>JARHVA010001923.1:1647500-2200000 GCA_037957365.1 Torreya grandis
TGTCATATAACTAGATATAACTTTATAATTATACCCTTAGACATGAGCCACCAGGTTTAATCTCCATGTAGGTGATAGGATAGGTATTATTGGTGCATATATAGCACATTTATCTATGGGGGATGTGGATGCTCATATTGTGTCTATTGATGTGGATGATATAGGATGTATTACCCAATACACTTAGTTATTTAGGCCACCCAATAGTTGAATTTATCTCATGTTATAACTATAAACCAATATGGAGGATCAATAGGAGGTGGAGAAGTTAGTTAGACCACCCAATAGTTGAATTTATCTCATGCTATAACTACTGATATAATCACACATAAGTATATAAGTATACTTTTATATTTGTTTTCAAGATTCATTGATTATTTATAATTTGTTAATATCATGTGTATTTATCATGTTTATGGTACAGGTGATGACTACCAGTCAACTTCAGTAGATGTGTCTCTTTTCACTTTGATGTCAGACATTCCATTTGCTATACTCAGTAGTGAACTGATTATTAGAGTAGACCACACTAAGGGTGTACATGTACACCTTTTTTAATCATGTTTTAATTACTATTTCAAACTTCACTATAATTTTTGGTGAGCATAATGATCTTCAAATAGAATTAGACAGATGACTAGTGAATACTTTTGAGATTAGCAATGATATATCTAGGGATCTTCTTGCTCATTATAATAATCTATTGGTAGAACATGCTTACATTATGGTGTAATTAGAATATTTTCAAGAGTATGTTAGATGATATAGATCTAAGTTGTGAGGGTATAGAGGAGATACATGAGCATCTACTTATATAACTAATAGGTATAGGGATAGTAATAGTAATTATGCTAATGCATTGGGGGATGTAGCCCTTATCATTGATTAAGTGTATTGTAAAATTGTATCTAATTATATATGATGAGTTTGTTGATTTGTATTAAATGAGTTATGTTAAATGGATTCACATATTAGTATTGTTTCATATGCTTTTAATTTATGCATTCCATATGTCACATTTAATTTTTGTTATTTAATATCACATGTTTATACAAATATAATGGTTAATTGATATCACATCATCTGAATTTACGTTAATGTACTATATTTTTTAAAATGTGGTTTGATTATTATGCTTTGTACATTTTTATATATGCCATGTATATAATAATATTATACTTTATGAATAAACCCATGGTATTATTAGTTATCCTTTATGCTAAAAAATTATTTCCCAACCCAATGGGGAATACTAAGTTACTATAATCATGTGGAGCCAAATGATGAACCTTTTATGGAAAATTATGAGAGAATTAATTTTCTTTATTTTGTTTTGAGATATTTTTTAAATTCATTTTCCCTTGATCTATAGATTCTCAATTCACTTATGGTATATATACTAGTATGGTTGGAGATGTAGTTGTGTCTACATTATGTTATGACTTATCATTCTTAACAACTTTGAATTCTCTAGGTTATTTTATAATAAGATACCGAGTGACCATTGGTTCCATAATGGGAATGCTTTGGGATAGATCCACCATGGGATAATTGTATGCAAAGTGATGGGTTGGTATCCGACTTGATTTTAGTCATATTAATATGGATCATAGGATTTTATTGGACTAATTAACTATATATTATATCTTGTGAAGGAATTATTAAATATTTACCTATTAACATGTAGATGTCTTTAAATTTTGGATGATCCGTGCCTTTTTTTGGTTCTATGATCTATTTTTGAGTATATCTAAGCTTTTATACTATGAGTGTATTACTAGGATGTTATAGATTAGATAAGGGATGCCCCTAATATTTATGGATTAGAATAACATGCATAAAATGTGTCATCATCTAGGAGAGCTAGGTTGGCCTACTACCACAAAGTTATCTCTAATACTAGTGGGGGAGGTAGATCCCCTAGATATCATTACAAATGGCTATGATGTAGGTAGATCCCCTAGAAATCAAATGTTCTAGCTATTAAATATTAAACAAAGCACCTTGGAAATTAAATGAAATAATCATATTAATATTATCCAATGTTGATTCCTTTTACTTTAACCATGAGTTTAAAAGTATTTCATTTAATTATGAAATAAAATATTTCATAAAAATAATGTCTCCACTAATTAAGCCTAAAATAAGCTACTATATTATTATGTCTTATTGATTCTTCTTAGGTGATTGTATGTTGAAACTCACTCTCATTGTGTCCTATCTCCACAAACAAACCAATTGTGTATGTAATGTATTATAACTTATCATCAAAGGAAATTCATTTGATATGTTCACCTTATATACGATTTCAATTGACCATTAGTTCATTTTTAAGAATGTTTCTAGATACATTGGATTTTGTATATTGTGAAATAGATGAAGATCAAGATGAAAAATTTATGGGAGTATTGTTAGATATTTAAAATCTACTAATGCCTTTATCCACAAGTTGTTTAATTTATTTTTAATCCATAAAAAATGTGATACACAAGGATTCCCCCCTACTTAAATAAAGTGATACATAATTATAACATTATATCCTAAGTTGCATTGGATTTGGTCAGGTGTGAGAGGCTCTATTTCAAACATGTGGGATTTAAATCCCACTCTGCATAACTATTACACTAGTCAAGAGAAAATTTTAGTTGCATGTACCATCAGGGCTAAATGTGATACTGACTGTTTCAAGGATTTCAATATATCAATGAGGAATTTGAAGTGTAATAATCCTTCTCAAAACCATTTGGGAGAAAAATATGTAAATATTTGTAGAAATAGAGATAGGTTAGAAACAATATCTTGTGCATAAGTCCAAATGATCCAAGAGTTTAGTAAAAGCTATGGAAAGGTGGGCTGTCAAAATTTATGTAGTGGATTATAGGGCATGACACTAAGTTGGCTAAGGATTTTTCCATTTCCTAGGATAAATTTAAATTTGAATGTGTGGCCTAAATATTATGATTTTAGAAGAACTGAATATAAAAATCACTGGTATGAGATGTGAAGGTGTTAAGGATTTTAAGGACAAAACTAGAAAGCTTGAACTGATGCATAAATTCTTTAGAATAGATGTCATATTAAAAACTAATAAAAAAGGTTTCCCAAGGTAGAATATACCCCAATAATAGCTTGATGTGTGTCTATATATTATGAAGTACCTCACCCTTAAAAGTAATTTCACATTAATTATCTATCATCACTTCTTATTGCTGAATCATTTTTATGGGCACATAAGTAATCTTTTGTATTTTATTTTGAATTCACTAAAAATCACTACCTTAGCATACCAAATAAACCAAACCAATGACATTATCCATTAGGGACTTATATTAATCTTGATAAAAATAAATGGAAGTACTGAGGTGAAGGGAGGTGTAGTTGATCCCAAGTGACAAGAATGGTACTTCAAAGGAGGATTGTGGTAACTTAGGGGAGGACAAGACCAGCTACCTTATTGAAAACCCTAAACTTTCCTTTCCATTGGCTAGCACCCAACTCACTCAAAACCCTCCCAACACCAATTATATAAAATGAAAGGATAGAATCTCTTTTGAATCAAGGGGAAAGAAGCCTAAGTTTGTCATTATCACTTGGTCTAAGAAGGATAAAAATAAAGGGAAAGAAAAGTGTGATATTGAGGACCCCTATTAGGATCGTAGGAGGAAATTAAGATAATTTTATGTTGAATTTAAAGAAATTGGTATATATATGGTTGAAATAATTAAATAATCTAATACAATTAAATTTTAAAGTGACAAGTTCAAGAAGGATTCAGATAACCTTAATATTGGGAAAGGGGAAAAGCTGATTGAAAAAGCTAAGGACAAGACCCCCCTAAAATAAAAAGCTATGGATGATGTTTCCAATCAATCACTTATTAATACTAACAATTGTTAAAAAAATATTTAATATACTTATAATTCCCACAATTATAATAAGGTCACTAAGATACCAAAGAATAAATCCTAAAGGGACTAGATGAAGGCTCAAGAAAGCAGACTTGAGGTAGAGTCTCAAAGGAAATGTTGAAGGACAAGGAAGGTAAACTAGAAAATGATAATGTTAAGATAAATTTTGAATTTTAAGAGTCTTATTATTAATTTTTAATTTTATTTATGGTTTATAGTCTTACATTTTGTCTAGTTACTTTACTTTTGTGGTAGGTTCTTGGTTGGTTGGCTGAAGTCCCTCTTTATAGTTTAGTCTATGGGACTGTTTGTATCAAGACTTATTTATATTATGTTTTTTCATAATTTTTGGTTACAAGAGACCTATAAATCTTAATTTTTTACCTTATCAAATTAAAAAATTGTATGACCTTTATGCCCATTGATACGCTGATAATTATAAATTAATATTTTCCCTACTCATTTTAAATGATGTGTAGGGGGACGTTGATAGAAGACAATGTGATAAAATTATTATCAAGGCATGTGTTATGCCTATTTTTAGTACCCTAATTTATTTTATAAAATTCATGACATTTTAAATTCTACCATATGATGACATTGGTCATAAATTTTAAAACTATTGGTGGGCGATGACTTGTTTGTATTCATTTGAATTATTGCTTTTTGTGTGTATGCAAATTTGAAATATTGATAATTTGAATAGTATTTATTACTCATAACATTAATCAAGTGAATAGATATCTTAAGTTAATTTATTTAATTAAATATTGAATTTGTAAATAACATTGAATATGTTATCTATAGTTTTCATAATATAGTTTGATACGCTCTACTAAGAATTAATCATTGTATAAGGTTTGAAAGTTGTGAAAAAATAATTTAATACTCATTTTATTCTGTCACTATAGTCCAATAATTACTCAAATTTGGTTAATTAAGTTTTAATTTATGAGGTATATAAGGTATTTTCTATTTGTTGACATTCTGTTACTCCAGCTAGAATGTTACATGTACACACATCGTAGTTTTGGATATGATCAATTTTGGTTGATATCAACTTGGCACTTGAAGGTAGTATTAAGGAGAGTCTATATGTTTTATTTTTTCTTGTTTTATTTTTATTTCAATCACAATTACTACAATTAAATCCATTTTATATTTGTAAAAAATCATGTGGATAATTATAAAACATTTTAATTAAAACTATGTCATGACATTTTTCATATTCAATACCATAACATGTAATTGATATGTGTTTGGTAGCTAAGTCGTATTATTTAACATATATTTATTATATTTCAAACACTTTAATATAATTAAAACATGACCTAGGTCATGTAATGTTGCAAAAAATTGGTTAAGCTTGCATGATCGATGACTCCCTTTGGGAAGTGTTTGGAATAAAAGGTGGAAAACTTGTTTGGATAACCATGGTTATGTTTTGTTTGGTTTCAATTAACACACAAAACATTTAATATACCCATTTTTTTAAAAACCCATTGTGGCATTATTGTGTGTTGGATTTAATAAGTTTTTAAAGTGTAAAGCTTGAAGCTAAATCTTTATGGATACTAAACACTTTATGTTAAATTAAGTTAATGAAAAAAGTACATAACTCAGTCAATGTAGTGTTCATGTTTGTTTTAGTGAAATTATTGGATGTAGATAATATTGGCTAATCATAACTTGATAGGCTAGTTTTTGGTAATTAAGAGATTTATTATTATTATTATTATTATTATTATTATTATTATTATTATTTTAATAATTTATTTTATGATCTTAGTGTTATTTTCCAAGATCATTTATGTAAGTGAAGATATTTCAAAGGAGATATGATAAATATATAAAGAGGAGAATGAAGACAACGAAGAAGCATTAGATTTTTGGTCTTTCTAGTTGCAAGGTATGAGGTGCATTTCATTGTTTGATATTTATCCTTTAATTCTCTTAGTTTCATAAAAAATGGTATAAATATTTGTGAAATATTTTAAATAAGAATATAATATCCACATGCATAATATATTAGACTACTTGTATTGAAGGTCAAATATTTTTAAGTGTTTCTCTACTTCATACATGCAGTAAGTTTCTAATGAAATATTTTCAGTTTTCCTACTTTGGAAATAAATTATATCTATAGCATGCATTAAAAATAAATTTTATTTACATGGTCTTTAGATTTTATGGATATGGCTTCATATTTTATTGTAATTTTAAATCAAAATTATGATGAATTATTTCTAGTTAGTTGGAGATAGCATGACATTTTTTATTTAAGAAAATGTTGATATTTCTTAAAAGGGTGTTTACTTAGTCATAAAAAATTCTGCATGTGCATATAATAATTGTGTTTTAGTTATATACTATGTCAAGTATGTATTGTGTTGTAATTTATTGATTAAAATTATGATAAGATAAAGTGGTTTTGGATTATTTGTGATAAATTTGGTTATGCACGCAATATTTAAACAATACCATTTTCTCAATGTTTTCATTTGAGGTACGAATGTTTTTTTTAGTTGATAATATATTTTGAGTATTTCTTTAGAAGATTTATCTAAAAAATGCATGCATTGTGATTGAAATATTCTCTTTTGATTTGAATTACTATAGTATCATCCTTCGATTATCATGGCACTATTTGTGAAGTGAGGAAATAATGTAGATCAATGCTTTGGTTTTTAGATTAAATATTAAAAAAAAAACACAGGTTAAAAGTTGTTTTGTTTTAAGTATTTATATTGATGGAGGTTATAAGATGGAATGGGTGAGTTGCGATATTTATTTTGGGTTAATATACTCAATGTGGATGTCTATCTATCTTCACAGTTGATATCTTTTGCATTATGTTTTGCACCTTAGTTCAATTGAGATATTCAATTATGCATGCAAAAATTAAAATTAGTAGGTGTAAGAACTTGTATTTTTTGGATTCAAGTTATTTTTTATTTACATGAGAATTCTTTGGAATATAATCATATTGGTAATATTTGCATTGTAAAATTTGTTAAAAAATAGTACAAAGTTTTAGGTAATTGTGGTGATACAAAGATTCTTTGAAAAAATTGGTTTTCTATTGATGGTTTGTTTATTTTGGATTCCACCATAAAATTATTTAAAAGTCAAAGTAAATTACTTATTTTTAAGTTATTTTTGTATATAAAATGGGCATATAGTGATTGTAATTGTTAGATTTTCATGACTATTATGACTAAGATTTTATGCTAAGATGACACTTTTTCCATTTTTAGTAAAATGATGGTCAAATTGATTCAAATGAAGTCTTGATAAATTATGAGTTTTATAAATTATGGTCATTTAGAGTTTAGTAATTATGTAATGTATTGAATTACTATAGGTAGTTTTAAAAATTAATATCTTAATTATTTTTCAGTATAATGGAGTGAATGGAAGATTATATAATTATGCAAATTGAATTTTAAATGTTTATTATGAATATATGTCAATAGCATGTTTGGGTGGAGTCTAGATTATCATGACGTAGGCATAAATGTATAGGGAGGAAGTGGTGATAGAAAAATTGAGGGTACTCATTCATAGGGTGGTTCTCAAGGTATATATTTTCAAGTTCATAGGGCTACTAACATTTTTCCTTGACCTTTTAATCATAGAACATGTATTTTTATTCATTTTTGATGAATCTAACCCTATTTTATGGAATCTTATTGAAAATATCCCTTCTTCTTCTTTGAATTTTCATGGTAAAGGCCATTGAGGGTAACATTAGCTATTTCACCCTTATGGATGGGGTACTCCAAGTGATTCATCACAAAGATTGAACATAATTATAAAATCTATTCCTCGTATTACTCCTTTGCCAAAATAACTTGAAGTTGTTCTTGAAGTTAATAGAAATTTTATTAATCAAAATTCCTCTTTGCCATTAATCACTAGGCCCACTTTAATTTTACTAGATAGATCTACTTCTTCCAATAGGAAACATGCTAGTAGTCCTACCAGTGAGCCCATGGTGACTCATATGCTTAAAAAGGTAAAATTAGAGATTGATGATAGTTTTGAGAGGAAAATAATTGTTGAGGTATCCAATGCTTCCATAGATTACATAAAGTACCAAACTGATATGGGTGCTCTTTTAATTGATTTAGTTTCAAATGTTGATTCAACTTGTCTATGGTTTTAAATTTTATGTTAATTGTTGATACTTTGATACTTGTTATGATACATTATTTTGATTATGTCGATAATAATTTTGGTGATGATATGGTATATTTTACTTACAAACAAAACTTTATTTTCATGTAGAATAGAAAATCTATATTTTGGTATATTTACTTAAATTTGTTATTAATGGATTAATGTTAGGAGTTTTTAAATTATTTAATTGGTAGCATTATTAATTATTTGTTATATGCATTATTAAATGGTTTTTTAAGTGATATTAAACAATTTAAAGGGTCTCCACCCTTTAGAATTTGTAATTTTGGCCCAATTTTATTTATTTAATCTCTTGGACTCACTAAAATCTAAAATCATAAAGTTAAGTTAGGACTTTATAAATTATAAAGTGAACTAATTGATTTTTAAAGTTAAATTGAACTACAACTGACTAAAAATTAGTTTTAACTTGTTTATATCTTAAAATAATTTTAATTTATTAAGAATAGAAAAAACACATAGGTATCAAGATCTCTTCTAAGTTTGAAAGTTTTTATCAATCTTCTTCTTTTTATGAGAGAATTTCTAAGATAAAATAGTCATTTTTAGATAAAATAAATAATATATTCTTTGACAATGAAGTAATCTACTTGAGTAACGCATGTATATCTAGTTTTATAGAATTATTTATAACTAATTAGATGAATATTATCAAGCATTAATATGATTTTACGATTGAATATATGCGATCATATGTACATAACTCCTTGTACTTGACCTAAATTATGATAAATACATCATAGTTTGTGACAATTGGTGATCTTTTATTTGTAATTTGATTTTTAATTAAAAATTATTTTGTAATTAGAATCATTTTATTTCTTAATAAGATATTATCTTACTCATTTAAGATAACTCTTGATTCAAGACTCGCTAATTTTTGCTTTATTTCATCTTCTTTCTTGTTTTAGATTAATTTCATTTCTATTTTAGATTATAATTGATCATAGATTTTATGTAGTTAGCTTGACTAGTTTTATCTTTTTAATTAGTATTAATCATTTTATTGTGTTTCTATTAGTGTAGCTTTTTATTTTTCCCTATTTATTAATTAGGGAAATTGTATTTCTTGTGCATACATGGAGTTTTCCTACATTTGTGGGATAGGCTAGCTTATGTGGAGGTGTGTGTCATAAATGTGTCATAGGTGTCATAAGAATGTCATAAGTAACTCCCTTGATGGGAGTTACTTCTCTATTCTTAGCACCTTGTCACCGCCTTTCATGAAGGAGTTACAGTCTATTCTTGGGGTGCCTTGTCCACCTTTTGTGGAGGAGTTACTTACATACTATCCTATTTGTAGTCCTCACGTTGGCTATCTCATGTTAATCAAATTTTGGTTTTCTCCATTTTGTCTTGTGTAATTTATCTTCTTGTATTATTTTCAAATTGCTTTAGCATCTATGTGGTGTGCACTTACTTCATCTTGTGTGATCACGTCTCCATTGCACTTACATTATCCAGATTCTGGCAACAACTCTGATATGGTATTAGAGCAAGAATGGTAATCATGTGTATGGTTATGCTTTTAGTTCATTTTGAAACCAAGAGGAGTGGAGTTCTCTTTGTTTTTTTTATTTTCTAGATTTGATCTAAAATTTTAAAAAAAAAATCATTTCTGCTATCATTTTCTTAGAAATCCTTGGCCTTTGGGTGTCTTGGTTGTCTTCACTTCAGGGGCTGGTTCATCTATTTCTCTTCTTGGGTGCCATTGTTGTGTGGAGTATCAGAGGGAGGAGCAGTAACTCCAAACAGTAGTCCTTCCAGCATCCTTCTACAACCAAGCTTTTGTGCCTAGCTTCTGGCCTTCACTTCTGCCACACCAAGCTTCAATAGTAGCATCCTTTCTAACAGCTGACTAGGCTGTATGACATGCACTTCTGCTATTATCCTTCAGCACTCCATGCCAAACTTCAGGTCTGTGCCATAGTCTATTGTTCATTTGTTTCTTATGCCACACCATCAGCTATACGACGTCTAAAATAGGTCTATTTTTGTCTAAATATGGCACATTCTTTTGGTAAACTTGTTGTGCTTTGAAGTCTAGAAACTCTTTCATTTTTTCTCTACCCAGTAAGGTGCTAAGTAGGCCATATGGCATTTCTAGTAGGTCTATTTTTTTGTCTTTTCTGCCAACAGTCTTGGTTAGAAAATGATGCTTTTTTCATGCTTGGCGTCCCATGTGGACACTTAGATGCTTGGCCAGTAGTTTAATTCTATCTATTCTTCAATATTTTTAGTTAAAATTGACTTGATAAAACAAAAATTAGTCAATTTGACTAAATATTTATTTTTTTAGACAGTTTTGTAATTTGGGGTTTTTTCATTTTAAACTTGTATCTTCGCCTATCGAAGACAAAGGGTGAGGCTCAGGTTGGTGGGAGGCCAATTCCCCCTCACAAAAACCTCCTTTAGATTCCTTATTCTGTGCCAAATCTAATGAGTGTTTGGAAGGCCACTTTCTCTCTCATAACAGGCATTTTTTTAATGTTTTAGTGCTTTTTTTGCAAAAACACTAGTTTACAGGAAAATTGAACCTTTAATATCTTGCAAATGGTAGCTCAGATTTGGGTGCCATTTTTTGCAAAAGTGTTTGTAATTCAATTTTCTACAGCTTAGACTTGTTATTTATTAAAAATGCACTAGTTTATAAAGTGCCAAAAATTTGGGTCTCCCAAGACGCATTTTTGGCTGAGTCCGACGTCCTGTTTGCTTTAGTCTTGCACTGATTGCTCTAAGACACATTCTCAACTGAGTCCAACATCTTTTGAGTGTGCACTTGCACATTTGGGGGGCTCAATATTTTGAGGGGGTGTGATTGCTTTTCACAACTTGCTTTTTTTTGCTTTCATTCTTTTTTTTGCATAATTTCACAACTTGCAATCAACACAACTTCACCTAAATTTAGCTAAAAATGGATTCTTTTCAACTTAAACCCTTGACACCCTTCAACTATCATGAATGGAAGGTTAAAATGTCAATCATTCTTAGAAGCAAAGGGTTGTATAGGATCACCATGGGTACTAAAGTAGAACCCAACACTGATACTGAAAAGGTCAAGTGGTACAACCATAGTGACGAAGCCTATGTATTACTGAGCTTGTTTGTCTCCAAAAATTCTCTTCCATTTAGAATCCTCCTAGACTCCCAATGACATATGTGATACCTTAAAAAATTTATTTGGGAAGCTTGATGAGATGAGAGGTCATGAGCTTGAAAATGAACTCATAAGTCTAAGTCCTAGCAACTTTGACACCCTACAGGACTTCTTCACTAAGTTTAAGGCCCTTAGATTGCAATTGAAAGAATGCAGGATAGAGAAGAAATATGATCAACTCATACTTTTTATTCTCGCAAAGTTAGGTCCAAGCTATTCAGTCTTTGTCTCCACTTTCCACGCCACAAAAAGTGCCCTTGGCACTACATGGAAAATGCCTTCTTTGGATTCATTCATTGCTGACTTGACTAGGGAGAAAGATAAGCTAATTCAAATGGGCACAATGAAGTCTACTCAACCCCAAGCTTTGATAGCTGGAAATGGTAAGGATAAGACTTAAACAAAGGAGAAGAAGAAAAAGAACAAGGACTAGGAGAAGAAGAAAGAAAACACCAATCTTGCCAAAAACAACACTGAGACTTCCTCTTCTAATGCTAAACCTAAGAAGGAGAAGGTTAAGTGTGAATATTTTAAAAAGATAGGGCATGATGAACACAAATGCATGAAGAAACAAATAAATCACCTAACTTATCTTCTAGAGAAGAACAATATAGGTGTTCCTGAGTCCATCAAGCAAAATTCATCTACCCAAGATTTTACCAAGGCAAAAGGCAAGGGTAAGGAGAAAGAAAAGGGCAAGGCCCTTGTAGCTACATCAGCTTCTACATCTTCATGGGTCATCGACTTGGGTGCTTCTCACCACATGGGCTCTTCACTAGTTGAGTTTTCATCTTTAGAGCCTTGTAGCATGACTTCAATTAGTTTGGGTGATGACACTTAAGTTTTTATTGTAGGGAGAGGGTCAGTTGAAATAGAAGGAGGAACATTCAATAATGTTCTAAGTGTTCCTTCTCTTTCAACCAATCTCCTATCAGTGTACCAAATCACTCACATTGGTCAGGGTATGAGAGTTGAATTTTCACCAAATTCAGTGGCTATCAGGGAGTTGCATAGTGACACTATAGTGGCAGTGGGTAGGGCAAATCACCAAGCCAAGTTATACACCTTCTCACATTTTACATTAGATTATTCTCCAACAGCATTGCTGACTCATTTAGATGGAGTTAGCAAATTATGGCATGAGCAGTTTGGCCACCTTAACTACCGCTACCTTGAGCAACTTTGTAAACATGACATGGTCATTGGCTTGCCTCGTGTCCAATTCTCAAAAGGATTTTGCAAGGGGTACTCCCTTGGGAAGCATCCCGAAGAAAAATTTGACAAAGGTAAAGCTTAGAGGGCTTCACAACCTTTGGAGTTAGTCCACAGTGATGTATTGGGACCCTTTCCCAAACCATCTTTCACAAGGGCCAAGTACATCCTCACTTTCATTGATGATTTCTCTAGGTATGCTTAGATATATTTTCTCAAACAAAAGTCTAAAGTGTTTAAAAATTTTCTAGACTTCAAGGCTCTTGTTGAGAAATAGAGTGAGAAATCCATCAAGGTTATTCGAACTGATAATGGAGGGGAGTATGTCAGCATCAGGTTTGAGCAGTTTTACACCACAGAGGAGATTGATTTATAGCACATAGTCACTTACAGTCCTTCACAAAATGGGGTTACAGAATGCAAGAATAGGTTCTTGAAAGAGATGGGTAGCTATATGATTCACTCTAAATCATTAGCACCATAGTATTGGGCTGAAGCCATCAATTATGCTAAGCTTTAAAGGGTGTTATCCCTTTCAAAGCTTTGTGAGGAACCCTGTTTTGGCACCTTAGATTTTTTGGATCCCTAGCCATGGCCCGCATTCTAAAGAAGAAATGCAAAGCTATGGAATGTCAGTCTAAGCCTTGCATATTTGTAGGATATCCAAATGGTATTAAGGGATATCACCTTCTAGTTCTAGTCACTCATGAGTTATTCATCAAGAGAAGTGTCCATTTTTAGGAGAGTCTTAGAGACTCAACACTTGACACTTCTTCTCCCTCATCAGATCTACTTCTTCATGATGATTCCTCATCAGATTCTAATCAGCCACAACATGTTCTTGAGCTAGAGACATCTTCTTCTTCTTCAATTTTAGATAGCGAGGACAATGATGTGGAGTCATCCACCTCTAGTCAGTCAAAGGATGAGGAGATAACACCTGACTCACCCACTTTTGGGCCACTTTGCGCTAGAGAGACACTTGAGAGTACTGCCACTCGGGTAGGAGATCTTTTAGATGACAGACGTACTAGGGGGATTTTTAGAGAGATCCAGATGCCTTCTTTGCTATAGTTTCGGATCCATAGACTCTTTAAGAGGCATTAGGGGTACCTGAGTGGGATAGTGGTATGGAGAAAGAATATTCTTCCTTAATCAAAAATCACACTTGGGACTTAACTTCACTTCCTAAGGGAAGAAAGATGGTTTGATGTAGGTGGATATATCAGACCAAGTTTGAAGTAGATGGGTCGGTAGATAAGTACAAGGCACGATTGGTTACTAAGTGTTGGGGATTAACCAACAATTTGATTACACTTATGAAAGCAATAAACGTAGAATTAAATTAGAATGATAAGTAACTAGAATGATAAATAGCAAACAATGAGAGATACAAGAAACCACCGTGAAAACTTGTATTAAACTCTTTACAGAAGTAATACAATTGAAGAAACTTCTTTTCTTCCACACCTCTCTTAGATGTACAGATCTCTCTCTAAATCTCTTTCCCTCAAGAGCTCTCTCTCTCAAGTACAATCAACTCCAACAACCTGGATTGATTCACATGTACAATTCTGTACTATTCTTCAACATTACAACTACAATAAGCTAAGAAGATCTAATCCTACATATAGAATTAGGAAAATTGAGCATGCATTTACAACCAACAGTTATGCCTCTTAAACAAGGGCTCTAAAATAGTCTTTCTAATAATAGAGATGTGAACTTAAGACTATCACTTAATCTCATCATGCAAACACTCGGTTCTGTCCATGGAAATAGCTCTTTGGACACACAGGTAACCGATGCTGGTTCCTGCCTGCTTGCCTGTGACCAACGTCAGCCGATCCCTGTCAATGCCAGTCTCTCTTGAACTGCTCCTGACCGATGTCGGTCACTCTTGACTGACACCAGTGACTGTGTAAACTTGCAACTATCAAATCTACTCCTTAGGTGAAGCTTTTAGGCTCCACACCTTAACAATCTCCCACTTGGAGATAAACAGCTGCACCAGTACCTGTACAAAAACATCTTCTAGCTCCTCCATCTTCAACTCAATCATGAAGACCAACATAAGTTGAATGAAGATTCAACTTCTCCTTTATAACCGGCTTGGTTAACATATCAGTAGGATTCTTATCTATATGGATCTTCTCCAGCTTCAACTCACCATCCTCTAATACCTGTCTTATGAAGTGGTACCTAAGCTATATGTGCTTTGTTCTTGAATGAAAGGCTGAATTCTTAGCCAAATGAATTGCACTCTGACTATCACTGTATAATCTGCAACTCTCTTACTCCTTTCCAAGCTCTTCCATGAACCGTGTCATCCATATCATCTCTTTGCTAGCCTCTGTGACTACAATATACTCTGCTTCTGTAGATGACAAGGCAACAACCTTCTACAACTTTGATATCCAGCTAATTGCCGTTCCACCAATAGTGAAAACATATCTTGTGGTGCTCCTCTTGCCATCCAAATCACCTGCCATATCTGAATCTACATAGCCATGTAGAGAAGTATCTGAACCTCCATAGCACAAATGCCTACTGCTGGTTCCTCTCAGATATCTAAGGATCCACTGAATAGCTTTCCAGTGTTCCTTCCCTGGATTGGCCATATACTTACTTACAACTCCCACTGCTTGGGCAATATCCAGTCTAGTACACACCATTACATACATTAAACTCCCTAGTGTAGAATAATATGGAACTCTACTCATGTACTCTACCTCATCATGTGAATTAGGACATTGTTCTTTACTCAATTTAAAATGTCTAGCCAAAGGTGTGCTTACTGGTTTTACATCCTACATATTGAACCATTTCAACACCTTGTTCACATAATCCTCTTGAGACAAAATCAACCTATGATTTTTCCTATCTCTCTTAATGCTCATGCCAAATATTTTCTTTGCTACTCCCAAATCCTTCATGGCAAACATTTGAGCTAATTTCACCTTAAGCTTAGAGATATCCTACATGTGTGATCCTACAACTAGCATAATATCTACATACAACAATAGAATAATATATCTACCATTATCCAATCTCTTAAAATACACACAATGGTCAGATTGACACCTACTATAGCCATGCTCAGTCATAAACTTGTCAAATCTCAAATACCACTGTCTAAGAGCTTGCTTAAGGCCATACAAACTTTTCTTCAATCTGCACACTAACTTCTCCTTACCTTTGACCTCAAATCCTTTCGACTGTTCCATATATATTTCCTCATCCAAATCTCCATGAAGAAACGTTGTCTTAACATCAAGCTACTCAAGATGCAAATCCTCAATAGCAACTAAAGACAATACAGTTCGTATAGAAGTCATTTTAACAATAAGAGAAAAAATCTCACCAAAATCAATACCTGGCTTTTATGCAAATCCTTTCACTACCAACCTGACCTTATATCTCATCCATCCGTTCTCACCTTCTTTCAATCTGTAGGTCCATCTGTTCTTCAGTGTCCTCTTACCAGCTGGAAACTCAACCAAATCCCATGTTTGGTTCTCTCTCAAGGACTCCATTTCCTCAACCATGCCACACTCCCACTGATCCTTGAATTCTACCTGTATTGCTTCTTCAAAACTCTCTGGTTCTCCACCATCAGTTAGCAATAAATAGAATAATGAAGGAGAATAACGAATTGGAGGTTTACTTACCCTTTCTGACCTCTTGATGGGCATTTGAGACTCATCCACAACACGCTGTCTACCCAAATTCTCTAACAGTGACCGACCTCGATCACTTTCAGGCCTGTAACTGGCCGACATCAGTTCTTCCTGACTGATGTCAATTCCTATCCTATCAACATCGGTCTCTATATGACTGACATCAGTTTCTATTTTGCCGATGCCAATTCCTGTCTGGCTGACGTCGGTCTCTGTGTTTTCCTTTCTGTGGTTAATTTTTCTCGTGAGCTCATTTTGGACCATCACCTCGTCCAATTCTCCATTGCTCTGCCCAAATTGATTTAGCTTCTTGAGCTGATCACTATACATCACTTTTTCATTGAAAACAACATCACGGCTCTTAATTATCTTGTTAGTTCCTAGATTCCAAAATTTGAAACCAAAATCATCAGAGCCATAGCCAATAAATGTGCACCTCATAGACTTAGCATCCAGCTTCTTTCTATTTTCCTTATCAACGTGCACAAAGGCTTCACAACCAAAAACTTTGAGAAATGATAGATCTACCTTTTTACTTATCCATGCCTCTTTTGAAATTCCACCATCCAGAGCTGTAGAGGGTCCTCTATTAATCAGGTACACTGCAGTGTCAACAGCTTCTGCCCAAAACTCTAAGGGCAAACCAGCATGTAATCTCATACACCTTGCATGCTCCATTATTGTTCTGTTCATCCTTTCAGCAACTCCATTCTACTAAGGTGTCCTTGGAACCATCCTTTGCCTATGGATTCCATGCATATAACAATACCAGTTGAACTTATAGCTGCAGAACTCACCACCATTGTCAGATCTCAGGAACTTCAATCTTCTGCCTGTTTCATTCTCAACCATAGCTTTCCAAATCTTAAAAGTCTCAAATACATCAGATTTTTTATTAATACAATAGACCCATACCTTTCTTGTAGCATCATCTATGAATGAAACATAATATTGTGATCCTCCAATAGAAGCAACCTGAGCCGGTCCCCACACATCTGTGTGAACAAGCTGCAACTTATGCTTCTTCTTTGTTGACCCAGTCTTGAGAAAACTCACTCTCTTCTATTTCCCAAAAACACAGTGGTCACAAAAATCTAGATCTATGCTTTTCAAATCTAAAAGCTTACCTTTAGACTTAAGAATTGACATTCCCTTCTCACTCATGTGGCCAAGCCTTGAGTGCCACAATTTTGCATCCACATCTGAAGTAGATAATACAGAAGGAGAATTGTTAGTAACACAATTACATAAATAGAGAGTACCTACTCTCTTACCTCTGGCCATTACAAGTGCACCCTTGGTCACCTTCCAAGATTTAGCTGTGAGAGTTACTGTACAACCCTCATCCCCTAACTTTCCTACAAAAATCAAATTCCTCTTCAAGATAGGAACATGCATAACATCTCTCAACACCCATGTGTTGCCATTTTGCATTTTCAGCTGCACTTTACCTTTGCCAATAATTTTACAAGGCTCATCATCCCCTAAATACACTATTCCAAAATCTCCATGGACATAGTCACTAAAATATTCTCTATTAGGGGTAGCATGAAAAGATGCACCATAATCTAAAACCCAAGATTCTATATTATTATGCAAAGAAAATATTAAAGCATCTTGTGCAATACCTACAACCTTTGCTTCTTTTTCTTCATGCTGATTGTCCTCCTTAGGCTTTGACCAGTAATCTCTGCTTATGTGCCCCATCTTTCCACAATTCCAGCATTGTGGCTTCCTGCCATTTCTAGATTTGGATCTACCTCTCACCTTAGACTTAGACCTTGATCTCCCTTTCTTGCTCTTCTCTTTTTGCCTTCCCCTACTCTCAAAACTTAAAGTGTTCCCTAATGTTTCCTCTATTTTTTTCCTGTGAATTTTCTCATTCAAGATAACACTAACAACATCCTCTACTTTTAAAATATTTGAAGCAGATGCAGTATTACTAAATGCCATTACTAAGCTATGCCAGCTTTTAGGCAAAGAACATAATATTAAAAGAGCTTTAATTTCATCATCAAACACAATATTGATTGAACTTAATTGATTTACAATTCCATGGAAATCATTCAAATGATTAGATACAGATCCACCTTCTTGCATACGCAAATTAAATAACTGCTTCATAAGATATATCTTATTAGAAGCTGAGGGTTTTTCATACAAATTTGCTAAAGTAGTCATTAACTCTATCGTAGACTTTGCCTGTGATAAATTAGATATCACAGTAGATGTTAGACTCAGTCTTATAGACCCTAGAGCCTTTCTATCAAGAACTTCCCATTCTTCATCATCCATGTTTGTGGGCTTCTTTGCAATCCCACCTAATGGTAAGTATAGATATTTTTGATACAGATAATCCTCTATCTACATTCTCCAATGTTGATAATTTTTGCCATTGAACTTCTCCATTCTCATTTTACTTTCTTCTACCATTGCTTCTCCCACTCAAACAAAAATCCCTGCAAAAACCCCTGTGAGTAACCTATAATCAATACACACTACATAGATCTGAACCACCTATTAGTGAACCTGAGCTCTAATACCACTTGTTGGATATCAAGCTCTGAACCTACAACCAAGGCTCTGATACCACTTGTTGGTATCAAGCTCTAAAACTTGGAACCAGGCTTTGATACCACTTATTGGGGATCAACCAACAATTTGATTACACTTATGAAAGCAATAAACACAGAATTAAATCAGAATGATAAGTAACTAGAATGATAAATAGAAAATAATGAGAGATACAAGAAACCACCCTGAAAACTTGTATTAAACTCTTTATAAAAGGAATACAATTGAAGAAACTTCTTTTCTTCCACACCTCTCTTAGATGTACAGATCTCTCTCTAGATCTCTTTCCCTCAAGAGCTCTCTCTCTCAATTACAATCAACTCCAACAACCTAGATTGATTCACATGTACAATTCTGTATTGTTCTTCAACATTACAACCACAATAAGCTAAGAAGATCTAATCCTACATATAGAATTAGGAAACTTGAGCATGCATTTACAACCAATAGTTATGCCTCTTAAAAAAGGGCTCTAAAATAGTCTTACTAATAATAGAGATGCGGACTTAATACTATCACTTAATCTCATCATGCAAACACTCAGTTCTGTCCACAAAAATAGCTCTCTGGACACACAGGTAACCGACGCCAGTTCCTACCTGCTTGCCTGTGACCGATGTCGGTCGATCCCTACCAATGGTGGCATCTCCTGAACTACTCTTGATTGACATAAGTCACTCCTGACTGACGCCAGTGATTGTGTAAACCTGCAACTATCAAATCTACTCCTTAGGTGATGTTTTTAGGCTCCACACCTTAACACTAAGGGTTTCTCACAAGTGGTAGGCATTGACTACTCAGAGACCTTTACACCCATTACAAAGATGACTTCTATTTGACTCACCTTGGCTATTGCCACAACACATGGTTGGGATGTGCATCAGATGGATGTGAAAAGTGCCTTTCTTCATGGAGACTTAAAAGAGGAGATCTACATGGAGAAGCTACTAGGATTTGTTCAAGATTCTTCCTTAGTATGCAGACTTAAGGAAATCCATCTATGGCCTCAAACAGGCCCCTCAAGCTTGGTATGCCAAGATGAATTCCTTCCTTCTCACAATGGGTTTCACTATGTGTCATTCTGATCCCAATGTCTACTTCTTATGGCAGGATGATTTGCTCTTGATTTTGGTTCTATATGTTGATGACCTTTTGATCATCGAGAGTTCTTCATCGGCTATTACAATAGTGAAGGCATCTCTCTAGGATAGATTTGACATGACAGACTTAGGTTTGTTGCACTACTTTGGCATCGAGATCTCACAGTCGATATTCAAGGATTTCTCTTGCACAGCCTAAGTATGCTCTTGACTTATTGGCTCAATTTCACATGGCTGATTGTAAGCCATCTCTAACTCCCTTTCTATTAGGAGTCAAGCTTGAGGCTGATTGTTCTTCACCATTGGTTGATGCCACTCGATATCGATAACTTATTGGTAGTCTCATCTACTTGACTCACACCAGGCCTGACATATCATATATAGTGGGACTTGTCTCTAGATTCATGCAGGAACCTCATGAGCTGCATTGGAAAGTAGCTAAGAGGATCTTGCATTATGTATAGGGTTCACATAGATACGAGATTCATTATAGATTTGGCATAGAGGTTGACTTGGTTGGATATATAGATTCAGACTGGGCTAGTAATTCACAGACTTGTAAGTCCACTTTTGGTTACAGTTTCTCTCTAGGTTCTGGTCCTATCAATTGATCTAGCAAGAAGCATAATGCTATTACTATATCATCCACAGAGGTAGAGTACAAGGGAACTATTAATGTAACTACTAAGGCTATTTGGCTTTAGGGGATTCTTTTTGAGTTTGGCATTTCTATCAGGTAGCCCACCATCATTTATTATGACAACTAGAGTACCATTCAAATTTATAGGAATCTAGTTCAGCACTAGCGGACCAAGCACATAGAGATTCACATGCATTTCATTCAGGAGCTTATTCATAGTCAAGTCATTGACTTGATATTTTGCCAGTCTTTAGATTAGGTTGTAGACATCTTCACCAAACCTTTCACTGAGATCAAGTTCATTCATCTACAAGCTCTTCTTAGGGTGTGGTCCACATGTATAACAACATCATCTTCAGGGGGGGCCTTCTAGCCTCTTCATTTCTTTTATGTCTCTCTTTTGGGGTTGCATTTTTTCCTATGGGTTTTCTCCTTTTCTCTATCTTATGGGAGATTGCATTTGTACATGTGTACCTCATTAGGCCTAGTTGTTGGGACCCATTTTTATATTTCCACACTACCCACCTAAGCTGTGCTTATGGGAAGGTATTAGTGTAGGTTTTTATTTTTCCCTATTTATTAACTAGGGAAATTGTATTTCTTGTGCATACATGGAGTTTTCCTACATTTTTGGGATAGGCTAGCTTATGTGGAGGTGTGTGTCAAAAATGTGCCATAGGTGTCATAAGAATGTCATAAGTAACTCCCTTGATGGGAGTTACTTTTCTATTCTTAGCACCTTGTCACCACCTTTCATGGAGGAGTTACAGTCTATTCTTGGGGTGCCTTGTCCACCTTTTGTGGAGGAGTTACTTACATATTCTCCTATTTGTAGTCCTCACTTTGGCCATCTCATGTTAATCAGATTTTGGTTTTTTCCATTTTTTCTTGTGCAATTTATCTTCTTGTGTTATTTTCAAATTGCTTTAGCATCTATGTGGTGTGCACTTGCTTCATCTCGTGTGATCACATCTCCATTGCACTCGCATTATCTGGATTCTGGCAACAACTCTGATAGTTTCCGTATTTCATTTAAGTTATAATTTGTTTTATGCTTCCTTGATATTTTATTTCTATTTTTTCTTATCGTTAGTTGTTTCTCATTTGTTGATTTATTT
The DNA here is from genome assembly GCA_037957365.1 of Torreya grandis. Classification (NCBI taxonomy): domain Eukaryota; kingdom Viridiplantae; phylum Streptophyta; class Pinopsida; order Cupressales; family Taxaceae; genus Torreya; species Torreya grandis. The sequence goes on from JARHVA010001923.1 coordinate 1,669,093, forward strand.
CTTTATATTCTAGAATTAATTCAACAATAGTTGTAGATTTTAGATTTTTTTAGTTAACAATTAGTTGTTTTATTTTAATTATTTTTATTTGAAACTTAGTTTTTTAGCATTTGATAGATTTAATTAATTTTTTATTACTTATTTTAGATTGTTTTATCTTATCAGGTTAGTTTTAGTCTATAGTATGCTAGTTTATACTAGTTTTTAGTATGATAGTTTTTATTTTTGTTTCCTTATTTGGCTTTCATTTTCATTTCTATTATTTGTATTTAGTTTATTTAGGTTAATTTGTTTTAAGATTTACGTAATTAAGAGATTGATAGATAATATTATATAGATCAGAGATCTTTCCTTAAAAGCATTATCTCTTCCATAGACATTACTGTGATGGATAGGTTAGATTACATCTTTTTTATTTTATTCCAATTTTATGATTTAAAAAGTATATGATTTCTGAAATATAATGACACATAATTTAATGTTTGATGTGTTGACTTATTCTTAAAATTATTTAAAAATATTCAAATGCATTTTAAGATTAGTTCTTGTTCTTGAGAACCCCTGTGATTAAATTGGTCTAATTTCATCTTGACCTTCACAATAGGTGAAAGGGTTGATTCATTGACATAAAAATTTATACCATCAACAAATTTGGTGACTAGTGTGAAGTTTTTTAAATATTTTATCTTTTTTTTTATTTTTTTATATTTATATCAGTCCTTATTTATTTTATCCTTTTTTACCATGACCATTCACATCCCCTCCTATTATCCAACCTAAAATTGATATTATTGAATATTAAATAGATATTAGTGTTAATATTACTTTCTTTGATTGGTTTAATATACCTTATGATTTACATCATATTCTTGAGCTTATAGTTGAGGAAGTGGATGAAGCAATATTTGAAATTTCTTGGTATGATAATCTTAATAAGCACACTTAGTTTCATATTTTGGAATAAAATCATCAAATTCATCAAGAAAGAGAGCATATTTTAGTTACTAATCCTCCACTTAGAGTTCATTTTATTTCTAAAGTTTTTAATTTTTGACGATTTTATTGTTGCTTCTAATTATAATCTCCCTACTAATTCTAATACAATTAGAGAGTTGAGCTAGTCTAATCAAGTAATGGAACCTATTGGAGCTTCCAATGGAAGAACATCTAGTATAATGAGTTGGAGACCTAATTCTAGTCTTGTAGAACAATACAGATCAAATGAAAGCCATTGATAATGAAATAAATTATGATAATGATAATTCACACTTTCTAGAGAATCTTTGGATTCATGAAAATCTTATTAATATCAGTGTTCATCCTACTAAATTACCCTCGCTTAAAAGACTCGATGTCTCTAAATTCTTAGAAAGCTCTGGTGGGGTTTGAGAAGATCATTTATATGATTTAAAGTTAGTCTGTGCTACTCTTAGTATTATTAATGAAAAATTTTATTTAAGAGGATTTTTAGAAACTTTAGAAGGTAAATCTTATCAATTTTTTATTATCCTTCTTTCCAAGGTTATTAGTACATGGAAAGACATAGAGGACTAGTTAGAGATTTATTTTGGCAAGACTAAACAAGATTTAGATTTAATCAATGAACTTGTAAATATCTTTATTAATCCAAGTGAGACAATGTACCATTTTATAACCAAATTCACTAAGTTGTATCAAAATATTCTCCATGATATTAGACCATTTAAACATTTGTGTATATTATATTTTGTAATGTTTTTCCTCTAAAATATAAAATGGATTTATAAGATAAAGATATTGTGGGTTATGATGAAACTATAGCTTTTTGCATATAGTAAGAAAATAAAATAAAATGTATTGGTTTCAAAGATAAAGTTTCCATAGGTTAAATTATTATAATGCATAAATTTTAAAATCCATTCATAATATTGACAATGAGTTGATCATTGTTAAACAAAAAATAAATGGCATACCTTCTACATCAAGTACGGCTTATAGTCCTCATAAAATTTAAATTGAAGAATAAATTAATTATTATAATATTTATGAATTAGATCATGACACTAACACTTGCATAGCTATTTAAAAAATTATAAAATTTATTCATGGAAATGATAGTATTTCCCTTAACTATGTTGATAATGTAAACATGTATGGTTATGATGAGTCTTTATATGACATTAAGACTACTAATGCTTATACTATAAAAATAAGGCAAAGGGATTATATTTCTACTCCAAAAGATAATTCTAATACAACTAATAATCAAAATGATTCTTCCAAACCAATTGTGCAAGATAAAAGTAAAGTTGCACATAATATTACTACTTCAAATAATGCTATTGTAAATTCTCAAAAAAATAATCCTTTGTCTACTAGATTTAATAATACTTGGTATCCTTCTTATAAGCCCAAAAATTATACTCACATTTATCATCTTGATGTTAGTGCTTATAATATTATTAATGATTTGGCTACAATCAAATATATAATTTTTTTTATAAGTTGCTAGTTTACTTGGATAACTTAATAAAATTAATGAAGCTATTGAAAACCCAAATGTAGTAGGATTTAAAATAGAATCCACTAATAATAAAAAATATCCTATTTTTTCTCAAAAAAATTCATGATCCTCATGCTAATTAAATACATGCATTTTATGTTTCAGTTAAAATTGCTAACAAAATTATTCATAATTGTATCCTTGATACATGAGCTTCAAAAAATATAATTCCTAAATTCATTACTGATCATTAAGTATATCTTATGAAACTAATAAAAAAACTCGTAGGTTTTGATTCTCATCAAACTATAAACTATGATAAATTTTGCAATATTATTATCAAGATCACTCAAGATGAAATAATCAGGTGTATGACTAATGTTCAAGTCTTATATATTACTAATAATTATGTTATACTTTTAGGTAGAAATTTGTCTAAGGAAACCAATGCTTTCATAGGTAAAGATACAACTTGGGTTCCTATTGAAAATGAGATAACTTTCATGCAAAGAGAAGAATGGTATAATAACCCATAGATTACATACTAAAAAATGTTACTTATATATAAATTAGAATCGGTACTTATTTATTATTAAATTTAGATGAACCTAAAAAACATCTAGAAAAAACCTTTTCTAAAAATACTATATAGTCGTTATTATTTGATGGAGCATGTTCACAATATGGTTGTGGTGTTGGAATCTATTTCATTTATATTATAGGTAAAATATTTCATTATGCTTATTAATTATCTTTTGATAATATAATAATACAATGGAATTTAAAGCCTTATGTTTAGGACTTATAAAAATAATAGGACTAAATATTAAGAATTTGGAAGTCTTTGAAGATTCTAAATTCATATTTAAATAAGTTATAAAAAATTAAAAGATAAATCAGACTCATCTCCATAGATACACTCAAAAAATGTGGTCACTTCTTGAGAATTTCGAAGCTTTTAATATCAATCATATGATTTTGATTCTTGATCTAATAAGATTTATTTTTTATTTCAAATCTTAATTTAAGTGAAAGTGAAATGGTTTTTGAATTCACTTTTTTTTTTGAAAATTTAAAACCTAATACACCTAATTTTAATGAAAGTTGGTTTGTTTCTAGTTGTAATAAATATATTAATTTTTTATTACAAGGTAATTATTTTGATTGTGATGACTATGTGATGAATTGTGGTGATTATCTACATATAAGTACTAATAAATTACCTATTAGTTTAGTCAACCTAGAGTCAATGTTCACTCTAAATGATCCACCTAAGATTTTACGTACTGAAGAGCCTTCAAAGATAATAATAGGTAAGACTATTCCTATTAACCTTGACACTAAGTAAGATTCTAAATTCTTTTATTTATGAATTCAATGTACTCCTGAGGAAAAGATTCAATTTATTAAATTATTGAAGGAATTCATTGATGTTTTTCTTGGTCTTACAAAGACCTAAAAGGTTATGATACTAATATAATTAATCATGATATACCTATCAAACTTTGTATAAAAACTATAAGGATAAATATTAATAATAAACTCCTCTTTGGAAGACACCATAAATAAGGATCTTGATAAAATGTTATATGGGTATCATATTTCCTATTAAATATTTTGATTGGGTGTCTAACTTAGTTCCTATAAAAAAATAGTGATATTAGATTATGTATAGGCTTTAGAGATATAAATAAGGCTAGCATGAAAGATAATTTTCATCTTGTTAGTGTTGATAAGATTTTACAAGTTGTAAGATATAAAATGATGTATTCACTTGACTAATTTTCTAGTTATAATGTTTTTTTGTAAATCTAGAAGATAGACATAAGACTACGTTTACTACACATAGGAGAAATTTTTATTTTAAAATAATATCATTTAGTTTAATTAACACATGCATCAATTTTCAAAGGTCTATGCACATATATTTTGATTATTTAATTGACAATGTTGAATATTCAAGTCTACCTAGATGATCTCATTGTGCATTCTAAAAGGAGATTTTTTTTTATCATCTTCATGAAATCTTCACAAGATGTAGAAAATATGAAATTTATTTAAATCCCTAGAACTATATTTTTGGATTTACTGAAGGTAAACTTTTAGATCATATTATCTATAAAAATGACATTTTAATTGATCTCGAATGTATTAAAGAAATTAAGGATTTGCTACCTCCTAAAGACCAATTTAGTCTTAGATATTTCTTTAGTAAAATAAATTTTGTACAAAAATTCATTTCTAGTTTTACTAAAAAGTCTAATAATTTACATTTTTTTAATAAAATTTAGTATTATGTATGGGATACATGTGATTATTTAGTTTTTAATAACATTAAACATGTCATTACAAGTGCACATGTACTTACTAAACTTGATTTAAATTAACCATTCATTTTTTATGTTAATGTTACTGAAAAGGCCATAAGATTTATAATCACTCAAAATGGTGAAAACAATGAAGAAAGACCTATTGTTTATATGAGCCAAGTTTTAAAAGATGTTGAAATAAAAGATCCCTTAGTTGATAAATTTTTGCTATCTTTGATTTCTTCTTTAGCCAAGTTTTGATATTTATTGAAGGGAAACAAGGTTATTTTTAGATCAAATGTTATTTTCCTCTCTTATCTTTTAAAATAAACTATTATTCAAGAAAGCTTAGATAAATCAATATTAACAAATCAAGAGTTTGATATTTAATTTGGAACATTCAAAACTATCAAAGCAAATGACTTAGAAAATTATTTGGCTGAAAACATGACCTCAAGTATAAATTTTTTAGTTCTTTCAATTGTTGATTCATTACACACTAAGCCTCATTTCAAAAATATGAAAGTTGCATATTTTTATAAATAATTGAAAATTGACCATGAAATGAGTGAATGAGATTATTTACTTTCTCAAGATTATTAGTACCATGAATTAGCTTTTTTAATCCAAAATTAGGCCTATCCTAATAATTTAGATAAGAAACAAACAATATTTCTTAGACTTTAATCATTAAAATTTATTTTATTAGAGAATTTTATATTTTATAGAAACAAAGATGATGTTATTTTGCATTGCTTAACTCATAATCAGAGGCATAAAGTTTTTAGAATATGTCATGAAGGTAGTTTTAGTAGTCATCATGCATCCAAAACTACTGCATATAAGACTATACATACATGCTATTACTAGTCTATTTGTTTCAAGATTATTATAATCTAGTTCATGCTTGTATACCCTACCAATTATTTGCTTGTAGAGATAGACTACATGCAATGCCCTTAAATACATTTATACTAGAGAAACATTTCACTAAGTGGGGTATTGATTTTATTTTTAATATTAATCCTCCTTCAAATGGTCATAACTATATTATGACAACCATAAATTATTTTATGAAATGGCCTGAGATAAAATGTTTGAAAAGTTTAGTCACTACTAAAGTCATCTAGTTTTTGAGAATCAAAATTTTCTCTACATTTAACGTACTAAATTAAATAATTATGATAATGCTCCTTAGTTAATTTCAAATGATTATTTAGAATTTTTAAGATGATATTCAATTATTTATAGTCATTCTTCAAAGTATTATCTTCAAGGGAATGCACAAGCTAAGTCTACTAAAAAGATTATGATTTCAATCATGAAAATTATTGCATGTGTTAATGAGAACAATACTTATTTAAATATATTTGAATAACTATGGGTTGATTATATAATTGTGAAGGCAACAATAGGTTATTTTCCATTTATGTCAGATTATGGTTTTGAAGTTATTTTTCCAATAGAACTACAAATGTCTTCTGAAAGAACCACTCTTTAATACTTAATTGGGGATACTAATGTTATTTAACAAATAATTAATGATATTATAGCCTTGGACAATAATAAAGACACTAATTTACATTAATTAGAAAAGGCTAAACAAAATTTAAAGAAATTGCGTGATTAAAAAAGTTTATAATTTTTTTTTATAGTTAGTGATCTCATTTTAGATTGGGATAAACCTCATGACTAACTAGGTAAGCATCACAAGTTTGGTTCACTTTTTTTGGTACTTATAAAATAACTATTATTATTGAAAAAATGATTTTTACCTAATGATATTGATGGTAATTAGTCGCATCATTTAGTCAACGGTAATCATTTGAAGCTTTTTCTCAATTAACTTTTCTTTTCTTCTTTGTTATTTCATTTGATTATAAATGAAATCATTATTATCTCATGAATCATGGATATATATTTTGAATGGTCTGAAATCATTCCATGGTAAATATGAAGGTTATGTCATTAGGGCTTTGACTTAAAAATCTATTTTTTTTATCATTATGTTATGATGTTAATTTTGGGTTCATTATAGACTGTCAGGTTTTGACTCAGTTTTATTGATAACATATTCATATGTTGTGATTGTTAAGACTATAATTTTTATTCTTGACTATTGATGTTAAGTACATGACTTTATGGGTGGTTTACCTATTGTATGAACTCATTTACCTGAGTAATATTTTATTTCTTAAGTGTTGAGGGTTTAATTGGCTATCGTTATTATAATTTGTTTTCATAATTATATGGATGTGTTTGATATTCTATTACCATTTATTTTAGTAGGATAACTATGTTCTTATACTGGCTTATTTAGTTTTGAAGTGTTGTCATTTTAAGGCATGAGTTATAAAAAGTAAATGTTTGAGGTTTAGGTTATAAATGTTGAGTAAAATGTGAGTCTCAAATCATGAAGTTAGTATGATGAGTTGTATCCCTTGGGTTAGGTGCCAAGACAACAAATATTTTTGAGTTAGAACGTGAAAAAAATTTGATTTGATTTTATTTTAGCTAATGTCTATTAAGTCAATCTTAGATTTGTTTCTCTCTCTTCATCATTTGCTATCACTTACCCTTCTGCTTAAATCTACAACTAATTGATGATTGGGGTGGTCTATGACAACTTATTTGGGATCACTGGGACTAGAGAAGTGGGTTTTACTTCATTGGAATTATAAGAAGATGGTTTACTTGTATGGATTCTCTAGGATTGTATACTTGTGTAGCAGTTGGAGGAAATATTTTTTTAACTGTGTTGTTAAGATAATAAAATGGTTTTGATTATTGTGTCATATTATATCCTTTAATGATTATTGAGTTATCTTATTTAATGATATTTTTATTTTTAAGTTGGTTTACATAAATAGGGTTCATTAGTATTAAGTCAATTTGTAACTTAATTAATATTTGATATCCTTATTGAAAATGAGGAAATCAATACTTTTTAATAAAGACATTTAAGTAGTGCTATTATTTTTCATTTAGAATCAGTTTAAGTATTATTTTGGGAAGATGTATAAAATTGAAGTTTGTTTTTCATAATCCAATGTTTATGTGTTTGAAGACATTGAGTTGTAAATTATTTATTAGAATCATATTGAATGATTATGAATAGAACTATGACTATTCATTTAGTATTTTTCTTTATTAATGAAATAAGTAAGAGTAATTATCAATCATGTTTGTAATAAATGCTTATAAATTGTTTAGTGAGTAAACTCTTGATATATTTATGAATAAAAGAGTATGTTTTCATAATAAGTATATGGTTATTATGTTTAATTTAAAATATTTGAATTATCGTGATTAACTTACTTTGAGAAGAATACTCAAGTTTATATGATTCCTATATTAAGTTAAAGGTTGTTATATACAATTAACTATTTATAAATGGCAAAGAGATTTATAAGTTTTGAAGTGTGGTATAGTGGCCAAAATATTTAGTTGGGTACTCTAATAGGTTAAGGTGATCATACTTTTAAATTCAACCAAAAACCTACCTTGGTCTCTTTAACTCTTAAATACAATTGAAAGGGATTGACATTCCTAAATGTTATTAATTTGAAAGCATATTTTTTATAATTTATTGTAAAATGTTATACTCCAATTGATAATTGGAAATGATAAAAAAAAATTGGTTTTATTTCAATTGTAGATTCTATCGAATATCTTAGTCTTGAATCTTATTTGGTAATATAATCATGAGGTCTTAAAATAATAACATGAAAATAGGTTAAAATAATTTTATATACATTTTCAAGAGGGAATCATTGGTTTTTTTATTGTCAAATTATGCATCGAATTGAATTAATAGTTAAGCCTTATGATCAAAATCACCCAAGTACAAATGACTCATATTGTCATGAGTAAATGAATTATTACAAGGATTAATGACAATAGTATTCCTTTTTCAAACAACTAAGTTAAAATAAGCCTAATTAAGAGGCCTATGGACTTGGTGTAAATCATATAACTTGACAAATAAACTAAGATAAAACTAAATTATTTGGTACCTTCTTAAGAAGGAAAAAAAATATTTAATCTTAATTTGTACTTTAGGATGGTGGTAACTTTTATGAATGTTCACATGAATAACATAAGTATGGTTGTTGAAACATTAAGATAAAATGAAATTTAGCCAATGTTCATTGGTGTTACAAGTATATTGACTAAGTGATGCATATGAATTAGGAGTAAGGCTTTAAATATCTAATCCAAGGTTCACATGATGGTTAATTAGTAGTATCCATGAACTTAATTTGATTATGATAAGTGATGTGATGGATAATTATTTAGATACATCCATCATGATGAAATTAAATAATACTTTCCTAAAATCTACAAATGAACAAATGAATAAAAACTAAAAACTTGAATTGATGCTAAACCATTACTATGAAGGCAAAAGTGCAATGATGCTTATGATGATCATGGTATAATGATCACATGGCTAACACTTTCATATAGTCTCATTGGTACTAAATCTAAGTGAAATACTTTGATGTCAAACACTTAATGTTATATTACTTTTGTAAATAGTCCCTCCAATCAATAATTGGCTATTATATGAATGTTTGATAGATCGTGCTTGTGCAAGATTAGTATGATAATTTTTTATCCTTTCATAAATGTTTGATAAACTCCCTCAATTATATCCAATGAGGTGTAGGTTATTTTATGGTCTGTATAGTTACTTGATTGAGTTACATATTGGTAATGACTTTGTTAGAAAGGCCATAATGAAGTATGTGGATAAGAGTGTGTAAGTGTGTTTTCCATACACCAACTCATCTCTATATGAATACTAATTGGGTAACTAATTCTTAATGAATTCATTAATGAATTTTGGCTTGGTCTAATTCTTGTGTTGGATATAAAAAAATTATGGATCTCATTACATTTTTCATACTAACTCTATTTGAAATAGTTGTACCATAGTTGCTTATCTCAATATTTTATATTTTTGTGTAGTTATTACATTATGGTATCAAAGTAAGTTTAATTACCCTAGGGAACTTTGGGAAATGATATTGTTGTTTATCATACTCAATTATTTTTTTTCACCTTAGGATGGTGAGACTAAGATATATAATGGTAGACAACAACCTGAGAGATGCCAACCCTTGTAGAGATAGAGGTAGAGGTATAGGTTCCAGGGTTAATATACTTGATATAAAAGAACCTCATCTTAGTAATACTAGTATTAATGTTGGATCCCCTAACAATGATGAAAACAAACATAATGATAACTAATAGGTATTTATAAATGGGATGATAACTACTTTCAATGCCACTTAAATCAATATGGAGACCCAAGAACATAGATTGAATAATTTGGATGGTATACCACCTAAAGAATTAACTCTTAGAGAGAAAGGGCAAGTTGGTGAGTAAATATCCAAGACAACACTATAAATATGGTTGATCCCATTATCAATGAACTAAAAAATCTACCTCCACCAACATTTTTAGGTGAATAATTAGGTGATGCAGCTGATATATGGTTGATTAACCTACAAAAGTACTTTAATATGCATAATATGCCCTCCAATGTGTAGGAAAAGGTGGATACTTATCAGTTAGTTGAATCTATAGTTATTTAGTGGAATCATATTTGTGTATAATGGGGATACTAGCCAATTATTCTTACCTGACCTATTTTTGAAAGACAATTCATGAAAAGATATCTTATCTCAAATTTTAAAGAACATAAAATAACTAATTTTTAGTTGTTAAAGTAAGAATATCTTAGAAACTGAGTATGTAAACAAGTTTTTAAACTTGTTTTATCATGTTAATTGCATGCATGATGAATAAATGAAAGTGACTATGTTCAAGTTGGAATTGAAAGAAAGATTGATGCATGATGTCAAAATGACCAACAATAAGACTCTTATTATAGCCATTGAATCTACTCATCAAGTAGAAAATAAAGAGAAAGCTTATGAAAATGCAAGGTAATATTTTAAGAAAATAGATAGTAGTCTAAAATAAAGAATCTATCCCCTTAAACCAAGAATTTTAAAATCTAATCAAAAACACATATTTACTAGGAGTACCATTTGTTTTAATAAATTTCAAGGGAAAAATAAAAATTTCATAAATCAAAAGTTTTCTAAGGCTAGAACTTATAAGGGAAATAAAATCCAAGGACATCAAAATATACCTACAAATAGGGGAAAAACCATTCATATATCACCCCAAAAGAATATAGTGTGCTAGGAGTGTGGAAAAAATCTTTATCATAAGGACTATCCCAAGATAAATTTGAGTCAATCATCCAAACACAAGGTGTATACAATGGTTGATAATACAAATGAAAATTTAAAATTCACCCCTATCAAAATTCGAGTAAACTAAATAATATTTATATTTATATTTTGTTTGATTTAGGAGCAATTGATAGTTTTGTTAATTTTAAGATTGTAAATAAATATAAATAGAATCCTATGACATTTAGGGAAGGTTAGGATGTGAAGTTTAATTTAGGAAAGAGGGTGCTAGTTTCTAAATGTCTTGAAAAAGTAATCTTAGACTTAGCTTATTTTAAAATCAAATTTAATATTTTCATAGCTCCCCTTAGATCTTATGATGTCATTCTAGGTATATATTGGCTATAGCAGCATAAAGTCAATCTAGACTACTGTAATAAAATGGTAAAATATTATGATGACATGTAAAATTTAGTATTGATAAAAGGGTTTCTAAAGTATAAAGTACATAAGTTACTATCATAATTATATTTGAAGAAAGCAATGTGTAAGGGTTGTAAACTATATTATGTATAGATATAAGAAATGACACTTGTAACTAAAATAACATTCCAAGAATATCGATTCTTATAGGAATTTTTTTAATGGTTTTCCAAAAAAAATTACCTCAGCTACCTTCTAAGAGGGAATTTGAATTTTATATTAATATAATTCTAGGGGTAGCCCCTACATCTAGAGCACCTTACCACATGAATGTGTTAGATTTTTAGGAGCTTAAAGCTCAATTGCAATAACTACTAGAAAATGACAACATTAAGTCAAGTGTGTCACCCTGTGTTGCACCTATGGTCTTTATAAAAAATAAGGATGGAATGTTGAATTTCACATGATTAATAAAGTTTCTATCAATAATTATTATCCTTTGCTAATGATACACAATCTATTTGATCAGATTAAGGGTGAAACTATCTTTTCTAAGATAGATTTGAGATTAGGCTATCATTAGCTAAGAATCAAGGAGTACATTCATAATACTAATTTTCAAGCTCGATATGGACATTATAGGTTTATGATAATTCTATTTAGTCTAACTAATGGGCATGCTACCTTTATGAACCTAATTAATAGTGTATTTAGAGATTTCCTAGAAAAGTTTGTTCTAGTTTTTATTGATGACATACTAATTTATTCTAAGAATGTGGATAAACATGAACATTATTTGCATTTAGTGTTGTAAAGACCAAGGCAACATAAATTATATGGTAAACTATGTAAGGCATATAAAGAAGGCTTAGGTAGTTTGTTAACCTAGGATGGTAAAGTTTTGGCTTATGAGTCATGGAAACTAAAAGATTATGAGAAAATTTACACCACTCATGACCTTTAGATTGTTGCTATTGTACATGATTTGAAGCAATGGAAACAATTTTTGTTAGGTATGCATTTCAAATACATTATGATCATCACAACCTGGAATACTAATTTTATTAGGATGATTTAAATGCATGTCAGCATAGATGGATAGAATTTTTGAGAAATTTTGATATGAATATTTCTTATGTGAAAGGTAAGAAGAATCATGTTGTTGATGCACTCAATTGACACATGTATCTCACTATCTTGTTTGTTTTGCATAGCAATTTTAGAATTAAAATTATAGAACATTAACATTCTAATTAATTTTTATAAGAGGTAAGTGGATTATTATTTATCTTGATTTCATTACTATTTTGACAAAATCTCAATGTAAACATGATACTATTATGGTTGTAATTGATAAATTTACCAAAGTTGGCCATGTCATTACTAGAAATTTAATCGATGATGCATTTGTGTTTGTTGAACATTTTTTGAAATAAATGGTAAGGTTACATGACATGCTTGAAATTATTATTTTTTATAGAGATAAAAATTTTACTTCAAATTTTTGGAAATCATTGACTACTAAGTTTGGTAAAATATTGAACTTTAATTCATTTTATCAAAATAAAATAAATGGTCAGATGAAAAGGCTAAATTAGATTGTGTAAGACATGTTAAGAATGTATGTGATGAATCAATAAAGTAAGTGGGAAGATTATTTACACATAGTTGAATTTATGTATAATAACATGTATAATTATGTGATTAAAATGGATCAATTCAAAGATCTATGTGGGCATAAATGTAGAATTTCACTTGGTTGAGAAAATTTATAAAATAGAACTATTTATGGTCCTAATTTTTTACATGAATATGATAGGCAAATGGAAAGCATAAGGAAATATCTAAAAGTTTCCTTTGATAGACAAAAGAGCTATGCAAATTTAAAAATGCCACCATGATAATTTGAGGTTGGTGATAAAGTTTTTCTATGTGTTAGATCATAGAAAAGTTTAATAAAGTTTGTAAAATTTTCCAAATTGGTTCCTTAATTTGTTGGACCCTTTAAAAATTTGGATAAAATTAGTCTTTTTTCCTTTCAACAGCTCTTCCTCTTTCTCTATCCCAAATTTATGATGTTTTCTTGTTGAATTATTGAGAAAATATATGCCTGATCCTTTTCATGTTTTGGATTTGACTCACCTTTAGGTTTTGGAATAAAAATGATGTATTTGGGACCAGTGAGGATCTTTGACCAATGTAGCGTTAGATTTCAAAATCATGAGATTTCTTAAATTTTTCTCTAATGGGATCCTTTATCTAAAAGAATTGCTACTTGGGAAGGTGAAATTATTTTTAACCAACACTATTTTGAGCTATACTAATCACTAAGATGGCTCTTTTTTAAGTGGGGGAGGATGTCATGACCCTCGACACTTGTCATGTTAATTTTTTTTGTTATTATATTTGATGACTCAGATGACAATTATTTATTGGATTATTCAATTTGATATTACTACTTTGATTTAATAGTTTACATGTTTTGGCATAGTGATGTGATTATTATGTGTTTTAGTTAGAACATATTTGGTTCAGTTCTATATTTTGACATTGTTGCTTCATCTTGTTATTAATGATATTATGAACTTTTTAATGACATTTCATTATTAAATGTTTTATGAATTTGATTTCATGATAAAATGATTTGTCATTTAATTTAGTTACATTACTTAGTGTATTTATTATGATTATCTCATCCAAAGATTGTTGATGGTATTTTTGGTGACTATAATAATAGGTACTCATGAGCTAGGTTTATTTTGGTTTTTGAAAGTTGGGGTATGGTGAAAGGATAAATGATATTCTTATGATATTTTAAAATGTTTTAAGTTGTGTTATGTTTTTCTTCATTTCCTTATCACGAGTTGTCATTTCTAGCTTGATTGGACATGGTTGTGCATAGTTAATAATCTTGACTAAATTTTGAGTGCTTGACTATGTCAGCCTATTTTATTTGAATTTGAAATTGTATATCTATCCTCCTTGAATGTGTTTTAATGTTGTGTAGATAGAAATTATTTATGTCATGCCTGTTGTTATATTATATTTAACTTAGTCCTGTTGGGACTTGGTGTGGTCAATACATTTTACTTGTATTTGAAAGGACAAATACTACTGATGGTCTTTTTGGTGATCATAGGGAGTCATAAGCTAGGTTGATTTTGAGTTTTGATAGCCAGGATATGGTGAAAGGACATATAATATTCTTGTGAGCTTTAAAAATATTCTGATCTATGTTGCATGTTTTTCTTGATTTCCTTATTTTGAGTTGTCATTATCATCTTATTTATTGATTAGACATGGTTGTGTATGATTAATCATCTTGACTGCATTTTGAGTGCTTGACTATGTCAACCTATTTTAATCAAATTTAAATTTGTATATCTATCCTCCTCAAACATCTTTTAATATTGTGTAGATTAAAAGTACTTGTGCCATGCCTATCATTCTATTGCATTTACTTAGTCCTATTGGGACTTGGTGTGGCCAATACATTTTAATTAGATTTGAATGCCTTGTTAAGGTCTTGTTGTATGTTTGTTTTGGTCTCTTGGTGGTATTGCATGTTGAATTGGTCATATCCTTTTGGATAGACAAGGAAAGGACCACAAATCTCATGGACTTAGAATTAGTTATTGTTTTATTTTACATGGCTTTAACCTTGGGAGGTGGAATTAGTTTGATGCTAAAGGTATTTAGGCTAAGATCCTTCTATTTGGTTTATTTGGCTCATTTTTTATTTATCTCAACCATTTTTGGAGATCCCTAACTTGGGGAAGCTTTGCCAAAAAAATTCCTATGTCTACCATGGAGAAATTGAGTGGGGATTGATGATTATTATGGCTATAGGTTTTCATGGGGACTTGATCTTATGTTATGGCTCTACTTGTTGACCATGGGAAAATATTTTTTGGAGTTTATTGAGTTTTTATCCTTCATAAAACAAGGTAGAAAAATATATTGTGAGATGGGAAGTTGGAAGAAAAATCAAAAAGAAAAATAAAATAGAAGAAGAGGGTACTAGAAATTCTTGCATTGCATTACAGGAGTCCAAGTAAGTTTTGTTATTCTATTTCTCAAATCCTGTAGGTGTTCAAATTACTTTTATGATTCTAGTTTTTTGTTTTTGTTTCTGTAGGTTTGAATTTGTGATTCATGGCATGTAAAAATACATGGGAAATAGTTGTTTATTTTATTACCTTGAATTTTATGTAATAGGGTTTAATGTGTTGAGTATGTCATTGGTTTAGGTTTTAATGCACTCTTGTTGGTTGTGTGGCCATGGTTATTTTCATGATTGCATTTTTATTATCATTTAAGTTTTTAAAATACAATGGTTATATGGTTTTGGGTTGAATTAAAGATAAATTTTATTGGGTTATTATTTTACCATTTAAACACCATTATTTGGTTAAGTTTATTATTACTTGGGTCTATAATCATTTAATTATTCATTATAAATGAAATCATTATTATCTGATGAATAATGGCTATACGTTTTAAATGGTAAGAAATAATTTTGTGGGAAAATATGAAGGTTAGGTTATTAGGGTTTTGACTTAAAAATTCAATTTATTTTATCTTTATATTATGATGTCCAATTGGGGTTCATTATGGACTATCGGGTTTTGACTTAATTTTATTGATAACATATTCATATGTTATGATTGTTAAGACTGTGAGTTGTATTATTGAATATTGGTGTTAAGTGTATGACTTTTTCGGTGGTTTACCTCTTGTATAAACTCATTTATCTTGGTTATATTTTTTGACTTAAGTGTTGAGGGTATACTTAGCTATCCTTATTATAATTCATTTTCATAATCTAATGGATGTGTTTGATCTTTTATTACCATTTATTATAGTATAAGAATTATGTTCTTATATTGGATTGATTTGTTTTCAAGTATTAACATGTAAGGCATGGGATATAAAAATTAAATGTTTGAGGTTTAGGTTATATTCATTGAATAAAATATGAGTCTCAAATCATGAAGATCAGTATAATGAGTTGTAGCCCTTGGGTTAGGTGTTAAGGCAATGAATCTTTGTGTGTTGGAATGTGAACAAGCTCTAATTTTACTTTATTTTAGTTGATGTCTACTGAGTCAAGATCATAATGGTTTCTCTCTCTTCATCCTTTGGTATCTCTTACCCTACTACCTAAATCCACAACCAATTGATGGTTTGGGTGGTCTAAGGCCACTTATGTTTGGGCTCATTGGGACTAGAAATGTGGGTTTTGTTTTGTTGAAATTTAAAGTAGATGGTTACTTGTATGGATCATTTAAGATGTGCACTATTGTGTATCAGTTAGGGGAAATATTTTTTGTGGACTGTGTTGTTAATATAATAAATTTCTTTGATTCTTATGTCATATTATATCCTTTAATGATTATTGAGTTATTTTATTTAATGATATTTTAATGTTTAAGTACATAAATATGGTTCATTGGTGTTAAGTCAATTTGTAAATTAATGAATATTTTTTATCCTTATTGAAAGTGATAAAGTCAATATTTTGAAATAAATTCATTTAAGTAGTGTTGCCATTTTTCATTTAGAAGAGGTTGAATTATTATTCTGGGATAATGTATAAAATGGAAGGTTATTTTTCATAATCCAATGTTTATGTGGTTTAAGACATTGAGTTGTAAATTATTTATGAGAATCATTATTTCATGATTATAAACATAACTATGAATATTAATTTAGTGTTTTTATTTGGTAATGAAATAAGTAAGATCAATTATTAGTTGTGTTTGTAATAGATGCTTATCATTTGTTTAGTGAGTTAACTCTTGACAAATCTATGAATAAAAGAGTATGTTTTCATAAGAAGTATATGGTTATTGTTTTTAAGTTAAACCATTTAAATTATTGTGATTACCTTACATTGGGAAGAATACTCAAGTTTATCCAATTCCTATATTAATTTAAAGGTTGTTATATGAAATTAATTATTTATAAATGATAAAGAGATTTATAAGTTTTGAAGTGTGATATTTAAGTCAAAATACTTAGTTGGGTATTCTAATACCTTAAGGTGATCATACTTTTAAATTAACAAAAAATACCTACCATGGTCTCTTTAAATCTTAAATATAATTGAAAGGGATTGACATTCCTCAATATTATTAATTTGAAAACATATTTTTGCTAATTTATTCTATAAGATTATACTTCAAGTGATAATTGGATATGATAAAACCAAATTGGATTTGTTTCAATTATAGATTATATTTAATACCTTAATCTTGATTCTTATCTAGTAAGATGATCATGAGTTCTTAAAATAATAACATAAAAATAGGTTAAATTAATTTTGTATTCATTTTCAAGAGGGAGTCATTATTTTTGTTTATGTAAAATTATGCATTTAATTGAATTAATAGATAATTATTATTATCATAATAAACAAAGTATAAATGAATCATATTGTCATGAGTAAATGAATTATTACAAGGATTAATGACAATAGTATGTCTTTTTCAAATAACTAAGTTGAAATAAGCCTACTCAAGAGGCCTATGGACTTGGTTTAAATCATCTAACTTGATAAATAAACTAAGATAAAACTAAATTACCTGGTACCTTCTTATGAAGGCAAAAACAACATTTAATCTCAATTTGTACTTTGGGATGATGTGAATTTTATGAATTTCCACATGTGGAACATAAGCATAGTTGTTGAAACATTAAGATAAAATGAAACTCAGATAATGTTCATTGGTGTTTCAAGTATATTAACCAAGTGACACATATGAATTAGAAGTAAGGGTTTATATCTCTATTCCAAAGTTTGTGGGATGGTTAATCAACAACATACGTGTACTTAAATTAAGTATGATAAGTGATGTGATAGCTAATTATGTAGATACATCCATCATGGTGAACCTAAATAAGACTTGCCTAAACTTTATGAATGAACAAGTGAATAAAAGGTAAAAACATGAATTATTGTTAAACCATTAGTACAAAGGTAAAAGTACAGTGATTATTATGTTGATCATGGTATAAAGATCACTTGGAAAACAATTTTTTATTGTCTCATTGGTAAAAAATCTAAATGAAATACTTTGATGTCAATTACTTAATATTGTATTTATTTTGGAGATAGTCCCTCTAATAAAAAATTGGATGTTATCTGAATGTTTGGTAGAACTTGATTATACAAGCTTAGTATGATGATTCTTCTATTGAATCTATTTATCCTTTCACATTTTTTTAAAAACTCCCTCTAGCATACTTATTGAGGTGTAGGCTATTTTATGATCTATATAGGTACTCAATTGAGTTATAGGATGGTAACAAATCTATTAGGAACGTCATATAAGAAGTATGTAGATAGATGTGTGTGATTGTGTTGGACATATAATGACTCACCTATATCATAATAATAAATTGGTAACTACTTCCTAATGAAGTCATTAATTATTTATGTCATGGTCTAATTTTTGTGTTGGTTATAACATAATTATAGATCTCATTATGTTTTCCATGCTAACTCTATTTGAAATCCTTGTACCTTAATTAATTATCTTAATGTTTATATTTTTTGTAGTTATTACATTGTGGTATTAGAGAAGATTTAACTACTCTAGGGAAATTTTGGAAATGATATTACTATTTATCCTATGGAGTTGTTCTTTGTTTCACCTCAAGATGGTGAGAACAAGATATAGAATTACAAATAATAACATGAGGGATGTTAACCCTAGTAGAGGTCATAGGGTTGATATTATTTATAGAGAAGAACCTCCTTTCAAAAAATTTGGTAGTAATATTGGAGCCCATAATCATGACAAAAAAATCTTAATGATAACTAAGAGGTAGTATTGAGTGGGATACTAACTACTTTAAATGCTCTTCAAAGTAATATGGAAATGCAAGAATGTAGATTAAATAATTTATAAGGTATAACACTTGAAGAATTACCTCTTAGATAAGAAGGGTAAGGTGGTGAGAAATATCTCCAAGACAACCCTATAAATGTGGTTGATCTCATTACCACAGAACTAAAGAAGCTACCTCCACCAACCTTTTCAAGTGAAAAATCAAGTGATACAATTGATGCATGGTTGGTTAACTTATAGAAGTAATTTAATCAACACAATATGCCCTCTAATGTGAAGGCAAGGGTGGATACTTATCATTTAGTTAGAGCTACATCTCTTTGGTGGAATCATCTCTTTGCATTAGAGGGATACCAACCAATGATTCTTACTTGAAATATTTTTTGAAGTTAATTCAAGAAGAGATATATCATCTCAAATTTTAAATAACATAAAATAGCTTATTTTTAGTTGTTAAATAAATAAAATATGTCAGTAATTGAGTATGAAAATACGTTTTTAAACTTGATACATCATGTTAACTACATGCATGACAAAGAAACTAAAGTGACTAAGTTAAAGTTGGGATTTAAGGAAATATTGATGCATGATGTCAATATGATCAACCCTAAGACTCTGATTGTAGCCATTGAATTTTTTCATTGAGTAGAAGAGAAAGATAAAGCTCATCAAAAGTCAAGGTAAGAATTTAAGAAAAAAAGACCTACCACTAGGAAAACATTATTCATGTATCACCCTAAATTATTTCAATGTGTTGGGAATGTGATGATAATCATTATCATAAGGATTATCCCAAGCTAAAAATGGGTCAATCAATGAACCAAAAGGTGTATATAGTGGTGGATAATAGAAATGTATATTTCTAAACCACCCCTATCAAAATAAAAGTTAAACTAAATAATATTTCTATTTTGTTCAATTTGGGAGAAATGGATAGTATCGTTAATATTAAGATAACAAACAGATATAATCTAAATCTTGTGACATTGAGGAAATTTTGGGATGTTGAGTTAGGTTCAAGAAAGAGGGTGCTAGTTTCTAACTGTCTTGAATAAGTAAGCTTAGAATTATGCAATTTTCAACCCAAAGTTATTATTTTAAAATCTCCCCTCAAATATTATGACATCGTTCTAGGTATAGATTGGTTGCAACAACATAAAGACAATCTAGACTATTGTAATAATGTGGTAGAATAATGTGATGACATGGGAAATTTAGTAGTGATACAAGGGTTGCTAAAGTCTAAAGTACACAAGATGTTATCAGCCTTACAACTAAAGAAAGTAGTGTGCAAGGGCTATTAAATGTATGATATACAAATACAATAAAAAACACCTATAACTAAAATAACATTCCAAGAATATCTATTTTAATAAAAAAATCTAATGTTTTTCTCAAAAATCTACCTGGGCTACCTCCTAAGAGGTAAATTAAATTTTTCTATTGATATAATTCCAAGTGTGGCCCTTGTATCTAAGGCACCTTACCACATGAATGTGGTAGATTTGTATGAGCTTAAAGCTCAAAATTATGAACTATTAAAAATTTGTAGCATTTGGTGAAGTGTGTCACATCAGGGTGTACTTGTGGCATTTGTAAAAAAGAAGGATGGAAAATTATAGTTATGTGTTGACTATCACATGCTTAATTAGGTTACTATCAAGAATAGTTATCTTTTATCATGGATAGATGTTCTATTTGATCAAATGAAAGATGAAACCATATTTTCTAAGAGAGATTTGAGATCAAGCTCTCATTAGTTAAGAATCAAGTAAGATGACATTCATAAGATTGTTTTTAAAAATCGATATGGACACTGAGTATACAATAATGGCCTTTGGTCTGAATAATGTACATGATGCAATTATAAACCTAATGAATAACATATTTATAGATTTTATAGACAAGTTTTTTCTAGTTATTATTGATGACATACTAATCTATTCTAAGAATGTATCTAAACATGAACAATGTTTGCATTTAGTGTTACAAAGGTTAAGGCAACATAAATTGTATGGTAATATATCTAAGTGTGATTTATTCCAAACTGAGATCCATTATTTGGGTCACATAATATCTAAGGTAAGCATTTTTATTTATTTAGATAAGGTTAAGGCTATCTAGGAATGACATGCTCCTATAAATATATGAATTACGTAGCTTTATGGTACTACCTAGTTATTATAGAAGGTTTGTTGATTTTTTTTCAAAGTTGGATAACCTAATAACTTCCTTGTATTGGAAGGTTAAAAAGTTCATTTGTATTTTTAAATGTGAAAAAGTTTTTTATAATATTAAAGAGTTGTTAACAACACCTATACTTATTGTACTAGACCCTGAGGGCAATTTTGAAATCTAGGTTGATGCATCCAAAGAAGGCTTGGGTGGTGTATTAATCCAAGATGGGAAAGTTATGGCTTATGAGTCACAAAAAATAGAAGATCATGAGAAAAATTACATCACTTATGACCTTGAAATTAATGACATTATACATGCTTTGAAGAAATGTAAATACTTTTTTCTAGGTAAGTATTTTAATGTAAAGTCTGATCACCATAACTTGGAATACTTGTTTTCCCAAGATGATCTAAATTGACACCAACATAGATGGATGGAATTTTTGAGAAATTTTGACATGAATATTTCTTATGTGAAAGTAGGATAATCATGTTATTTATGCACTCAATAGATGCACTTATCTCACTTCCTTGTTTATTCTACAAAATAATTTTAGAACTAAAATTTTAGAATATCAACATTTTGATGAGTTTTACTAAGAGGCAAGTAAGTTGTTATTTATCCTAATGTCATAGCTGGTTTATCAAAATCTTGAAGTAAACATGATAATATTCTAGTTGTAATTGTAAATTTGCCACATTTGGTTATTTCATTACTAAAAAATTTAATTGATGATGCATCTGTGTTTGTTGAATGGTTTGTAAAATAAATAGTACATATACATGACATGCTTGAAGTTATTATTTTTGATAGAGTTAAACTTTTTACTTCAAGGTTTTGAAAATTATTGACTATTACTTTTGGTACAATATTGTACTTTAGTTGGTCTTATTACCCAAAAATGGATGGTTAGATGGAAAGGCTAAATCAAATTATGGAAGACATGTTAAAAATATATGTGATGGATCAATAAGGTAAATAGGAAGATTATTTACACTTAGCTGAATTTATGTACAACAACACATATCATTATGTGATTAAAATAGATCCATTCAAAACTCTGTATGGGTGTAAATGTAGAAATCCACTTGGTTTGGAAAGTTTAGAAAATAGAACTATTTTTGGTCTTGATATTTTACCAAAATTTGATAGGCAAATGGAAATCATAAGGTAAAATTTGAAAGTTGCCTTTGATAGATAAAAGAGTTATGTAGATTTAAATAAGTCACCATGAGAATTTGAGGTTGGTGATAAATTTTTTCTACATGTTAGATCGTATAAAATTTCAATATAGTTTGGAAAATCTTCCAAATTGGTTCCTTGATTTTTTTGACCCTTAGAAATTTTGGAGAAAATTAGTCCTGTTACCTGTCGATTAAGATTTCCACTTTCTTTATCTTAGTTCACAATGTTTTTTAGTTGTATTATTGATAAAATGCATTCTTGATCCTTCTCATGTTTTGGATTTGACTCACTTTTAGGTTTTAAAATAAGAAATAATGAAATTATAACCTGTGAGGATCCTAAACATCACAACATTAGATTATAAAACCATGAGATTTCCCAAATTCTACTCCAATGGGATATTTTATCTGAAAGAAGTGCTAGTTGGGAAGGTGAGAGTATTTTTAATAAAAACTATTCTAGGCCATCTTAATCACTTGGATGAATATTTTTCAAGTGGGGAAGGATGTCATGACCCTAGACACTTGTGTTAATTTTTTTTTGTTACTTTGTTTGATGACTTAGCTAATGACTATTTCTTAGATTATTTGGTTTGTTAGTACTAATTTGATTTAGTAGTTTACATGCTTTGGCATATTTATATGATTATTATATTTTTTAGTTAGATGATCTTTGGTTTAGTTATCTTTTGAGACATTAATATTTCATCTCATTATTGATGATATTGTGAACTTTACAATGATATTTGATCGTTAAATGCTTATGAATTTTGTTTCATGAATTTAGGATAAAATGATTTATCATTTAATTCAGTTACATTACTTAGTGCATTTATTATGATTATCTCATCTAGATACTACTGATGGTTTTTTCAGTGATTGTAGGGATAGGTGCTCATGAGCCAGGTTGATTCTAATTTTTGACATCTAGGGTATGGTGAAAGGACAAATTATATTCTTGTGATCTTTACAACTATTTTGAGCTATGCTATGTTTTTATTGATTTCTTTATTTGAGTTGTCATTGTTATCTTATTTGTTGATTAGACATGGTTGTGCATGATTAATCATCTTGACTGCATTTTGAGTGCATGACTATGTCAACCTATATTATTTAAATTTAAATTTGTATATTTATCCTCTTATAACATATTTTAATGTTGTGTAGATTGAAAGTTTTTATGTCATGCCTATCATTTTGTTGCATTTTAATTAGTCTTGTTGGGACTTGGTGTGGTCAATGTGTTTTAATTAGATTTAAATGCCTGATTAAGGTCTAGTTATATGTTTTTTTTGGACTCTTGGTGGCATTGCATGTTGAATTGGTCTCAGCCTTTTGGATAGAGAAGGAAGGGGCCATGTGTTTCATGAACTTGACATTAGTTGTTATTTTTTTATCTATTCAACCTTAGGAGGTGGCATTACATTTCACCTCAAGGAAATTAGGTCAAGAGCCTTCCATTTAGTTTATCTAGATCATTTTGGTTTAACTCAAACATTTTTAGAGCCCTAACTTGGGGAAACTCCAATTTTTTTGCCTATGGCCACCATGGATAAGTTGAGTGGGGATTGATATCTATTATGGCTGGAGGTTTTCATGGGGACCTCATCTTGTGTTATAACTCTACTTTTAGGCCATCGGAAAATATTTTTTTGGAGTTCATTGTGTTTTTATCCTTCATACAATAAGATGAAAAAATATACTATGAGCTGGGAAGTTGGAAGAAAAATAAAAAGAAAAAGAAAATAGAAGAGGGGACTAAATATTCTTGTATTTTATTTTAGGTGTCTAAGTAAGTTTTGTTATTTTATTTCTCAAACACTTATAGGTGTTTGGATTAATTTAATGATTTTGTTTTTCTTTCATGTTTCTATTGGTTCAAATTTGAGATTCATGGCATGAAAAAATACATGAGAGGAAGTCATTTTTTTTGTTACCTTAAATTTTATGTAATAGGGTTTACTGCATTGAGTATAACATCAATTTTGGGTTTAATGCACTCTTATTGGTTGTACAGCCATGGTTATTTTTAGGGATGCATTTTTATTATCATTTAGGCTTTTTGAATACAATGGTTATATGGTTTTGGGTTGACCTAGAAATATTTTTTTTGGGTTATTCCTTTACCATTTTAACTCCATTATTTTGTTGAGTTTATTATTATATGGGTATACAATCATTTCATTTTTTATTATAAATGAAATCATTTTCATCTGATGAATCATGGATGTACATTTTGAATCATTTGTAAACATTTCATGGGAAAATATGATGGCTAGGTCATTATGATTTTGGCTTTAAAAAAATATTTATTTTATCATTATGTTATGATGCCCATTTCAAGGTCATTGTGGACTATTAGGTTTTGACTCAGTTTTATTGATAACATATTTGTAAATTGTGATAGTTAAGATTGTAAATTGTGTTGTTGAATATTAGTGTGAAGTGCATGACTTTTTGGGTGGTTTACCTATTGTATGAAATCATTTATCTAAGTTATATTTTTTGAATTAAGTGTTGAGGGTTTACCTAGCTATCGTTATCATACCTCATTTTCATAATTTGATGGATGTGTTTGATATTCTATTATCATTTATTTTATTATAAGAACTATATTCTTATATTGACATGTTTAATTTTAAAGTATTTGCATTTAAGACATGGGATATAAAAATTAAATGTTTGAAGTTTAAGTTATATTTTTTGAATAAAATGTGACTCTCAAATCATGAATCTTAGTATGATGAGTTTTAGCCCTTGGGTTAGGTGCCAAGGCAATGAATCTTTATGAGTTTGAATGTGAACAAGCTATGCTTTTATTTTATTTTAATTGATGTCTATAGAGCCAAGATTAGAGTTATTTCTCTCTCTTTATCCTTTGCTATCACTTACCCTAGTACCTAAATATGCAAACAACTTATGGTTGGGTTGGTATAGAGACACTTATGGTTGGGCTCATTGGGACTTGAGAGGAGAGTTGTGCTTTGTTAGAATTTCAAAAAGATAGTTTACTTGTATGACTTCTCCAAGATGTGCATTCTTGTGTAGTATTTGGAAGACATATTGTTTATGGACTATGTTATTAAGATAATAAAAGGGTTTTGATTCTTGTGTAATATTATATCCTTTAATGATTATTGATTTATCATATTTAATGATATTGTTATGTTTAAGTTGGCTTACACACATAGATTTTATTGGTTTAAGTCAATTTTTAACTTAATGAATATTTGTTATCCTTATTTAAAGTGATAAAATTAATACTTTGTAATAAAATCATTTAGGTAGTGCTACTTTTTTTCATTTAGAAGAGGTTGAATTATTATTTTGGAATGATGTATAAAATAGAAGATTGTTTTTCATAATCCAATGTTTATGTGGTTGAAGACATTGAGTTGTAAACTATTTATGAGAATCATTATTGTATGATTATGAACAAAATTATGAATATTTATTTAGTTTTTTTCTTTGGTAATGAAATAAATATTGTAATTATTAATTATGTTTGTAATATATGCTTATAATTTATTTAGTGAGTTAACTCTTGATGAATTTATGAATAAAAGAGTATGCTCTCATAATAAATATATGATTATTATTTTTAAGTTAAAATATTGGAATTATTGTGATTACCTTACCTTGAGAAGAAAACTCATGTTTATCTAATTCCTATATTAAGTTAAAGGTTGTTATATGCAATTAATTATTTATAAATGGCGAAGAGATTTAGAAAATTTGAAGTGTGGTATATCTGTCAAAATACTTAGTTGGGTATTATAATAACTTAAGGTGATCATACTTTTGAATTCAACCAAATACCTATCTTGTTGTCTTTAACTCTTAAAGATAATTTAAAGGGATTGACATTCCTCAATGTTATTAATATGAAAGCATATTTTTTCTAATTTATTGTATAAGGTTATACTTCAAGTGATAGTTGGAAATGATAAAAAAATTAGATTTTTTTCAATTATAGATTCTACTGAATACTTTAGTCTTGAATCTTATCTAGTAAGATAATCATGATGTCTTAAAATAATAACTTGAAAATAGTCTAAATCAATTTGTATTCATTTTCAAGAGGGAATCATTATTTTTGTTTATTATGAAATTACACATTTAATTGAAATAATAAATAAGACTTATGATCACCATAAACCAAGTACAAATGACTCATATTGTCATGAATAAATGAATTATTACAAGGATTACTAAAAATAGTAATTTGAAAAAATAAGCCTGCTTAAGAGGCCTATGGACTTGGTGTAAATCATATAACTTGATAAATAAACTAAGAGAAAACTAAATTATCTAGTACTTTCTTGTGAAGGCAAAAATAATATTTAATCTCAATTTGTACTTTGGGCTAATTGTGAATTTTATAAATGTTCACATGCAGAACAAAAGCATGGTTGTTGAAACATTAAGATAAAATGAAATTAGCTAATATTCAGTGGTGTTACAAGTATATTGACCAAGTGACACATATGAATTGGAAGTAATGGTTTAAATCTCTATTCTAAGGTTCATGAGATGGTTAATTAACAACATGCATGAAATTACTTTGAGTGTGATAATTGATGTGATGGATACTTATGTATTTACATCCATCATGGTGAACTTAAATAAGACTTACCTAAAATCTATGAATGAACAAGTGAATAAAAGTAAAAAACATGAATTATTGTTAAATTATTAGTACAAAGGCAAAAGTGTAGTGATTCTTACAATGATCATGGTATAATGATCACTTGGATAACACTTTTGTATTGTCTCATTGGTAAAAAAATCTAAATGAAATACTTTGATGTCAATTACTTAATATTGTATTAATTTTGGAAATAGTTCATCCAATCAACAACTGGCTATTATCTGAATGTTCGGTAGATCTTACTTATGCAAGCTTGGTATGATGATTCTTTTGTCAAATTTTATTATTATTTTGTAATTGTTTATTAAACTCATTTTATTCTACCCAATGAGGTGTAAGCTATTTTATATTTTTTATAGGTACTTATTTGAGTTACAGGTTGGTCACAACTCTATTAAGAAGGCCATATAAGAAGTATGTGGATAGGAGTGCATGAGTGTGTTGTACATAAACTGATTTTTATCTATCCAAATACTAATTGGGTAATTAATTCCTAATGAAGTCATAAATGATTTATGGCTTGGTCTATTTTCTATATTATCTATGAAATAGTTGTGGATCTCATGTTTTTTTGTGTTAACTCTATTTTAAATCCTTGTACCATAGTTGTTTATCTCGATGTTTTAGATTTTTTTTGTTGTTCTTACATTGTGGTATCAAAGTAAGTTTAACTTCTCTATGGATCTTTAGGGAATGATATTGATATTTATCATGTTGAGTTATTATTTATTTCACTTCAGGATGGTGAGAAAAAGATCTAGAATGGTAGACAATAACCCAATGGATGTTAACCTTGGTAGAGCTAAAGGTAGAAGTAGAGGTAGAGGTAGATGTAGAGGTCAAAGGTCCAATGTTCCTAAAAGAGAACATCCTCTCAATAATGTTGGTAGTAAATTTGGAACTCCTAAATGTGGTGAAAACAATCCCAATTCTAACCAAGAGGCATTTATAAATGTGATATTAACTATTTTAAATTCCCTTCAAAGCGATATGGAAACCCAAGAATAAATATTAAACAAGTATTCAAATTGAATAATTACCTCTTCGTGAAGAAGGGAAATGTGGTGAGTAAGAGCTCAAAGACAACCTTGTAAATGTGGTTTATACCATTATCAAGGAACTAAAAAAGATACCTCCATAAACATTTTTAGGTGAATAATTAGGTGCCATAGTTGATGCATGGTTGGTTAACCTATAGAATTACTTTAATATTCATAATGTGCCCTCTAATGTGAAGGCAGGGGTGGTTACTTATTAATTAGTTGTAGATGTAGCTCTTTGGTGGAATCATATCTAAGTATTAGATGGATACTAGTCAATGAATCTTACCTGACCTATTTTTGAAAGATAATTCAAGAAGAGATATCTTAGCTCAAATTTTAAAGAACATAAAATAAAAAAAATTTAGCTATTAAAGTAAGAAAATATATCAGTAACTGAGTATGAAAATTATTTTTTTAGCTTGATGTGTCATGTTAACTACATTCATGGTGAATAAATTAAAGTGACTAAATTCAAATTAGGATTGAAGGATATATTTATGCATGATGTCAATATGATAAACCCTAAGAATCTAATTGTAGCCATTGAATATGCTCATCAGGTAGAAGATAAAGAGAAATCACATCAAAAGGTGAAGCAAGATTTTAAGAAAAATAAACAATAGTCTAAATTAAATAATTTGTCATGTTCACCTAAGAATTTTAAGAAATATGACCAAACCATAGATTTTTTAGGAGTACCATTGGTTTTAATAGATTTCAAGGGCAAAATAAAAATTTCAAAAATTAGAATTTTTCAAAAGTTAAAACTTATAAGATAAATTATATCCAAGAAGGTTAAAATATACCTTCGACTAGATCAAGCACCATTCCTATATCATCCCAAAAGATTATAGTGTGTTGGTAATGTGGTGATAATCATTATCAGAAGGGATATCCCAAGCTAAAGTTAGGTCAATAAACCAACCACATGGTGTATACAATAGTGGATAATAGAAATGAAAATTTCCAAGCCAACTCTATCAAAATCAAAGGTAAACTAAATAATATTTATATTTCTATTATGTTTGATTTAGGATCAACTGATAACTTTATTATCCTAATATAGTAAATAGGTGTAAATTAAATCTTGTGACATTGAGGGAAGGTTCAGATGTTGAGTTTAATTTAGGTAAGAGGGTGTAAGTTTATGAATGTCTTGAACAATTAAGTTTAGACATAGGCTAATTTAAAATGAAATTTAATATTTTAATATCTCCCCTCAGATCATATGATGTCATTATGGGTATATATTAGTTGCAATAGCATAAATCCAATCTATACTTCTATAATAAAGTGGTAAAATACTATGATGACATGAGAAATTTCATAGTGATAAAAGGGTTTTTTATTTTTAAAGTACATAAGTTACTATTAGCCTTACAAATAAAGAAAGCAATATGTAAGGATTGTAAATTGTATGTAGTATAGATGTAGGAAACAACACCTGTAACTAAAATAGTATTCCATAATATCCATTTTTATAAGATTTTTTTGATGTAAATTCCCTGGAGTACCTCCTAAGAGGGAATTCAAATTTTCTATTGATATAATGTTAGGGGTAGCCCTTGCATCTAAGGAACCTTACTACATGAATATGTTAGATTTTCATGAGCTTAAATCTCAACTACAAGAACTACTATAAAATTAATGCATTGGGCTAAGTGTCTCACCTTGGGGTACACCTATGATATTTGTGAAAAAGAAGAAGGGAACCTTGAGATTATGTGTTGCATACTGCATGCTTAATAAGGTTACTATCAATAATATTTATCTTTTACTAAGGATAGATGATTTATTTGATCAAATGAAGGATGAAACTATCTTTTCTAAGATAGATTTGAGATCAGGGTATCATTAGCTAAGAATCAAGGAAGAGGACATTCATAAGAATACTTTTTGAACTCAATATGGATAATATGAGTTTACATTAATGCCATTTTGTCTAAATAATGCACCTACTACATTTATGAATCTAATGAATATTATATTTAGAGATTTTATAGACAAGTTTGTTCTAATTTTTATTGATGACATACTGATTTATTCTAGGAATGCAACTAAACATGAACATCATTTGTATTTAGTGATGTAAAAGTTAAGGCAACATAAATTATATGGTAAGGTATCTAAGCATGATTTATTCCAAACTAAAATACATTACTTGGGTCACATAATATCTAAGGTAGGTATTTATATTGATCCATCTAATATTAAGGCTATCCAAGAATGGCCTTCTCTAAAAAATGTACATGAAGTACGCAACTTTATGGGGCTAGTTGGTTTTATAAAAGGTTTATTCAATTTTTTTCAAAGTTGGCTAACCTAATAAATTCTTTTCAACACAAGGGTAAGAAGTTCATTTGGATTTATGAATGTGAACAAGCATTTTATAAGCTTAAATAGCTATTAACAAAAATACCTATATGTATTGTACTAGACCCTAATGGTAATTTTAATATATAGGTTGATACATCCAAAGAAGTCTTGGGTGGTGTGTTAACCCTAGATGATGAAGTTGTGGGTTATAAATCATGATAACTAAAATATCATGAGAAATTTACACCACTCATGACCTTGATATTTATACCATCATACATGAATAGAAGTAATGGCAATACTTTTTTTGAGGTAAGCATTTCAAAGTAAAGTTTGATCATCACGTCCTTGAATACTTGTTTTCGCAAGATGAATTGAATGCATGTCAACATAGATGGCTGGAATTTTTGAGAAATTTTTATATGAATATTATGTGAAAGGTAATAATATTCATGTTTTTGATTCACTCAACCAATGCATGATATCGTTGCCTTGTTTATTTTATATAAAAATTTCAGTTTTAAAATTCTAGAACATTAGTGTTTTGATGAATTTTGCCAAGAGGTAAGTGGACTATTATTTCTCTTGATTTCATAATTGGTTTATCAAAATATTTAACTAAACATGATACTATTCTAATTGTAATTGATAAATTAACCAAAGTTGGCCATTTCATTGCTAGAAATTTAATTGATGATACATTTATGTTTGTTAAACGGTTTATGAAATAAATAGTATGGTTGCATGGCATGCTTGAAAATATTATTTTTGATAGAGATGAAGTTTTTACTTCAAGGTTTTGGAAAAAATTAACTATTAATTTTGGTACAAGATTTAATTTTAATTCATTATATCACCTGAAAATAGAGGGTTAGATAGAAAGGCTAAATCAGATTGTGGAAGAGATGTTAAGAATGTATGTGATGAATCAATAAGGTAAATGGGAATATTATTTACACTTAGTTGAATTTACATACAATAATACATATCATTATGTGATTAAAATGGATCCATTCAAATATCTGTATGGACATAGATATAGAATTCTAATTGGTTAGAAAATTTTAAAAAATAGAACTATTTATGGTCCTAATATTTTACATGAATATGATAGGAAAATAGGAAACCATAAGGTAAAATTTGAAATTTTCCTCTAATAGACAAAAGAGCTATGCAAATTTAAAGAGGTCACTATGGGAACTTAAGGTTGGTGATAAAGTTTTTCTATGTGTTAAACCATATAAATGTTCAATAAATTTTGTAAAATTTTCCAAATTGGCTCCTTGATTTGTTGGACCCTTTAAAATTTTAGAGAAAATTAGACCTTTTATGTATCGACTAGCCCTTCCTCTTTCTCTATCATAGATTCATGATGTTTTTCATGTTGAACTATTGATAAAACACATGATTTATCATTCTCATGTTTTGGATTGGACTCACCTTCAAATTTTAGAAGAGGAAATGATGCAGTTTGAACCAATGAGGATCCTGGACCATTGCAACATTAAACTAAAAAATCATGAGATTTACCAAATTCTAGTCCAATGGGATGATTTATCTAAAATAAGCATTACTTGGGAAGATGATATTATTTTTAGCCAAAACTATCCTAGGCTATCTTAACTATAAGGATGGTTGTTATTCAAGTGGGGGAGGATGTTTGACCCTAGACACTTTTCATGTTAAAACTTTTTTTTATTCTATTTGATGACTAAGATGATGACTATTTCTTGGATTAGTTGGTTTGTTAGAACTACTTTGATTCATAGTTACATGTTTTGACATATTTTTGTGATTATTATGTGTTTTAGTAGATGATATATGGTTTAGTTATCTATTGGTACATTGTTGTTTCATCTCATTATTGATGATATTGTGATCTTTGTAGTGACATTTGATTATTAAATATTTTATGAATTCTATTTCATGAATTCAAGATAAAATGATATGTCATTTAATTTAGTTACATTACTTAGTGCATTTATTCTAATTATCTAATCTATATACTACTGATGGTATTTTTGATGATTGTAGGGATAGGTGATCATGAGCTAGGTTGATTCTGGGTTTTGGTAGTTGAGGTATGGTGAAATTAAAAATGATATTCTTGTGAGATTTAAAAACATTTTGAGCTATGTTGTGTTTTTATTCATATACTTATTACACATTATCATTATCATCTTATTTATTGATTAGACATGATTATGCATGATTAATCATATTAACTGCATTATGAATGCTTGACTAAGTCAACCTTTTTTATTTAAATTTGAACTTGTATATATATCCTCATTGAATGTATTTTAATGTTTTGTAGCTAGAAAGTCTTTGTGCCATGCTTATCATTTTGTTATATTTGACTTAGTCCTGTTAGGACTTAGTGTGGTCAATACATTTTATGGCTTTGAATGCCTTTTTAAGGTTTTGTTGCATGTTTTTTTTAGACTCTTGGTATCATTGCATCTTAAATTGGTCTTAGAGTTCTAGCTAGACAAGGAAGGGGCCATGAGTTTCATGAAATTGACATTAGTTTTTGTTTTGTTTTACATGGTTCTAACCTTAGGAGGTGGCATTAGCTTGACCGTTGAGGTAATTAGGTCAAGATCCTTCCATTTGGTTTATTTGGTTCATTTTGGTTTAGCTCAACCATTTTTGGAGAGCCCTAGCTTGTGGAAACTCTATTGATTTTTTTCCCATGGCCTCCATGGAGAAGTTGAGTGGGGATTAATGGCTATTATGGCTGGAGGTTTTGATAGGGAATTCATCTTGAGTTATGGATCTACTTGTCAGCCATGTGAAAATATCTTTTCAGATTTTGTTGGATTTTTTTCCTTCATACAATGATCTATAAAAATATACCATGTGATGGAAAGTTGGAATAAAAATAAAAAGACAAAGAAAATAAAATAAGAGGGGAATATAAATTTTTGCATTTCATTACAAGAGTCCAAATAAGTTTTGTTATTTTATTTCTATAACACTTGTAAGTGTTTGACTTACTTTTATGATTTTGGTTTTCTTTCTTGATTCTATGGGTTCAAATTTGTGATTCATGACACACAAAAATACATGGGAGATAGTTGTATATTTTTGTAACTTGTATTTTATGCAATAGGGTTTATTATGCTGATTATACCATTGGTTTTGGGTTTAATGCACTCTTGTTGGCTATGTGGCCATGGTTACTTTGAGAACTACATTTTTATTATCATTTAATTTTTATGAATACAATGGTTATATGGTTTTGGGTTGACCTTGAAATAACATTTGTTGGGTTCTTATTTTACCATTTGAACTCCATTATTTTGTTGAGTTTATTATTATGTGGGTCTATTATCATTTCATTTTTTATTATAAATGAAATCATTATTATCTAATGAATCATTGTTTTATATTTTGAATGGTACGTGATCATTTTGTGAGAAAATATGAAGGTTAGGTCATTAGGGTTTTGAATTAAAAATTCAATTTGTTTTATCATTATGTTATGATGTCTATTTTAGGGTCATTATGACTCTAAGGTTTTGACTTGGTTCATATTTGTATGTTATGATTGTTAAGATTAGGAGTTGTATTCTTTAATAATTGTGTTAAGTGCATGATTTTTTGGGTGGTTTCCTTATTGCATGAACTTGTTTATCTGTGTTATATTTTGTGACTTAAGTGTTGAGGGTTTACTAAGCTATCATTATTATAATTTTTTTCAATAATCTAATCTAATCTATTTTTTTGATCTTATATTACTATTTATTATACCATGAAAACTATGTTCTCATACTAGCTTTCTTAGTTTTGAAGTATTGTCATTTAAGTCATAGGCTATAAAAATTAAATATTTGAGGTGTAGGTTATATTTATTGAATAAAATGTGAGTCTCAAATCATGAAGCTCAGTATGATGAGTGGTATCCCTTAGGTTAGGTGCTAAGGAAATGAATCTTTATGAGTTAGAATGTGAACAAGTTCTAATTTTATTTTATTATTGTTTATGTCGATTGATTCAATCTTAGAGTTTTTCTCTCTTTTCATCCTTTTGTTATTACTTACCCTGCTACCTAAATCTAAACCCAATTGATGGTTGGGGTGGTCTAGGCCACTTAAGGTTGGGAACAATTAGGACTGGAGAGATGGGTTTTGATTTTTTAGAGTTACAAGTAAATGGTTTACTTGTATGGCTTCTCCAAGATGTACATTCTTATGTGGCAGTTAGAGGAAATATTGTTTGTGGACTATGTTGTTAAGAGAATAAAATGGGTTTTATTCTTATGACATATTATATCCTTTAATGATTATTGAGTTATATTATCTAATGATATAATAATGTTTAAGTTGGCTTACATAAATATGGTTCATTGGTATTAAGTCAAATTGTGACTTAATGAATATTTGATATCCTTATTGAAAGTGATAAAATAAATACTTTGCAATAAAGTCTTTTAAGTAGTGTTGTTATTTTTCATTTAGAAGAGGTTGAATTATTATTTTGGGATGATGTATAATATGGAAGGTTACTTTTTATAATCTAATGTTTATGTGGTTGAAGACATTGAGTTGTAAACTATTTGTGAGAATCATTATTGTATGATTATGAACATAATTATGAATATTCATTTAATGTTTGTCTTTGGTAATGAAATAAGTAAGATCAATTATTAACTATGCTTTTAATAAATTCTTATCATTCATTTAGTGAGTTAACTCTTGATGGATTTATGAATAAAAGAGTGTGTTTTCATAAGAATTATATGGTCATTGATTCTAATTTAAAATATTAGAATTATTGTGATTACCTTACCTCAAAAAGAATACTCAAGTTTATCTAATTCTTATATTAAGTTAAAAAAATTTATATGAAATTAATTCTTTATAAATGATGAAGAGATTTAGAAGTTTTGAAGTTTAGTATATTGGTCAAAATACTTAGTGGGGTATTCTAATACGTTAAGGTGATCATACTTTTGAATTCAACTAAATATCTACTTTGGTCTCTTGAACTCTTAAAGGTAATTGAAAGGGATTGAAATTCCTAAATCTTATTAATATGAAAGCATATTTTGGTTGATTTATTGTATAAGGTTATACTTCAAATGATAATTGGAATAGATAAAAATAAATTGGATTTATTTCAATTATAGATTATACTAAATATTTAGTCTTGAATCTTATCTAGTAAGATAATCATTAGGTCTTAGAATAATAAACTAAAAATAGGTTTAAGTAATTTTATATTCATTTTAAAAATGGAATCATTGTTTTTGTTTATTGTCAAATTATGCATTTAATTGAATTAATACATAATTGTTGTGATCACAATCAACCAAGTATAAATGACTCATATTGTCATAAGTAAATGAATTATTAAAAGGATTAATGACATTAGTATGTATTTTTCAAATAACTAAGTTGAAATAAGCCTACTTAAGAGTCCTATGGACTTGGTTTAAATCATATAACTTTATAAATGAACTAAGAAAAAACTAAATTGTCTAGTACCTTCTTATGAAGGCAAATACAATATTTAATCTCAATTTATACTTTGGGTTGATGGTGAATTTAATGAATGTTCACATACATAACACAAGCATGGTTGTTGAAATATTAAGATAAAATGTAATTCAGTTAATGTTCATTAGTTTTGAAAGTATATTGACCAAGTAATGCATATGAATTAGAAGTACAGGTTTAAATCTCTATTCCAAGGTTTGTGGGATGGTTAATTAGTAGAATACATGAATTTACTTTGACTATGATAAGTGATGTGATGGATACTTATGTAGATACATCCATCATGGTGAATCTAAATAAGACTTGCCTAGACTCTATGAATGAACAAGTGAATAAGAACTAAAAACCTGAATTAACATTAAATCATTAGTATAAAGTTAAAAGTGCATTGATTCTTACTATGATCATGGTATAATTATCACATGGATAACACTTTAGAATGATCTCATTGGTATTAAATCTAAGGGAAATATTTTGATGTAAATTAATTAATGTTGTATTGATTTTGAAAATAGTCCCTCTAATTAATAACTATTATTATCTGAATGTTTAGTTGATCTTTCATATGCAAGCTTAGTATGATGATTCTTCTATTAAATTTGTTTATCTTTTAAAAATTATTTTTTGAACTCCCCATGTTCAACCTAATATGGTGTAGGCTATTTTATGGTTTGTACATGTACTTAATTAGGTTATAGGTTGGTAACGATTTTATTAGGAAGGCCATATAATGAAGTATGCAGATAGGAATGTGTGAATGTGTTGTCCATACACTAAATTGACACTATCTAAATATTAATTGGGTAACTACTTTCTAATGAATTCATTAATGATTTATATCTTGGTCTAATTCTTATGTTGTCTATAACATTTTTATGGTTCTCATACATTTTTTGTGTTAACTTTATTTGAAATCCTTGTACTATAGTTGCTTGTCTCGGTGTTTTAGATTTTTTTGTGGTTATTAAAAAAATTTAGTTATGCATGTAATGTTTAAAAATGACCATTTTTTCAAGGTTTTCATTTGAGGTAAAAATAGTTTTTTTAGTGGATAGTGTATTTTGGGTATTTTTCAAGAAGCTTTGCCTAGAAAAGCATGCATTGTAATTGAAAGACTTTCTTTAGATTTTCATTATTAGAATATCATCCTTCCAATTTCATGGAAATTTTTGTGAAGTGAGAAAATAATACATATCAAGGTTTTGTTTTTTGAGATGAAAAAAATTTAAAAAGGGTCAAAAGTTACATTGTTCTAAGTATATATATATATATATATATATATATATATATATATATATATATTGATGGAGGTTATAATATGGAATGGATAAGTTGTGATATTTTGTTTGGGTTGAAAATACTCAATGTGGATGCATATATCCCTTCTCAATTGATTCATTTGATATATTTTGCTTTATGTTTTGCACCTTTGTTCCATTGTGATATTCAATATACATGGAAAATTTGAAATCAGTTAGTGTATGAACTTATTTTTTGTAAGTCAAGCTATTTTTGGTTTACATGATATTTCATTGTAATATAGGCATATTGGTCATATTTGCATTGAAAAATTGGTTAATAAATAGTACAAAGTTTTAGGTAGTTGTGGCTATATAAAGATTCTTTAAAAAAAATAGTTTTCTATTGGCAGTTTGTTTGTTTTAGCTTGCACCATAAAGTTATTCAAAATTTAAAGTAAATTACTTATATTTAGGGTATTTTTGTATATAGAATGGGAATACAATAATTCTAATTATCATATTGTCATGACTAGTATGACTTGTATTTGATGTTAAGATGATACTTTTTTAGTTTTAAGCAAAATGATGATCAAATTGATTCAAATGAAATCTTGGTAAATTCTAAGTTTTGAAAATTATGGTCATTTAGAGATATATTTTATTTGTTTTGTGATGTATTGAATTAATGACTAGGTTATTTTTTAGGATAATGGAATCAATGGATGATTATGTAATTCTAAAAATTGAATTTTAAATGTTTATTGTGAATATATGTCAATAGAATGTCTGGGTGGAGTCTAGATTCTCATGACTCATGCATAAATGTTGAAGAAGAAGTGATGATAGAAAAAGTGAGTAATCTTTCATAGGTTTGTTCTCAAGGAAAATATATTTTTAGTTGTATGGATGCTAACACTTTCCCTTGATCTTTCAATCATGGAACCCATATTTATATTCATTTTGATGTATTTGACCCTATTTAATGGAATATTATTGAAAATATCTATTCCTATTCTTTGAATTTTGGTGGTAACATAGGCCATAGAGGGTAACATTAAAAAATTTACCCTTAAGGATGAATTAATCCAAGTGACTCCTCACAAAGAATGCACACAACTATAGAATCTATTCCTCATAATAGTCCTTTGATAAATTAACTTGAATTTTTTCCTAAAATTAATACTAATTTGATAATCATAATTCCTTTTTATCATTGATCAGTAGGCCCACTTCACTTTTACTAGATAGACCTACTTCTTCTATTAGGAAACATGTTAGCAGTCTTACCAGTGATCCCATAGTGACTTAGATGCTTAAAATGTAAAATTAGATATTGATGACAACTTTGATGGGACAAGATTAGTTAATCTACCTATTGATTCTATGGAATACATAAAGTATCAGACTAATAATGGTGCTCCTTTGATTGATTTAGTTTTAGATGCTAATTTAGATTGACCATGGCTTTTTATTTTTGTTATTTGTTGAGACTTTTATACGTGTGGTTATGATACATTGTTTTGATTATGAGGATAATCATTTTGGCAATGATATAATATATTTTACTTAGCAACAAAACTTTTTTTTCATGTGAAACAAAAAATAGTATTTTTTATATTTACCTAATTTTTTTATTAATGGATAAATGTTATTATAATGTTAAGAGTTTTTTAAATTATTTAATTTATATAATTATTAATCATTTTTTGTATGTATTTTTAAATGGTTTTTTAAGAGATATAAAATAAGTTAAAGGGCCCATACCCATTAGAATTTATAATTTTTGTCTACTTTTATTTATTTAATCTCTTAGACTCACTAAAATCCAAAATTATAAAGTTATGATTTTATAAATTATAAAATAAATTAATTGGCTTTTAAATTCAATTAACTTTAACTACAACTAACTAAAAAGTTAGTTGTAACTTGTTTCTAGCTATCTCAAAGGAAGATTAATTTACAAAGAGATTGAAGACACATAATAATGATAGAAACATACATGTATCAAGAGTTTTAAGTTTGAAAGTTTTCATCAATATTTTTATTTTTGTGCAAGCATATTTGAGATATAATAATCATTTGTATATAGACCAAAAAATATATTCTCTGATGGTGAAGTATTTTTTTTTAGTAACATAGATATATCCAATTTTCTTGAATTATTCATAACTAAATATCTAAATATTATCAAACATTAATATCATTTGATTATTGCAGATTTGTAGTCATATGTATATAACTCCTTCTACTTGATCTAGATAATGATGAATACATCAAAGTTTGTGATCTATTTAATCTTTTGATTGTAATTTGATTTTTGATTAAAGACTATTTGTAACCAAAATCATTTTATTTCTTAATAAAATATCATTTCACTCATTTAAGATGAATCTTAATTCAAGACTCACATATTTTTATTTTATTTCATCTTATTTATTGTTTTATATTAATTTCATTTCTATTTTTTATTAGTATCAAACTTAGATTTATTATAGTTAGTTTGATCAGTTTTCTCTTTCTATTTTAGTCTTAATCATTTTATTATGTTTTTCTATTTTATACTAAGTTATAATTTATTTTATACTTCCTTAAATTTTTATTTATATATTTTCTTATTGTTAGTTGTCTCTCAATTTTTGATTTATTTCTTTATATTCTAGACATAATTCAATAATAGTTGCAGATTTCATATTTTTTAGTTAGCAGTTAGTTGTTTTTATTTGATTATTTTTATTTAAAACTTAGATTTTTAGTAGTTGGCATATTTAATTAATTTGTTCCTACTTATTTTAAATTGTTTTCTATTCTTAGAATTGTTT
This sequence comes from Torreya grandis, assembly GCA_037957365.1. Classification (NCBI taxonomy): domain Eukaryota; kingdom Viridiplantae; phylum Streptophyta; class Pinopsida; order Cupressales; family Taxaceae; genus Torreya; species Torreya grandis. The sequence continues at coordinate 1,709,314 of JARHVA010001923.1, forward strand.
TCTTTTATAGTATATTATTTTATAGTAGTTTTTAGCATGATAGTTTTTATTTCCATTTCCTTGTTTGGATTTCATTTCTAGTTCTATTATTTGTCTTTAGTTTCTTTACATTCTTTTCTCATATTTTATTTTAAGTTTTGTGGAATTAAGAGATTGATAAATAATATTGTATGAATCATATATTTTCTTCAAAAGATTATCTCTTTTATAGATAATACTCTATTAGATAGTTTAAATTACATCTTTCTAATCTAATTCTAATGTTATGATTAAAAAAGTATATGATTTCTAGCATATAATGACACATAATTTAATATTTAATGTGCTAACTTATTCCTAAAATTATATGAAAACTTTCTAATACATCTTAGGACCAATTATTTTTCTTTAGACCCTCTATGATTAAACTTGTTCGATTCTATCTTGACCTTCACAATATGCAAAAGGGTTGATTTGTTGATGTAAAAAAATTTGTCACCAATAGATTTGATGACTCCATTGGCAATTTTTTAGATATCTTATCTTATTTTTATATTTCCATTTATTTATATCAATCCTTCTTATTTATTTTTTACTTTTTCCCATGAACATTGGTGGTTCCCCTCCTCTTATCCAACTTAAAATTAATATTACTAAAAATGAAGTAGATATTATTGTTAATCTTACTCACTTTTATTAGTATAATAGACCTTATGATTCACATCATATTCTTGAGGTTATAGTTGAGGAAGTAGATAGAGAAATGTTTAAAATTGATTGATACGCTAATCTTAGTAAGCAAACTTAGTTTCAAATTATAGAAGAAATTCATCTAATTTATCAAGAAAGAGAGCATATTTTAATTACTAATCCTCCATGTAGAGTTAATTTTATTTTTAAAGCTTTTCATTTTGATGATTTTATTATTTCATCTGATTATAATCTCCCTACTAATTATAATATAACTACAGGGTTAAACCAACCTAATCAAGTTGTGGAACCTAGTAGAACTTCCAATGAAAGAACATACTAGTGAGTTTGAGACCTAATTCTAGGTATACAAAATAACAGATATCAAGTAGAACTCACTGATAATAAAGTAGTTTCTATTAAATATAATTAAAAAATTCAAGAGAATCTTTGGATTCATATAAATATTATTAGTATCAATGTTCATTTTACTAAATTACCCTCGTTTAAAGGGCTTGATATCCTTAAATTCTTAGGAAGTCTTGGTGAATGTTGGAAAGATCACTTAGATGCTTTCAATATAGTTTGTTTTACCCTTGGTATTATTAAATAAAAAGTTTTATTAAGAGTATTTTCATAAACTTTAGAAGGTAAATCTTATCAATTTTTTATTAGCCTTCCTTCTAGGGCTATTAGTACTCTAAAAAACATAAAAGGCTGGTTAGAGCTTTTTTTGCTAAACCTAAACAAGATTTAGACTTAGTCAATGAATTTTTAAATATCTCTATTGATCCATGTGACATGGTGTACCATTTTATAAATAGATTCACTAAGCTAAATAAAAATATTCTCTATAATATTAGACCATCTAAAATGTTGTCTAGATTATACTTTTGTAATATTTTGCCTAAAAAATATAAAATGAATGTAGAAGACAAAGATATTACAGATTATGATGAAATTATTTTTTTATACATAGAGTATAAAATAAATTAAAATGTGTTGGTTTTAAATATAGAGCTTCCACATGTTTAAATTATAATAATATATAAATTTTAAAAGCCATTCATAATCTTGGAAATGAATTGGTCACCATTAAGCATCAATTAATGATAAACCTTATACATCAAGTAAAACTTTTAATTCTCAAAAAAGTAAAAATTAAGAACAAGTTCATTATTTTAATGTTTTTGAATTATATCATGACCCTAAAACTTGTATAGTGTTAATTTTTTTTAAATTTATTCAAGGAAATGATATTATTTCCATTGACTTTGATAATAATATAAACATGTGTATATCTGATGAATCTTCGAATGACATTAAGACTGCTAATGTTTATACTGTACAAATGAGGCAAATAGATTATATTTCTTCTCCAAAAGATAGTTTTAATAATGTTAATAATATAAATTATTATTTTAAACCAAATATGCAAGACAAATGTAAATATGCACATAATATTACTACTTTAGACAACACTATAGTAAATTCTTAATATAATAATCCATTGTTTACTTGATTTGATAATACTCAGTATCCTCTTTATAATCCCAAAAACTATACTTATATTCATCATCCTGATGTTGGTGTTTATAATATTATTGATGATATGGCTACAATCAAAGGTGGTTTTTATTTATTATAAGATGTTGGTTTATATTGATAACTTGATAAAATTAACAAAGTCATTAAAAACCCAAATCTAAAAAATGTAGTAAGATTTCAAGGAGAATCTAATAATAACGAACAATCTCCCATTTTTTATAAAATTCACGATCCTCCTACTAATTGCATACCTCCCTTTTATATCTTAGTTAAAATTTATAACAAAATAATTAATAATTATATCCTTGATACATGAACTTCAAAGAATATAATTCCTAAATTCATTGCTGATTAATTGGGTATATCTTACAAAATTAATAAAAAACTCATAGGTTTTGATTCTTATTAAACCAAAATTTGTGGTAATATTTATGATATTGTTATCAAGATTGTTCAAGATGAAATAACTGGGTGTATGCCTAATTCTTAAGTCTTATATATTCTTAATAATTATGTTGTGCTCTTAGGTATAAATTGGTCTAAAGAAACTAGTGTTTTTGTAGGCAAAGATTAAAATTGGGGTCTTATTGGCAATAAGATAGATTTCATGTAAAGAGAGGACTGATATAGTAACCCCATATATTCCATACCTACAAGTTTTTTTAATGTAAAAATTATATTTGGTACTTATGAATTGTTAAATTTAGACAAACCAAAATAATAACAAGAAAGAACCTTATCTAAAGACACTGTATGGTTGTTAATCTTTGATAGAGTATGTTCAAAATATAGTAGTGGTGTTGGAATATGTTTGATTTATCCTATAGGTAGTATATTTCACTATTCTTATAAAATATATTTTGATAATACTAATAATATAATATAATTTGAATCCTTATGCTTATGTCTTGAAAAAGTAATAAAACTAAATATTAAGCATTTAGAAATCTTTGGAGACTCTAAATTGATAGTTAGATCAGTTAGAAAAATTTAAAAGATAAATTATACTTGTCTTCATAGATACCCTTAAAATTTTGGTCACTTATTGATAATTTTAAAGTTTTTAATATCATTCATATTCTTAGAGAATTTAATTCTCAAGATGACAAGTTTGTTGTTTTTGCTTCAAATCCTACTTTAAGCAAAAGTGAACCAATTGTTGACTTCAATTTTATATTAAAAAAAATTATACCTAGGGTATCTAATTTTAATAAAAATTGGATTTTTCTCATTTTTGATGAACATATTGAATCTTTCTTAAAATGTAATTACTTTGATCATGATGACTATGTGATAAATTATGGTGATTATCTATAACTAAGTAGTAAAATTTTGCCTATTGTCTTAGTCATCTTAGAGTCAATGGTTACTCCAAATGATCAACCTAATATTTCATGTACTAAATAACCTTAAAGGAGAATAATAGGTGAGACTATTCCTATTAACCTTAGCACTTAAGAATATCCTAAATTTGTTCATTTAGGAATTTAATGTACTCTTAAGAAAAAGTTCAATTTGATAAATTATTTAAGAAATTGATTGATGTTTTTACTTGGTCTTATAAAGACCTAAAATTTTATGATACCAGTATAATTAAGTATGATATACCTATCAAACCTAGTATAAAACTTGTTAGCTAAAATATTAGAAGAAGAAGCCCCATATTAGAAGACACCATTAAAAAAACTTGATAAAATTTTAAAATGGTGGTGTTATCTTTCTTATGAAATATTCTATTTAGGTGGATAACTTGGTTCCTATTAATAAAAATAATGATGATATTAGATAGTGTATATTTTAGGGATCTAAATAAGACTAGTGTTAAAGATAATTTTCCACTTTATGGTATTGATTAGATTTTTTAACAACTTGTAGGATCTTAAATGATGTCTTTAATTGACATATTTCGTAGTTATAATTATTTTTTAAATCTAGGAGATAGACATAAGACTATGTCTACTTCATGTAGGGAAACTTTTGCTTTTAACAATATACCATTTGGTTTGATGAATGCAGATGCCACTTTTCAAAGGGTTATGCACGTAGGTTTTGATGATTTAATTGACATTATTATTCAAGTCTACTTAGATGATCTCACCATGAATTATAAAATGAGGAAAAAACATATTGATCATCTTCATGAATATTTATAAGATGCAAAAAATATAGAAATTCTCTAAATCTCAAGAAGTCTATTTTTGGAGTGACTAAAGGTAAACTTATAGGTCATATTATATCTAAAATTGGAATTTCAATTTATCTTGAACATGTTAAATAAATTAATGATTTAATGCCTCCTAAATACCAATCTAGTCTTAGATATTTTTTTTTATAAATTCAATTTCATACAAAAATTCATTTCTAATTTTGATAAAAAGTCTGATCCTTTACAAATTCTTTTAAAGGAAATTTAGTCTTATGTATGGGGTAAAATTACTTATTCAAACTTTAATAACATTAAATATGTCATTGTAAGTGCACATGTACTTGTTAAACTTGATTTAAATAAATGGTTCATTCTTTGTGTTAATTTTGTTGAAAAGGCCATAGGTATTGTCATTACTCAAAATTATAAAAATCATAAAGAGAGACATATTGGTTATATGAGCTAAGTTTTAAAAGATGATGAGACAAAATATCCCTTAATTGAGAAATTTATACTATATTTGATTTCTTCTTTAGCCAAGTTAAATATTTTTTTATGGGAAATAAGGTTATTGTTAGATTAAATGTTTTTATCCTCTATTATCTTTTAAAACAACCTACTATTCAAGAAATATTAGCTAAATAGATTTTAAAAATTCAAGACTTTGATCATGAATTCGAAATATCCAAAACTATCAAAGGAAATGAATTAGCAAAAAATTTGGTTGAGAATGTGACCTTAAGAATTGACATTTTAGTTATTTTGATTGATTAATCAAAATACACTAAGCCTCATCTCAACACTATGAAAGCTGTTGATTTTTATAAATAATTTAAAATTAGACATGAAATGGGTGAATGAGATCAGTTAATTTTTCAATATGATTGGTACCATGACTTAGTTTTTTATTTTCAAAATCAAGATAATCCTAATGATTTAGATAAGAAACAAAGAAGATAACTTAGAATTCAATCATTAAAATTTGTTTTAATACATAATTTTGTTTTATATAAAAAAGATAGTATTATTTTAGATTACTTAACTCATAATCAAACTTAGAAATTTATTATAAGATGTCATAAAGGTATATGTAGTGATAATAATGTAACCAAAACCACTGCATATAAGATTCTATGTGTAGGTTATTACTAGCCTAGATTGTTTCAATATTACTATAAGTTAGTTTGTGCTTGTATACCTTACCAATTATTTGATAGTAGAGACAGACTACCTACAATGATCTTAAATATAGTTATACCAAATAAACTTTTCACTAAGTAGGTATTGATTTTATTTTTGATATTCATCCTCCTTTAGCTGGTCATAGGTATATTTTGACAGACACAAACTATTTTAAGAAATGGCTCAAGGTAAATACTTTAAAAATTTCAATCATAGTTGAAGTCATCTTGAATATTAGAATTATATAGATTTGATGTGTCATATAAAATAATTTATGATAATGGTCCTCAGTTTGTTTTAAATGATTATTTAGAATTTTTAGGATGTTATTAAATTATTTGTAGTCAATATTCAAATTATTATCCTCAAGGGAATGGACAAGCTAAGTCTACTAAAAAAACTACTTTCAATCATGAAAAATACTATATGTAATAATAAGTCTAATCAAAATTTAAAGATATTTGAACCACTATGGAATGATTGTATAATGGTTAAGGATACAATAAGCTATTCTTAATTTATGTTAGCTTATGGTTTTAAAGCTATTTTTCCAATACAACTCCAAATCTCTTTTTAAAAAACCACTATTCAATACTTAACTAAGGATAATAATGATGTTGAACAAAGCTTTAATGATCTTATAGCCTTAAACAAGACTACATCCAATAATTTATAGAAATTAGAAAATGCCAAAGAAAATTTAAATAAATTATTGATAAAAATATTTCCAAAAAGTGTTTTAAAGTTGGTGATCTAGTTTTATATTGAGATAAATCTTAGGAGTAATCAAGAAAGCATCACAAGTTTGATTCACTTTGGCTTGGTCTTTATAAAATAGCTAATATTATTAGAAATAATGATTTTCACCTATAATATATTGATGGTAATTGGATATGTCATTTAGTCAACATGCATTATTTAAATCTCTTTTTAGTTATCTTTATCTTTCTTCTTTGTTGTTTCATGTTTGGTTTTGTTTGCTTATTTTTCTATTTTTCTTCTTTTTGGTTTTTATTGACATTTATCAAAGATTGTGAGTTATCATAATTACAAAGGAAAATACATGGTAAATCTATAGTATCAATATAATCATCTCATTCTTAAATTATTATCACTTAATAATATTTAGATAAGTCTTTATGTTAAACAAGTGTTGAATATTAAAGTGTTATAAACATTACTAATTTTCATAGTTTGTATTCTAGACTATGTATTGGTTGTTCATTCTATATAAATTATTTAGTTATAATTTTACCTATTCTTAGTACCACACTAGTCAAATAATTCATCCCCAAATACTTAAATCTTGTAAATGGGTTCATGCATAACTACTTGAGAAATGATTTGACTTATATTTCTAAAGTTGATTTTAATTTTCAAATTATTTGTAACTCAATTTCACAAGTGAAACTAGATAATAAAGTTGCCAATGTTATGCCTATTTTTAGTACCCCCATTTCTTTTCTAAAATTAGTGACATGTTTATCTCTACCATCTGATGATAGTTTTCATAAAGTTTAAAACTAATAGCAGGGGCTGACTTGTTTGTATTCATTTGAATTATCATTTTCTATGTGTAAGTGAATTTGAAATATTTCTACTTTGAATACTATTTATTTCTCGTAATATTAATTAAGTGACTACATAACACAATTTATTTTATTTAAGTAAATATTTATTTTTAAGAATTATTAAATGTGTTCTCTTTAGTTTTCACACTATAGTCTTACATGTTTTATTCATAATTGATCATTGTATAAGGTTTGATAGTTGTGTAGAAAATGTTTGATAATCATTTGATTTTGTCTTTATAATAAAATAATTTCTCGAGTTTGGTTAGTTAAGTGTTAATTTATGAGGCATATAAGATATTTTTTAGTTTTTGACATTATGCTACCCCAACTATAATGTTTCATGTACATACATCATAGTTTTAAATATGGTCAATTTTGGTTGATATCGACTTGGAAATTAAAATTAGTAATAAGGAGATTTTAGATATTTTGTTTTACTTTGATTTATTTTAATGGAAGTCACTATGAGTAAAACACAATCCATTTTATATTTTCATAAAGTCATGTGGATAATTATCAAGAATCCATAATAATTTTGGCCTTCAATACCATAACACATAATTTCTATGTGTTTGATTGCTAAGGCATATTTATTAACATATATTGATTATATTTCAAACACTTTGATAAATCCAAGGTATATATATATATATATATATATATATATATATATATATATATATATATATATATATATATATATATATATATATATATATCTATATATATTATATATATATAATTCTTTCAAAGGCCATGTGAAATCATAATTTATAATCTATATGATTAAAACATGACCTAGGTCATGTAATGTTGCATAAAGTTGGTTAAGCTTGCATGGTTGATGATTCCCTTTGGGACACATTTGGAAGAAAAGGCAGTGAACTTTATTGGATAACCATGGTTATGCTTTTTGTTTTGAAATAACCCATAACATAGTTAATATACTAGTTGTTGATAAATCCACTAGGGCATTCTTGCATGTTGGATTTAACAAGTTTTTGAAATACAGAGCTTGAAGCTAGATCTTTTAGGATAATATGTACTTGGTAGTAAATGTAGTTAATGAAAAAATAAACTATCTTGATCAAAGTAGTTGGAATTTGTTTTAGTGAAATGACAAATTGGTGTTAAGTGGATTATTTGGTGGTTAAGTCATTATAGTTCATTGAACTTGGTAGTAGATAACATAGGCCAATCATAAGTTGGCAGGATAATTTTTTATAATTGAGAGTGGTTATGATAACAACCAACATATATATTTGTTTTTTTATGATCTTAGTGTTATTTTCTAATATTTCATATAGAATCAAAGCTCTGATGATAATAGATAGTGGAGAAAGATAGAGATGATAATGAAGATAATGAGCAACATTAGATTTTTGGTCTTTCTGGTTATAGGGTATGAGGTGCATTTTGTTGCTTGATATCCATCCTTTCATTGGATAAGCTTCACCAAAAATGATAGAAATATTTATGAAATATTTTAGATAACAATATAATATCTTCATGCATATTATGGTAGGCTTCTAGTATTGAAAATTTAATATTTTGAAGTGTTTCTTTGATTCATGCATGCTTAGGAAAATGTTAATAAGTTTATAATGATTTTTTTCAATTTTCTTGCTTTGCAAATGCATTATATATATAACATGCATTGAAAAACAAGTTTATTTACATGTTCATTAGATTCTAGGGATATGGCTCAGTCTTTTCTTTAATTTTTTAGTGAACATGATGATGAATTATATTTAGTTAGCTAGAGGTAACATAATGTGTGACATAACACTCTACATGTTTTCCCACCTAAGAAAATTTTGAATTTTTCCATGGCTACAGGGGACCCAGGGGGACCGGTCCCCTAGCTCCTCTTCCCTCTCCCACTTGGTATGAGCTAACCATGAGAATATCTTAGGTTATCATTCCAAACCTATGACTTAGGGTGATGCATCAATTCCTAATACATGAAATAATGTCTTCTTGGGGGACAAGAACTATGTGAAACAAAAGGTTGTCCCACTAATTTTAGAGTCAAAGGATGGTTTAGCTCTTAATCTCCCTGATATCATGGTGGAAAAAATCATTTATTCAATGAAACACACTCTTATGGGTAATTTTTTCAACTTCAAACTAAACATTAATATGGTGAGGAGATGGGTCACTACTAAATAAAAAGTGAAAGGTAGTGTCTCACTTAGTGACATGGTAGGGGGATGTTCCTATTCAAGTTTACTACTAGTGAATATCTCACCCAAATTCTTGTGAGAGGATCATGGGTGTATGGAATGAATATCCTCTCTCTTTTCAAATGGAAACTGAGGTTTGATTTTGTTATTGATTTAAACATAATGTCCCTAGTTTAGGTGAGGCTCCAAGCTGTCCTATTGGAATACTAAGATGATGAAGTTATCACCTAGATAGTGAATACTTTTGGTAACTTCATCACTTTGGATAATACTACCAAGAGTAAATCCAAGTTAGTATTTGTCTACTTTTATAGTAGTGTAGACATTAATAAAACTCTACCTAATTCCATTACGTTTGATTCAAAATTTGGCCAATGGACACAACCCATTCAATATGAGAATGCCATGGTTTTTTTTTAGAACTATAATAGGAATGGGTACCTCATTATGTAATGAAAATCCAAGAAAAATAACTCTATTATGTTATAAAATCAAACTAATGGATAAGAGGGAGACTATCCTTTTAGATAGAATATCCTAAATATCATTAGTAGTCTCTAAAAGGAGAAAAAGGAAGAGAAGGCAAGGGAAGAAGATAGAGGCTTGTCTGATGCTAAAGAGAAAGATTTTGAGATTTCTACCTCTTGGGAGGAGGCTCTTAATACCCATAAAATCAAGCCAAGTTTGAAGAATCAAATAATTGACCAACATGGGATGATGACCCCTTCTTTTCAAAACTTAGAGGAAGAGATTCATCAGGTGGCTAAGACTAGTGCTAATCTGATTTTAGTGAGTTTCAAGTTGTCTAATGTGGATAATGGTAGTGAATACATCCTTAAAGGGATTGAAATCCTAGTCAAAGGGATAGGAACTGGTAGCAAACTATAAGGTTTCATTTCACTAGGGAATAAAGCCCTTAAACTAATCCCTGGAGAAAAATCCAATAAGAATGATAAGGACTTAGATTCTGAAGGTTGGATTACTACTAAGAAGAAAGGCAAAGGTGAAGGAAGGAAAAATATTGATGTGGTTGTTGATACCAAAGTAGGAAGACCCACTCAAAGAGGAACTAGACAGAAGGATGTCAATAAGGACATTACCATGGGTAGATAGAGGACTCTAGTAATTGGCTCTAGGAAAGTCAATATCAAATGAAGATCCTATCATGGAACATTAGAGGGCTTAATAGCCCTCAAAATTAGTTCCTTATTAAGAATTGCATTTATGATAATAAATTTCATATCCTTTTATTATAGCAAGTCAAGATGAAATATAAAGGATTTTATCTTATTGCTAAATAAATATGGATAAACATTGAGTATTGTGTAAGTGATGCCTCAGGAGCTTCAGGAGGTATTGTCACTATGTGGAATAGTAATTTTGTGAAAGGGAGTATTATCTCAAGATGTAAGAATATTTTGAGTGTTAAGATGGATACTCATAATAAGTCTTTGATTTTAGTTAATATTTCTACTCTTAACTAAATAAATACAAGAAAATATTTGTGGGATACCCTTTCCACCTAGTTAGAAGTAACAAGGAGTACTATTGGATGTTTGCTGGTGATTTCAATTCACCACTCTATCCTTCAAAAAATAGTGGTGGTATATTATATTACACTAATAATATGGTTGACTTAACTGAGTTTCTTAATAACATGGGTCTAGTGGACCTTGATCTTTAAGGATAGTATTTCACTTGGTCTAATCATAGGAGAGGCAAGAATTTAATATAAGTTAGACTAGATAGGGTGATAGTATCCCCCAATTGTGATTACATTAATAACTATCTCCTCAAAGCTCTCCCTAGCACAACCTTGGACCATAACCCTCTCTTTTTATCTTGGAAGGATAGAGAGAATAAGGGCTGTTTCACTTTCATATTTAAATGTATATGGATCTAACATATGGGCTTTAGAGAATAGTTGCCTAGTTGGTGGAATACATTGCTTAAGGATCCCCCATGTTTAGGTTGGCATATAAGATAAATATTGTAAAAAAAATCAAAGGTTGGAATAGGTATACTTTGGGAAACATTTTTGAGAACAAAAAAATGATATCTAAAAAACTTGCTAATATTTAGCTATAGATGGCCAATGGAGACATCACTGATGATATGGTGCAATAAGAGGATTCTTTGAAGAAGGAATGGAGTGATTTTCTGAAAAAGGAGGAAATATTTTGGAAGTAAAAATATAGAGTTTAATGGCTCAAGGAAGGGGATAAGAATACCAGCTTCTTTCATCAATCTTCCATGAGGCATAGGAAGAGGAATAACATTACCAGGTTGATGGATGAGAATGGATCTTTGGTCAAGTGAGTTATTTAAATGGGATAAGTGGTTGTCATCTATTTTCAAAACTTCCTTATTCTGGATAGAATGGAGAAACAAGAGTTAATTGACATTATCCCTAACCAATTAAACATTAAATATAAAAACCTCATAACAAAACCTATGATAAAAGAGAAGGTTAAAGCTTACCTCTTTTTGATGGGTGATTTTAAGGCCCCAGGCCTGGATGGTTTCCCTTTGGCCTTTTTCTAAAAGTACCGAGATATTGTGGGGAAAGATGTTACTAAGGTGTCAGTTGATTTCTTTAAGTCTAGAATTTTTTTGAAACAACTTAATCACACCTTTATATCACTTGTTCCTAAGAAACTAGATCCCTTTTTTATGGGGGAATTCAAGCCCATTAGCCTTTGTAATACTATCTATAAGATATTTTCTAAGATTTTGGTTTATAGACTGGAGTCAATCCTAGATCACTTGATTAGTAGTAGCCATAAAGGGTTTTTATCAGGTAGACAAAATTTAGATGTTTTTATATCCACTCATGATTACATTCATTCAATGGAGAAAAAGAATGTGCCTAGGATAGTCTTCAAACTAGACATTTCTAAGGCTTATGATAAAGTGGATTGGGGATTTCTTTTTAAAATACTTGATAAAATGGGATTCCAAAATAGAGTAATGAAACTCATCAAAACCTATGTTACTAATGTCAAGTACTTTGTCCTTGTTAATCAGGTTTCTAGGGGATTCTTCAATATAAGAAGGGATCTTAGGAAAGGTGACCCTTTTTCCCCCTACCTATTAATTCTTATGGTTGAGTTCTCAATAAAAGTCTTATGAAGTTTTTTGGATCATAGGAAATCAAAGGTATTAAACCTGATTCAACAGCGGATCTTTTTGCCATACAACAATTTGTTGATGACACTATCCTATTTGGAGCTACCTTGATGGTGGAAGCTAGGAAATGGATGAGATCTCTCAAGGATTATGTGGATGATTCTAGACAATGATTCTTCAACACCTCCTTAGACCTTCAATATAAAATTAGAGGGATACTTGGCTATTCAATTGGTGAGCTCCCAAGTACTTACCTCAGCTTACCCTTAGTTTTTAAAGATGTTTCCCCTTTATACTAAAATTATATCCTTGAAATAATTCAAAAGAAGTTGACAGGATGGAAAGGAAAGTTTCTGAGTCAAGTTGGAAAAAATCAACTTCTAAAGGCCTCCCTTCAGGGTATTCCTATTTATTTCCTTCCCCACTTTAAAATCCCCAAATATATTATAGAAAAATTTGAAAGGATTTAGAGAACTTTCCTCTGGACTAGGGTGGAAGAGAAAAAGAGAATGGACCTGGTTAGTTGGGACAAAGTCTATAGACCAAAACTACAAGGAGGACTGGGAAGAAAAATTCACCTAACCAAAAAAGCCCTCTTGGCTAAAATTGGGTGGAATTTCATGAGTAGCATCAAGGAGTGGGGTAGTATTATGAGATAAAAGTACCTATTTAATAAAAACCCTGATGCTTCCCTTCACACTCTGGTATCCCTAGAGGATCAATGATTTATAATAATGTATTAAAAAGCAAAACCTTATTGTAGCAGGGAATTAAGTGGAAATTGGGGGATGGTAGAAGCATTAAATTTTGGGAGGATAGCTGGCTGAAGAGAATTCCTCTCTATAAAATACATAACTTTAAAAGACTTATTAATAAAGTTATTTCTCACTTTGGGAGATCAACTATTGATTATATTTTACCTAGTAATAGTCACTAGAAATAGCTATCAGACTATTGTCAAAACCAAAATGACCTAATCTTGATTACTAAGGAACTAGAACTTCTCCTTTGAGACTATATAATTTCTATTTTTCCCTCAAGGGATAAATTTCTTTGGGCCCAAGACAAAATGGGAGTTTGTACATTTAGTTTAGCTTATAATCTACTCCTTGAGTTTAATGAAGACTTAAACTTCTTGGAGAAGGGTCTAAAATCACAACCTTATTCCCAAAATCAATCATTTATGGTGGATTGCCACTTATAATAATATCCTTACTATGGATAATCTCTATATCAGAGGCTTCCAAATTCCTAACCATTGTGTACTAATTGAAAAAGAGGAAGAAACAGTTCCCCAACTCTTATTGCACTTTGAGTTCTCTTGGTAAGTGTGGATCCTTGCTTTACAGAAGCTAGGAGTCTTGTAGACCATGAATTAGTACCTCTCAAATGCCATGAGAGGCTATTTTTCCCCCTTTGTCCACCATTTATGCAAAGATATATGGGCCTAGATTCCCCCATCCTAACCTGAGAAATCTAGAAGAAGCATAATAATAGGCTATTTAGAGATAAAGCTAAAGATCCCAAGGAGGTATTGTATATATTTGATAAATTAATAAAGGAAAATATCTCTTGTAGTACTTTAAAAGATTCATAATTCCCTCCTAACAAATTGGAAAAAATCATAATCTATTGGTGGAGCATCCTAGCCCATATTTGTAGAATTGACAACACTAAGTGGATTGCTCATGCTTCTACCAAATGGACTCCCCCTTTTGTTGTATAGACAAAGCTCAATTTCAATGGGGCTACCAAAGGTAACCTATGTGAAGCAAGTGGGGGTGGAGTACTGAGATCCAAAAAGGTAGAGCTTTTATCAGCCTATGTTTATGGAAGGGAGAAGACTAATAATGTTTTTAAAGATATGGCCCTCATTTGGGGTCTCAAGGTGGATCTTACCATTAGAATTAAAAACCTCTCAATCGAAGGTGATTCAAAACTCATCATTGATGTTGTTAAAGAGAAATCAAGGGTGGGTTGGAAGATTGATGACATTATATAGGACATAAGGAAACTCTTTCTTGGTTTTGAGGGATGTGAGGTTAAACACATCTACAGGGAGGGAAACCAAGTGGCAGATGCAATGGCTATTTTGGGAATCAAAATTTTTGCTCTAAGATACTAGAGGAACCTAAACAATTTACCTACCAATGTTAGAGATCACCTCCAATCGAAGGCCCAACCTTATTTGAATCAAGGACCTATTTAAAATATTATTGGATACGATATATTTTAATATATATTTTAATTAAGGGTTTTATGATAGACATTTTCTACTTAGAGGGGAAAATAGGTATGGTCATCAACATGAGTAAGATGATGCAAAAGTACACTTTATGTGATGGGAAATGCCACATCAGTGAAATTCACATTAGTGAAAGCTTGAGATGGTTATTTAGATGTCATATAAGGCAGCTCTAATTCTTGGAAACCCATTATCCAAATGATAGCCCACACAAGTTTCACTTTGCTCAAAATTATTATTTAATTAATATGAATGATTTAAAGGTTGAGCTCAGGTGTTCAAGTGGGCATAAGTGTTGGTCAAATGATGATATCCATACCATTATTTCTATAATTTTCTGCATGAAACCATATTATCCTTGGGTGCTAAAATTTTCTTTGAGTAATCCTCTCCTTTATATCAAGAAGATCTTAACCATGGGTGGAGACAAGGTTAGAATTGAGCCACTATCCTTTGCTAAGTTTAAATTAGATGCAATTCTATGGAGCATTTTCTATGAGGGAGGCATTTCACCACTCTTGGAATGTCTTAATGTATTTGATGAAAATATTTTAGCCTAATTTTTTATTTCTTTGGATGTGGATTGCAAGATTTAGGTTTGTGGAATCCAATTTTAAGTAAGCAAAAATACTATTGTTGAAGATATAGGTCTGTGTTATGAGGGTAAAATATTGAAGAAGCAAACCAAAGTCTAAGACCTCGAAGGTATGAAAAAATTATTTAGATAAGGTGAGGCACTAGTTCGACTACAAGGTGGCTTTGATAAGGAGAGCCTCATCTACCCTTGGGATAAGGTCTATTTTCTTATTATGAAATATATTACCTTGGAAGGTAGATTTAAGCGTTACTATCATTATCACTTTAATCTATTAAACCATTTTCATCACAAGGTGTTTATGAATTTTTTGTACTACCTATTATAATCCCTTGAATCCTCTATCAAAATTACTAAGAGTGCACATGAAAGTAACCCTGTAGTTGCTACCATCTTGCTCTACCAAGGCCTAATTTTCCATCTCTATCACTTCCACCTAGCACTTTGCCCACCTAAATCCATTAAAAATCATTTGGTTGATGAGGCCCATGATAATGACTTAGATGATAACATTCGTCTAAGTGTCAAGTTTGGTATCCCTTTTAAAAATAAGACCTCTAGCCCTATCCTAAAATATTCCCTAGGCACCTTCAGATCTCCCCTTAAGCCCAAATATCTGGTCACTAATATCTTGGTTTTATAACCCTTCTCTAAAAAAGGATTCAAGTCCCCTCTTCTATAGGGAACCATTTTTTTGACTCCAGGGGGTGTTGTGACTGGGTCCCCTAACCATTCACAAAAAGTGGTGACTGAGGGGTTATGTGCACTGAAGTACAAGCTGTCACACTTGGGTGAGAAAAAAGGAAGGGAAATACTCAAAAACAATCTATGCCCAAAAATTTGGGTAAGAAAAAATATAAAATCACTATTAGGGATGAGAAACAAGATAATTTAGTTATGGACAAGGAGTATTTTGAGCACCAAGAATAAGGGGAGGAGGATGTTAACAAAGACATTGGTAATGAGATCCTCAGGAGCACTAGTAGGAAGTTGAGCATTAGGAGATCTAGAAAATTAGCATGTGTAAAAACCCTAGTGTTGAAAATTGTTGAATACTCCTTAGCCTCTAATATAAAGGATGAATTTTAAATCATAAATTTCAAATCCACTCCTAACCATCTAGGGAAAAAGGAGGGCACAAACTATTTTGAGAAGTTAAATAACTCCTTCTATGATTTTTATAAGGAGGATACTAAGTCCATGGATGCTCTTATAAAAGAAGCTACCAATGATAAAACTTGTGATAGTTATATTTAGATTAAAAATTATTTAGAGGAGGTTAAGAATGGGTTGCATTATTTTGAGAATAATATGAAAGTGTTGACCACTTTGTGCATGAAAGTCATCCATAGAGAAACTACTTCCATGTCTATCCTACAGGTTGGTTCGAGTGAGGAAATGGGAATGAAAGGTAAGGCTTACAACAAGGAAGAACTCATAGGTTTCCTCAAGGAATATTGGAAAGCCCTGCTTAACTAGTCTTGCAATTTTTTATGTGTCTGGGCTTTGGTCTTTTTATGCCCTTCTGTTAGTTTGTTGTTTGTTTCCTATTGTTTTGTTGTTTGTGGCCATTGGCCTATTTTTCTATCCCTAGGTAATTTTTTAATAGGGATATACACCCTTTCTTTCAACTTATCAATACCAAAAACATAATGCATGACATTTTCTATTTATGAAAATGTCTATATTTTTTAAAAGGTTGTTTATTTGCTCATAAAAACCTCTGCATGTGAATTTTTTTTATAATACTTTTGCTCTAGTTATATATAATGTCAAGGATATTCAAGGTTGTAAGTTATTGATTAAAATGATAAAAAGAGAAAGTGGGTTTGGAGTATTTGTGAGAAATTTGGTTATGCATGCAATATTTTAAAATGACCATTTTCTTAGGGTTTTCATTTGAGGTAAAAATGATTTTTTTAGTGGAAAGTATATTTTGGGTCTTTTTCAAGAATATTTTCCTAGAAATGCATGCACTGTGCTTGAAAGTATTGTTTTTGATTTGCATTATTACAATATTATCCTTTGATTTTCATGGCATTATTTGTGAAGTGAGGAAATAATGCATATCAATGTTTTGTTTTTTGAGAGAAACTTAAAAAAACATAGGCTAAAAGTTATTTTTTTTAACTACATATATTGATGGAGGTTATAAGATGGAATCACTGAGTTATGATATTTGGTTTGGGTTGAATATATTCGATGTGGATTCCTATCTCTATTCTCAGTTTATCCAATCAATATCTTTTGCATTATGTTTTGTACCTTGGTTCAAATGGGATATTCAGTTATACATGTAAAATTTAATATTAGTCACTATAAAAACTTTTATTTTTTTGAAATTCAAGTTATTATTGGTTTACATGAGATTTCATTGGCATATTGGTCATATTTACATTGAAATTTTGGTTAATAAATAGCATATAGTATTAGGCAGTTGTAGCTATAGAAAGATTCTTTGAAAAGTTTGGTTTTCTATTGGAAGTTTGTTTATTTTGGCTTTCACCATAAAATTGTTCAAACTTCAAAGCAAATTACTTTTTTTAAGGTTATTTTTGCATACAAAATGAGTAAACAATGATTGTACTTGTCAAATTGTCATGACTATTATGGCCATGATTTGATGCTAAGATGACAAATTTTTATTTTTCAATAAAATTATGGTCAAATTGATTCAAATGAAGACTTGATAAACTCTAAGTTTTAGTAATTGTGGTTATTTACAATTATATTTTAGTAACTCTATGATGTATTGAATTATTATAGGAAGTTTTTAGAATTAATGACTTGGTTTTTTTTATTTAATTAAATAAATGGATTATTATTTAATTCCACAAATTTAATGTTAAATGCTTATTGTGAATATATGTAATACCATGTCTGCTTGGAGTCCAAATTCTCATAAATTAAGAGTAAATGTATGGATAATAATTTATGATGGACAAAATGAGGGTACTCCTTCACGGGGTAGTTCTTAATTCAAATATTTTCATGGTCATAGGGTTGGTGACAATTTTCCTCAACCTTTCAATCATGGAACCTATATTTATATTCTTTTTTATGCATCTGACACTATTTTATAAAATCTTCTTGATATATCCATTCCTCTTCTTTAAATTTTTATGGTAACAAAGGCCATAGAGGGTGTCACATTAGAGATCTTGTGCTTATGGATGAGGTAATCCAAGTGAGTCCTCATAGAGAATGTATATAGATATATAATTTGTTTCTTATAATAATCCTTTGCCAAATCAACCTGAAGCTATTCCTAAAGTTAGTATTGAGTTTTTTAATAAACATTACTCTTTTCCATTGATCACTAGGAGATAAACTTACTTATTCTAATAGTAAATGTGTTATTAGTCTTATTAGTGAGCCAATGGTGACTCAAATGCTTAATATCAAAAATAGAGATTTATGACAACTTTGAGGAGACAAGATTGGTTGAGTTACCCACTACTTCCTTGGAGTACACAAAATATCAAACTAATAAGGGTGCTCCTTTAATTAATTTAGTTTCAAACACTGATTCAAATTGATGGTAGTTTTTAGTTTTTTTTAATTTTTGATACTTTGATAATTGATGTTATGATACATTATTTTGAGTATGTAGATAATCAATTTAGTAGTGATATAGTATATTTTACTCATCAACAAAACTTAATTTCCATGTTGAGCATAAAATTAATATTTCTACATATTTACTTAAATTTGTTATTAATAGATAGATGTTATTATGGATTTTAATATTAGGAGTATTTTAAATTATTTAATTATCTTCATTATTAATTATTTATTATATGCATGGTTAAATGGTGGTTTAAGTGATATCAAATAAGTTAAATGGCCCTCACTTATTAGAATTTTTAATTTTGGTCTAATTTTATTTATTTAATCTATTAGAATCACTAAAGTTTAAAATTATAAAGTTAAGTTATGAATTTATAAATTATAAAGTAAACTAATTGAGTTTTAAAGTCATTTTAACCTTAACTAAAACTAAATAAAAGTTAGTTGTAACTTGTTTCTAACTATCTCAAATGAATATTACTTTATAAAGAGATTAAAGACAAATAACAACAGGAGAAAAATATAGGTATCAAGAGCTCTTTTAATTTTTAAATTTTTCATCAATCTTATTCTTTTTGTACAAGCATATCTAAGATGGAATAATCATTTGTAGATATACCAAAGAATATATTCCCTAATGGTGAAGTAATATGCTTGAGTAACATAGGTATATCTAATTTTATTAAATTATTCATAACTAATAATCTAAATACTATCAAATGGTAATATCATTTGATGATTATAGATATGTAGTTATATGTGTAGAACTCCTTGTAATTGACTTGAATAATGATGAATACATCAAAATTTATGATAAATTGTTGGTCTTTCGATTGTAATTTGATTTTTGATTGAGGATTATTCTATAACCATGATCATTTTATTTTTTGATACACTATTGTTTTACTCATTTAAGATGACTCTTGATTTAAAATAAAATTTTCTATTTTATTTCATATTCTCTCCTATTTTAGATTAATTTCAATTCTGTTTTAGATTAGTATCGACCTTAGATTTATTGTAATTAGTTTGATCAATTTTCTCTTTCTCTTTATCTTAATCATTTTATTATGTTTTCCTATTTTATCTTAAATTATAATTTGGTTTATTCTTCCTTAATGTTTTGTTTTTATCTTTTCTTATCATTAATTGTTTCTCACTTATTGAATTGTTTCTTTATATTCTATACCTAATTCAACAATAGTTGTAGATTTCATATATTTTTAGTTAGCATTTAATTATTTTTCTTTAAAAATTGGTTTCTTAGTAGTTGGTAGATTAACTACTAGATTTAATTAATTTGTTCTCACTTATTTGAGATTTTTATATTCTTAGGTTAGTTTTATTTTATAATATGTTAGTATATAGTAATTGTTAGTATGATAGTTTTTATTTTCATTTCCTTATTTAATTTTCATTTTTCATTTTTTATTTGTCTTTAGTTTCTTTAGGTTTGTTTCTCTTAGTTGTTTTAGTTTTTTTAGGAATTGATAAATAGATATGGATAAACAATATTATACAGATCAAATATTTTTTGCTCAATGGATTGTTTTTTCTGTAGACATTACTCTATTGGATAGGTTAGATTACTTATTTCTAATATGATTCTAATTTTATGATTAAAGAAGCATATGATTTATTAAATATAATGATACATAATTCAATGTTTGATTTGCTAACTTATTCTTAAAATTATTTTAAAAACCTCTAACAAATCTAAGGACCAATTATTGTTCCTTATACCACTTATGATTAAAATAGCTTGATTCCATCTTAACCTTCATGATAGATAAAAGGGTTCATTCATTGATGTAATAATTTATGTCATCAACAAACTATTCATAAAATAACACTTGGTTTATATTTAATACTATGAAATCAAATGGATTAATCCAAAATTAGAGTAGGACTCATGTGAGTCATCTTCTTATTAATTATCTTCTTTGTAGTTTCTTTCTTATGTGGAGATTTACATTAGGGGTTTTAAGTTGCTAACTTTTTATAAATAGTATAATAAAAGATAGAAATGTATACACATATAATATCACATTCATAATCATGAACATGATGTGATCATAGGAATCCAAGAAGGGAGGTTAGTATAATATTAGTTCAAGTAAGAAAACTCAAATAAAAACACACTAACACTTACACTCTAAGCTTAGAAATTAGGGAGATCTCAGTAATAAAATACAAGATGAAATCACAACTAAAAAATAAAATAGACAAATCCTTTACCTTCCTTAAGAGATCTAAATGATTTGTTAAGTCGCTTGCTCGGCTTGTGCTTCAAAAAGTCTTTGGTAAATGAAGCTTGTTGGCTACTTTTCTCCTTAGCACCATATGGATTTAATGTGGATTGATGTTGATTAGCTTAATATTTTGGAATTATAATAATATTATAAAGAGTCTCATGGAATAAATCCTACATAATAACTCTACAATATCCAAGCTTAGAAATGAAGATGCATGGTATTATATTTATAACATAAGGATTTAACTATCATCCAAGATGATTTAGGGTGGAGTTAAAGCTTGGAATGGGTTAAAATCTAACCTAAGTGTGTCAAATATAAATTTAGTAAAAGTAATTGTGATTTTCAATTACCAGGCATGGCTCTCTAAAATAGATATTTTAGGATATTTTTAAAGAGTTTGACAACTCATAAAAGCAATGATGAAAGGCTAGGATATTTTGAATTTTTCAATCTCCTTTTTTATATTTTCTTTAACTTCAAAAGGATAATTCAACTTGGCATTTAATTTTATTTATCTTGTTAATTAATTTTGATTGGCCATTTAGTATTTCTAAGGTTTTTTTAAGTGTGCAAGTGCCCCACTTAATAAGTCCATAGGCCAAATTGACTATTATGATGTGAAAGATGATTAGGGATGAATCTATGAGAGGTTATTATTTAATATAATATAATAACCCAACTAAGGATGCCTCAATGTGATTTTGAGATTTAGAGAAAGATGCATAAATAAATTTGGAATCAATCTAAAGTCCAGTCGAAAGCTAGTTATGGTTAGTTTTAGGTGTTTATAGTTTTCCCCTATTTGGGAAGGAATTACAAGTTATAGGCATAGTAATGTCTTCTTAAATAATGAAAATATCATGTATGCCTATAAATTTAATGGCAATGGATGAGCTCTAGATACCCCCTTAAGGGAATGGTCAGTAAAAGGGTTGATGATTGGTCCCTCAAAAAGAGGAAATAATGGGACCAAAAATATAAAATAGATTTAGTGGAAAAGACTAATTTTCCTAGAGGTGGTTATAATTAGTGGCATATGGAGCTTCCCTAGTTGGATAGATAAACATGATGATTTGCTCATAGGTGGTTATAATCATCAAAAAAGTCTTAGGATAAAAAGAGAATGATTTGACCAAAGGTGGTTATAATTATTTAAATTGAATAAAATGATTTTCCCTCAAGTGGTTGTAATCATTAGTAGGATAAAGTGCCCCGATTGGGAATATAGAGATAATGGTTTGCCCAAAGGTAGTTATAAGTATTATCATAATGAAAACATTCCCTAGTTGGGAAGAAGAAAGATAATGATTTTACCAAAGGTAGTTATAATCATCAACCTCCAAATAGATCAAAAGACAATGATTTTCCCATAAATGATTATAATCACTAGCTCTATGGGTGGGATGATAGACAATGATTTACCCAAAGGTGATTAGAATCATTGGTAGATCAAGTAGGGTGAGATACAATGATTTTCCTAAATGTGGATATAATCATTTATTCCCTGATGATGGAAAATATGATAATGGGGCTTAAAAATTGAATCCACAATCATACAGTAAGAGTAAGTTGGTATAGAGGAGAAAGATGAATTTGAGCAACCTGCTAGTAGGGAGATGCTCATCCAAACTAGCAAGGGGGAAAATTATTTCATTATTTAATTACTATGTATGAGATTTGATTTGGGTAGATCAAGAATATTTTTAGGTGCCAAAGAGTATCATGGCATCATTGTTATGTAGACTTATAAATTTGAGTTTTATTATAGCATGTGATAGTAGGAATAATCATAGAACACCATGATAACTTGGATAAAATATGCATAAGGACTGACGCATGATCCAATAAATAAACAAAAATAATACACCAATGGTAAAAAAATAGGATGACAATGTGGATGCAAAAATATGGGTGAATTTAATAATAATGTTTAAGGAATCACCCAATGAATTCACATAGATTGAATCAAGGCATAATAAAAAAGAAAAAAAATAGGTAAACAAATAAACAAACAAAACACCAATAAAATAAAGAATAAAATAAAACAAATAGAATGAAAGCAAACAATTATTAATCACAAGGTTAGTGTGAAGAGAGAACAAACAAGATGAATAAAATTACCTCTACACTATAGGATTTGATGAAACAAACAAACAAAAATGGGGGAAATATAAGAAAAGGAAGGGGGTGGCCAAGCTGACCCATGATGCACTAGGAAAGTGGACATTTCCTACACAGTTCTATGGATGTAAGGTCTAATATAAAATTCAAGCCAAATGTAATTCTCCCAAGATATGGGATAGAAGAAAATGTTGTGAAGAAACATGATTATTGTTATAAAAAAATATGGGAATGGCCTCATAAAACAATGAGAGCATAGGATACAAGGCTATTAAGGATGGGGAAACTAAAAGACAAGTGGTATATTGTGATATAGATAGGGATCTCATAATACTTAAGGTAAATAAGTGGTTGATGATGTCGTAGATTTGTTTTTGGCTTTTCTAGGTTGATTTTTAATTTTTTTGAAATTTTTGAAGCATCTCAACTCGATCGAGAATGATGAGATACTAAACGGTCCAAGCTTGCATAATGGTAAGAGAATGGCAATGGAATGACTAAGCTAACCTCAACATGAATCAAGTACTACCTACATAGTCCTAGAATGGGACCTCAAGTCACTGTAGTTCTTCCTTATAATAGAAGAATCTAACTAAGTAGCAACAATTCATAAACTAGGAAAAGTAGGAAAATGGCATAGTATGACATAGGAATGGCAAGGTGGTTATTTTAGGCATGATAAATAGATGTTCCTAATTTACCCAAAGGTAGTTTTAATTAGGAAATAATTACATAGTTTAATGATACCAATTTTCTCATAAGCAGTTATAATTAGTAATATAATGGTGAGACACTAATTTTCCCAGAGGTGATTATAATTAGAAACACTTGGTATAAAATTTGTCATACTACTCCAAAATATGACCTCTATTTAGAATGTTGAAATTACTAAAACTTGATCTCAATCTTCATGCTAAAAAATTGCCATGCAACCAATTCCAATGGAATTAAGGTTAAAGGGTTGTGTAGGGAGGCTGAAAATAACTCAGTTGATATAAAATACATGGTAGAATGGTAGAGTACAAATAATAATGTTGATATCATAGGTACAATGGAAATAAGCCTCATAGATAATACACCAAGTCTCTTAAATAAAGTAAAAATTGAGGTGTATAATGTTCATCAGCTCATTAAGTTCATCCCCATCTAGTGTAGAAAGCCTATATGATCTAGTGCCATAGTTTGAAATAATGATGAATGGGATTATCTAGTTGGGTTTGAATTTTTCTTTGTGTTTCCTCTCAACCATGGTATTCTATTGGTTTTCTTTGAGAACAAGATCACCAAGCTCAAATTCTCTATGTATGACTCGTTGGTTATAGTGGCCATGGAGGTAGTTTTGGTATGCTTGAAGGTTATTGACTACAACCTTGTGCTTCTCATTAAATAACTCTAGCTCTTATAGGAGAATTACTTGATAGTATTTATCACCTAGGATGTACTTAAAAGAGATACATAAAGAAGGTAACTCAACCTTAATGGGAAGAATGGCCTTGGTTCTATAAACAAGGGAATATGGAGTGGATCCTATTGGGGTATGGTAATTAGTGCAATATGCCCAGAGGGCACAAAATATTTGGAGGTGTCAATCACATCTGGCATTATTGACAATCTTTTTAATGATGTTGATAATGGTTTTGTTTGATGCTTCTGCCTAGCCATTACCTTGTGGGTATTGAAATGTTTTAAGTAATTTTATATTTGGCACACAATGATTTGACATCCCTATTTTTGAATGATCTACCATTATTATATATAATGTTAGATGGGATACCATAGAGGAAACTGAGATGGTTGAATATGAATTTGGAATTTTTTTATCATGTGAGGGGTATAACTTCAACCCACTTAGTGAAATATTTAGTAGTAGTAAGGATGTGTTTATGGCCATCAAATGAGGTGGGTTTATCTTCTTAATGAGATCGAGACCCCAAGTATAAAATGACCATGGTGTAAGCATTGGTTTCAGTGTCTTGGCTAGGACATGAATTAGATGGGTAGGTCATTGATATTTGTCACACTTTTTGATGTAAGCAGTTGTATCTACATCCATTATTGGCCAATAATACCTAGTATGTAGGAGATTTTTGGAGAGGATTTCCCAAATTAGTTGGGCTCCACATACTCCTTCATGGACTTCTTGTAGAACTAATGTTGATTTTTCCAAAGTTAAATAATGAAGTAGAGTTACATCAAAGCTACGATGATAAAGGGTTAGTCCAAGTAAGGTATATCCTGTGAAATGGTGGGTAAATGCATTGGATTATTTACAAGATAATTTAGGTGGCATAATGTGGTCATAAAAATAGGCATAAAAGTATAAATACCATATAGAGTTGGGACCAACAATATCATAGATCATTATGATGGTTGAAGGTTCATGAGCTGACACTAGAATATTTTAAATGAGGAATTAATATTCTTTGGCCTTGTCTATATGATGGATCAAAGAGATAATGGTGGCCATGGAATACATTATTATGTTATTATCCCTTGGTATATGTTCAAACTGTAAGTTGGCAATCTATTGTTTGAAAGTGTCGACCATGGCCTTGTATGGTACCATCTTTTCATCCTTGGTTTGAAAGTGGTCTGTAACTTGAATGATGATTAACTAAGAATAACCATAAACCTTTAAATGTTGAATTTTCCATTTTACTACCTATCAAAGTCTAGAAATGAGTGCTTCATATTTGGCTATGTTGTTGGTACAAAGAAAATTGATACAAAAGGATTTAGGAATTAGATCACCCTATGGTGTAATAAATAAAAGGCCTATGCCCAATCCATGTGTTGTGAATGATCCATCAAAATAAATAATCTAGTGTTGATCCTCAAGAGTTGTTTCAATGATGGTCATAATGGAATCATCTTGTAATTGGAATGTTAGAGGTTCTATGTCTACAAGGGGATATTTATCAAGCTAATTTATAAGTACCTTCCCTTTGGTGGCCTTCTAATTAATGTATTTAGTCTCAAACTCACTCAAAATTATGATCTATTTGGTCATGTATCCTTTTAAACCTATTTTAGAGAGTAGATACTTGAGTGGATCTACTTTGGAAATAACTATGGTCTTGTTGTTTAACATGTAATGTCATAGTTTCTAAGCTCCAAAGACCATAGCCAAACATGGTTTTTTAATGGGTATATAATTATGCTCATATGCAACCAAGGTAAAACTTAGATAGTACACGACATGTTCTTTTCCATTATCATCATGCTAAACTATAATTTCCCTTAAGGCTTTATCCATGGTAAATATATACATTAAGAATGAATTTCCTAGCATTGGTGGAAATAAAACAAGCAGATTGGCTAGATAGTCCTTTAAATGTTGAAAGGCTTTATAAAATTTGTCATCCCAATTAAATGTTATACCCTTATTTAGTAGGTTTATAAATGGGTGACATTTGTTGGCCAACTGAGAAATGAAGCATTTGATAGAATGGATATTTCCCTACAAACTGTGGAGCTAATTAAAATTAGAAGGTGGTGGCATCTCATTAATGGCTTTAACTTTGGCTTGACCAACTTTAACACCTCTATGAGACAATATGAATCCAAGAAATTTTATTTAACTCTAAAAATAAATTCTTAGGATTGTGTCTGACCTTGTATTCATGTAGTCTCTCAAATATTCTCCTTAGTGATGTTGGCTAATTGGCCCCAGTCATTGATTTTATTAATATGTCATCGACGTAGTATTCACTAATGTCATGCATCATATCATTAAATGTGATAGTCATGGATATTTTGAATGTGGCCCTAGAATTTTTGAGACCAAATGACATAACCTGATAATAGAATATTCCCCATGGGGTGGTGAATGATATTTTTTGTCAATCTTCTAGCATAATTTAGATTTTATTGTATCCTAAGAATATATCTATTAGTGAATGTATTTTGTACCTAGATGTGGAGTCAATTATCATGTCAATGTTTGGTAGAGAAAAGTCATATTTAGGGAATTCCTTGTTTATGTCTCTAAAATTAGTGTAGATTGTGATTCATTCTAGCTTCTTACTGACTAGCGTAACATTTGAGATCCACTCTTAGTAGTCAATCAGATGAATACATCTCACTTCCAAGTTTTTTTCCAACTCTTTCTTTACTAATATAGTAATGTGAGGATGCATTTTACACAAATTTTATTTCATGGGTTTGGCATTAGGATGTATAATAAGGTGGTGTACAACCAAGGTGGGGTCTAGACCTAGCATGTTGCAATAGGCCCAAGTAAATATGTTAACAAATTCCATCAAAAGGGTTGTAAAGATGTCACATTCCTCCTCAATGAGATACACACCTAATTTGATCCATTTTAGGTCATTGAGTGTTCTAATGTTGACTTTTATAGTGTCCTCAATAAGAAGATTCAAACCATCTTCTAGAATGGTTGGAAAATATTTAAATTGGCCTACAATGATAGAGTCCTATGTTTGGACTAGATCTTCAAGTTATCCTAGGCAAGATGAATCATAATATCCCAATGATAAGTATGGGCATGTGACAAACACTATTGGAAACTCTTGAATGATTTGGTTGAAGGCATGTTGTTCTTCAAAATTATACTTAGACCCATAAGAAAGTTCATCATTGGTTGTTTTCTGAGCTATGTTTGAGGAATTTTAAACACCCCCATCTAATGGCTCCTAAAATAGGTTTTCACCACTAGACTAGCCTTTCTCTTTACTTATACCCTAGTACAAAAGTGCCTCAAAGAGGTTTTCAATTTGGGACGTCAATGTTTTATTTATTTGTTTTTGGTTAAGGGTTTTCACCCATTCTCCAAAATAGGTTAAGAGATTTATTTTGATTGATAACCCTTGTTTATGGTATCCTAATAGAACATTATTTCTCAAGCCTATAAATTACAAAAGGCCTCATCATTCTCAAACTCATTGATAGGCACTATGGATTCTTGTTTGTTGTAGTCTATAAGTTGAGGGTGATAAAAAGGAAGTATATTATTATGAATTATTGGCCTAAGGGTATGAATAGCATGAGTGTCAAATAGATTGGTATTGATCAAGTCTTCATAAGGGCTATGATCAGACTCTACTTCACTATTGGCATCATCATCACTAGTCATTAGGATTAGAACATGAATAAGATACGTGGAGTTACCCCCATGTGGTTTAAATCTAAGACCATAGGTTCCTTTGTATAGAGTAGCAAAAATTGGCTCAAGTGTGCCCTAATGATTTAGCTTGAGGCCTCCTCCTTCATAGGCATCTTTTTCCATGATTTTACTAGGAATAGAATACTTGTAATTTTTATAACAATTAGATAGTTTGTCATTGTATAACCATGATTCATCATCTACAAGTGGGTCATGTTCTTGGCCAATGGTTGGTGTGAAAATGATAGGTGTTGGACTATGTAGTTTACCTTTTCCTTTTCATTACCATTCCATGCAAGGTGGTTTGGATTTAGGTATTCCATAGGAATTGGGGTTTTATGGATGTTTGGCAATGTGGAATGTATCATGGGTCAAATATTCTCTTAGGCCATTAGTTGTGATAGTAAAATTATTAGACATTTTGGGAGGTGGCATGTGGGAAGATGAATCAAAGGTATCTAGGTCAATACAATTGGTTTCTAGCAAATAAACAAGTATTTATTTCCCCTTGTCATTTTTGGAACCTGATTCAAGCCAAAATAGTAGTTATATCTTTCACACTTGGCCTCCAAATACTTGTAATGTTTGTAGGATTGAAAATATTTGTGGATGGTGACCTCCATCCCTAAGTGGGAGAACTTGAGACACTAGTGCAATGTTGAAGGGATTACATTAATCTCATGTATCCAAGGTCTACCTAAAAGAAAATTACATGAAAAATCAAGGTCTAACACATGGCATAGTGTATCATAGGTCAAAGGCCCAATAATAACTAACAAGATGATGGTTCCTTATGATTCTCATTCTTCATTGTCATAGGCCTTAATCATGATCTTTTCTATATGAAGATTGGTTGTGGTGTATCTGAGAAGTTGATGAGATTTAAAAACATAATATTTAGGCTTGATCTATTGTTTATGAGGACACATTTCACTTTGTGCCAAATGATGACAATTTCAATTTATAATGTATTGTTATAAAGAGGGCCAAGGGATGACATATCACTTTGGTTGAAGGATAAATGATGGTTTGGGGCTATATGTCCAACCAAATATTGAAATTTGTTTGGTGATATGTCATTGGGAACTTGTTATTGGCTAAGGAACTTTGTTAAGATGTATTTGTGGATGGTTGATGTATGTAACAAATCTAAGATGGAAATTTATGTAGGCATCTTCTATAGTTGTTCCATACTATTAAACATATCATCTTGCATAATAATAAATGGCTTGTTCCTATCCAAAATGGTGGGTTGAATAGGTGTAGTGGAATATTGTTATGGGCTTGGGATGGTAATATTTAACCACTAAGTTATGATTTCATAATTGGGATTAGATACATGACCATTGTTTCTAGAAAATGATGGTGGAAGGGGACTAGATAAGATAAGTCTTGGTTACCAGTGTATATATATGTGGTCATGGGTGAATGATTACTTATTAGTATAAGGTCCAAAATTAGTAATTCCTACTTTTTGGTATGACTGTATGTGGTCCTAGGTCAAGGAAAGATCACTGGCATAGGTTGTTTGGTTAGGATTGATTAGTAATGGTTTTGTTTGATTAATACTTGGTCTAGGATTGATGGAGATGGTGGAAATGCAACCTCCCATAATATGGTATATAACTTTATTGTAGTCATGTGTAACTATGTGGTAAGTATATTGGTTATTGACATCATTATGGCCTTGGTTCTATTTATTTAGTTTTCATTGGTTCTATTACTGATACAGTTGTTGTCTTAGTTGTTGATACTATTGTTGTTTTTTTATGGCCTTTATTATTGTTATGGTTGGTTATTTTTATGTTATGGGAAGGTGTTTTGATAAATACCCAGGTTATGATTAGATGTAGAAGCTCGATTATCTAATGTTATCTCCCTAGTTTCCAACATATTTTGAATGAGATGTTTTATTTGCACACAATGGTGCAATTTATGTCCTTTAACCAATGGTATTCATAGAATTCATTTTGTCAATACCAATCTAGATAAGGAATTCCCTCAGGATAGTGCTCTACTATTAGCTAACTAATCATATTAGTGGTGGATATTTTATGAAACATGGCTTCAATAGGCTCTCCAAGATCATTAAAAACTTGAAAAGTAGGCCCATTTTGCCTTGGAGGGGTTTACAAAGGTAAAACTTATTATTTTTATTTCACTAGTCTAGGCTAATGCAAAGGTTGTGCTTACTAAATAAGTTGTTGGTGAGGAGTAATTTGCTTTTATGGCATAGTCTGAATAGATGATGTTTGAACCATTTAGACATGTCATGACTTGGTTACTCCATTGCCAAAATCATTCTTATTGTGATTAAACTACTTGTTTTTTTTATAATTATTGGCCTGGGTTGGTTATAATATTTGTGCTTGGATTTGGTTTTGGTTTTGATTTTGGCCATTTCCTTGGTTTTGATTATAATTTTGATTAGATGAGTTTATCTTGATAATCCATTTATTAATAAGGAATTTTTCTATGTGTAAAACTTTGTCAATGATTTCCTTAAAATTATGTTCACACTATAGCTCTAGATGGTAAGATATCTCCCTATGTAAATTTTTGGTAAACATGATGGCTAATTGTTTATTTTGTAATTTATCGATGAATTTACTTTTAAGTGATCTCCATCCCTGTAGATAATTGTAAAATATTTCACCAGCCTTTTTTTTGGCTTGAGTCAAATCTACCAATGAAATCTCATGCTCAAGAATATAAGAGAAATGTTGCACAAACTTGTCTAAAAGGTCATCAAAATTAGGTATTATTTTTTTTGGAAATTTCAAGAATCACTCTAAAGTTTGTCCTACTAGACTCTGAGGAAACAAAAATAGGAGGTATATATCACTATAAGCCACTGAATGGAAAGCAACAAAGGATTTTGTTAAATGGGACTTTAGGTCTCCTTTACTCTTTTATTTGTGGAACTTTGGTGGTTTATACCATAGAGGAAATGGTATTTGTAGATACTCAATGTTGAATGAGTAGGAACATGTGTCATCCAACTTAAACTTCTTGGTCTATTTCCTATCTTGGATGGTGGTAATTACATCCTTCATTTGCTATAGTTATTATGCCAGTAAATTAGATGGAACATTAGCTTGAGGTAGAGGCTAGGTGGTCAAAAGTGGATTGCTTTGGCTTGGGTATAGTGGAGGCATGGTTTGTCATGGAATGTTGGTTTGTTTAGGGAATTGATTGGTAATATGCATACATATATTGGGGTGTGATTATTTTAATTTCATGTGTTGTGGTATGATATTTTGGTTTGGTTTTGGTATATATTTCTAGTTTTAGGGAAAGTGTGGCTAAGAAGGAAAGATGTGGCTTTGGGTGAATTACTATGCCTACTAAGGTTGAATAGGGACTTGTTACTAACTAGTCAAACCTGACTGAACAAGGGGAACTTGTATACCAAGGTCCTATCATTAGATTTGTGGCATGTTTGGAACAAAAGGTAATTACTTCCTAATTAAAACTTATGAAATAGTATAGCCTCATGATTATGTGAATTCTTGTTGGGAAGTAGATGTTTGTTGAAGGTTAAACATTTATCACTAACTAATAGATATATTTTATTGATTAGACATCATTTGTGAAGGTATGTTAGTTTGTGATTGAAGAGGTATACTTGTCACTACTTGATAAGGTAGAACATTGGTTTCCCTTTATTGTGGTGGTAGAATATTCAAACTCAGTTGCATTGGCATATTAGACTATGCCTATTGCTATGTAATGTTAGTCATCATGTGTTGTGGTGGAGTAACATTCATCACATTTTGTTAAGGCAAATTATTGGTTTGAGTTTGACTACTTAATCCTTGTGGTTGTGTGTTAGAAGAAGCAATTGGTTGAGGATTAGAGTTAGCTTGTTATGGTTGGGAGATAGAAGTTCCTTCCCCTTAAAATTGTAAACCATTTTCAGTATTAAGGCACATTTTGTTATGGACTAGTTGTTTGTGTAGTTACACCACTTTGGTCTAGATTAGATGACACTTGGGTGTTATCTACTGTGTTTGGCACATTTATGTACATAGAAGTAGTAGACACTTCTTCAATGGCTAGGACATTAAACATGTTTTCAACTAAATTTATTTAAGTGAATGGGTCTATACCTAAAATTTCTTGTCCTATCAATTTGATTAAAACTCCTATTGAAGGATCTAACTTGATAAGAAGAGTGTTTGACATGGTTTTTTAATAAAATTATGCACTAAATTCAAATAGGTTTAGTATGATGTCTACATCTATATAAAGTGGTCCTCTATGAGGCCTTTTACTATGATAATCATACATGGGCCTTGGTACACCATCGGTACTAGAGCTTGTAGATTGATAGAAGAGGCATGTTCATTAGTTTGATTATAAGGTATGTTCTAAGTTCCTCTAACAAGACTTGGAAAGTTTTTATGGGGGAAGTCTACTAGAAACTTGGCCTCTACCTAAATGGATCTAATTAAAACTTTATCCTTATTTGCAAGTAAGTGATGGTCAAAAAAATATGGGTCATATGTCAATGTCATCATAATGTAGTACGATTGTTGATGAACTTGGTCTACAATTGAAGGTATGCTAGCTAGGTACTGCATTATTTTTTCTTAGTCCTATTCTAAGTATGGAGGCATGTTGTTCAAATAATGAGCTAAAGGATATTGTATTTGTTCCCTAGTTTGAGTGTTTTAAGGTGGATATGGATTTATCTCAAAAACTACATCATCACCATAGGGTTCTTAAACAAAATCATCTTGTATGACCACATTACCATATCCTGGATTGTACATAGATCCATTATGAGTATAGTGAGACATATTCAAATCAATGATGAATGTTTCATGAAAAGAGGCTTATATTTCTATAAACTCTTAAAAACAATGTCCAAATCACAAATGGTTAAAACCTGGTATAACTTGGTCAAAGGATGGAGTTGTATCTACAAAAAAAAGGTTTATGCTAAAACTTGGTATAAAATAGACTAATGTCAAATGTCTAACATTAAATGTCTCACACAAAAGGTCAAGTGGATAACATAAAATTGGATTGCCAAAATCTAGGCTCAAAGTGTTCCAAACAAGTCTAATATATAAAATAAAAGTTACTAGGTCTATTAGCTAAATGCAACACAAAACTTAGGCTCAAAATAGGCATATGTTAAGAAGTTTGGCAAAATTAGCACAAAATCTAGACTTTAAACAAAAGGGTATGATTTATTATAAAAAATCTAAAACACTTTTACATAAACTAGGCATTCAAATTTAGACATGAACTTGGTCTATTTGTGTAAGGCATGAAACAAAAGGCATAAATAAGATAGGCTATTTCTCTCAAATCTAGGCACAACTAATAGTTTTTGAATTGGGTAAAGAATAAACCTAAGTTACACAACCCAAAAGAGAATGATTGATGTATAGGCCCAAATTATAGAAGACATAAACATAAATCAATCAATTTTTGGATTTGAAATTGTCAAGGTTAATTAAAAACTTAACTTCAAAAAACTAGGCTTCTATAAAACAAATGATAAACTAGACAGATGAATGACATAACTTCACTAGGGAAAGATCTAAAGGACACAATAGGATTTGTTTCAAATTTTAAACTTTGGAAACAAGGTAAATAAATCTATGAAATAGTTTGAGAAGTGTAATGATGTTATTACACTCTAAAGATATAATCAATGGTTTTTTTCAAGACTCTAAAGGCACAAAAACTTGAAATGATTTGGGAAACATAACATTACCCTTTCCAATCGAGTGACACACACAAATATTTTTCAAAAGACTAAGGCAAAGGTATGGTGTCAAATGGGTGGTGTAACACCTTCTTAACAATGGAGTGAAGTGTATACAAGACTAATTTAGACATGAAATATAACAAACCAATAGTTTATACTCAAAAACCATGCAATAAAGGATAAAATGACAAAACACCTAAGTGTAATGTCCTAGATCCTAAAACTGATAAGGTTTCATAATATTGTCAAATTCATTAAATATAATCTCTCTTTAAAGGATTTTAAGTGTTAATCCAAAAATAAAAGTGCATGAAAAGTAGGCCTTTTAGGTCCCCTCTTCTCCCAAGTGTTTATATTGTGACATGGAACTTTGGAATACTTTTCCTATATCAACAATATGTTCATGAAAAGTGGGGTTATTCTAATATATCAATTTTTGTGCATTTATAGATGGTCCCAAGTGTGGATAACACAATAGATTCTCATATCATTTGGATTTGCATCAATCAACTTGTGAAAATGTCTTATCCTTTTCACAACCATTACATCCATTGCTTGCTTAGTGTAGTGCAATGTCCAAACTATCCCTATAGTTTGAGGTATTATATTACTAACAAAATTTGTTTAACTAATCAAATAAACACCCCAATAATTCAACCTCAATTTATGTACCCCATTATGGAGTGGGGTTGAAATGATGTTGGGAGATGAATTCCTAGGTCAATGCTTCCCTAGAGAGCCTATGGGGAGGTGATTAGATCCCACTTATAGGCCAAAATGCATAAAAATAAAAGACATGTGAAAAGACTTTAGGGTCACTTTTAGATCACCCAAACCATACAAATTTTAGGAGATCCTTAGAGATGTTATTTTCATGCTTTTGGACTAAAGTGACAAAGGAAATGAATGAGCACTTTTGGTCACCAAAGTTCCCTAAATGGGATGGGGGAGAGCATACATGCATTAATCATTTTATGAAAATAAATAAATTTGAAAGAACAAGCATAAAACAAACTCTTTTTTTATTATTTTCATTGATGTCAATGGTACATCTTATATAAGGTTTATGTCATTAAGAGAGTGTGCCTAGTTGGTAGTGTGTTGATATGACAAAGGGAATTGATGGAGTGTTGTCACTGAAGGATGTTGACATGAAAGATAATTTTAAGTAAAAAGAGAGAATTTGAAGGAAATTAATGCCTCATGGTTACATGAAGGCACAAGTCTTTAAGTAACCTAAACATAGTCATGACATGAAAAGACCTTGTAAGAAGGTATGAACATGTTGGCTTGGTGAGATGAGTGCACATAGGCATGAGTGGTTTTATGAGGATTTTTGAGCATGTATGTGAGATATTATAACACTAATTAAAATCTTATGGTGAGTATATAGGTGTAAGACATTTAGACCAAGTCTACACCTAGACCACTCCTAAAACCTACTTAGCCTAATGAGGCATCATGATTTACTGTCAATGCCTATGAAAGATTTTTGACATTGTTTCAACATTTGAGATTTTTATGAACATGTGATTGATGTATTGAGATATTGAGAAGAGTTTTGAAGGTCAGTTCAAAGCCTAATGAGGTGTGAAGACTCAGGTGTAGAAAGCAAGGTGGTGAGAACATGGCCTAATGAGGCACGAGGTTTAGTTTCCAAGGAAAGTATGCATAGGTGATATTTTTAAGATGTGGGATAGGTTTACCCATGTGTATTCATGAATTTTTAGGTAAAATTTTAAAGGTTAAGGTAATAAAAAGTACTTTGAGGTCTCTTGAGTGCACTGAATAAAGTGTTCTCAACCTGAGAAGGATTTTATAAAGTTTATTAGATCATCAAACCTTTGCATGGGAACTTAATATATTCATGGTAGATGGGGAAGCGTCCTAGCTCAAAATTATAATCTTTAGTTTTTGGATTGAGGGGATATGCTTTATGAATTATTGTTAAGAATGGAAAAAAGTTTAAACCCTCTTAAAATCCTAACAAGGACTTGATGTTGAAAATATTGATCAAAAGTGCCTATAATGGATTGATATTATAAATTAATATTTTATAGGTTTTATTTAACCATCCCATGCACCTCTAGGTTGATTGAGTTGTTAGGTGTGTGAGTAGACTGTATAGGAAAGTGTTAGTTTCTTAGAGATTTGTTTTAGCAGTCAAAGTTGACCAATTCAAAGTATGAAAATAGATGGAGGATGAATATTGAGAATCATGTTTTATATCCATTAAGGTTTTTGTATAGGTTATATCCCTCAAGTTTGATAAACCAGTCATCCAAATTAGCTAGTCATTAACCAGCCTAATGGTGGAAATAATGAAAAACCTAGACAACAGTGAGAAGATGATTAGGAATATGTTATCATGATATAGTGATGAAACCAAGTACATGTATATTTTTTTTTGGACTAGTATGTCCTATTAATTATTTATATAAATCTTGGAAGTCAAGTACAATGGTGAAAATAATGAATCCAAAATGGCTTATCTAGCTTAGTGAGGACTATGTGTAGTGAGGTCAACAAATTAGTCTATAAGACCAATAGTTGTCTCTAGGCCATATGATGTTTATGTTTTAATATGGTATATATATGTTATAGGATCATATACATGCATAATAATTCATTTAAAATGTATATATAGGTGTTAAAGGTCTAGGTCACCATGACTGGTCTTTGAGGAAAATCAGCAGTTCTGAGTGAGCAAGTTACAAGAGTGTTTTTGAGTATTTTTGACACATGTGATGAAGTCTAATCATATTATTGAATTTTTTGAGGTATTTGAGGTTTTTTATATGTGATTTATTGTTATGGTTGTGTGGCTAATTAATGCATTATCTTTAGTTGTTCAAGATAGACCTATTTGTGTGATGGGAATATATAGAGTCTACACAAGATGAAGCCAATAACATATTGGAATAATGGAGCCAATACACATATATAATATTTTAAAACACTAAAAATATATTATTATTCACTCTAATATAAATAATACATAGTCTATTAAATATCCAAGACTGACTAACCATTTCTTATGGATTAAGAAGGCAAACTAACAACTAACCCATTAATAGAGATATGGGTACAACTAAAATATATTATTTTTATAAATAATATATTTTACTAACCAAATAAATATACATGATATATTGTTAATATATAAACATAACTAGCTAATAAATTAGAATATGTTAATTACTATTTAGTAAATAGTAATTTATCTTATAGTAAATACACAAATGTAAGCACTAATGTTAGATTATTCCTAACATTCCCCTCATTAGTGCGAACATGGGGAAGGCATCATCCTACCATAAAACTCTCACCAAACTTGAATTATGGTTTTAAAGTTACCTAACCACCAACCTAAAAATATTTAATGGTTTTACACTTGGTTTACCACCAACCTACAAATAACTGATGGTTTTACACTTAGTTTTACCAACAACCTATAAATAATGGATGGTTTTACACTTGGTTTACCAATAACCTACATAATGATACAAAATTATTTGAGTCCTCATCAATATTTTCACTTTAATGGATTATATAGAAAATATTTCTCACTTATTACAATACTTGAATAGGCATGTACTTTTGTTACTATTTAAACACACACTATGTTGAAATCAAACACACAACACATGACTAAAAATAAATTCGACACCCAATCAAAAAGTGGCCCCATCACTAGTGGATAACGAGAGGCTATGTAACCTCTAACATCTATTTCCTTCTTCCTATAATTGAAGAATCTACTTACTCAACTTATGAATATTTATTATTTAAGTATTGTATGTATTGTTGTGTTGTAAAGCAACGATGTTTTGTTAGTCAAGTGTTTTCAGGTTCAATATCGACCTCATATCCATCTTCAATAATTTTCCAAAAAAATTTGTCTTGGAGTTTCATAAATTAGATGTTGATTTCCACCAAAAGTGTACCCCTTACAATTATAACCCAAGATTTTGAAAATATGACTAAATGGCAATGACTCTAAGCCTAAATGGCTTTCACTTTTTAATGACCCTTATATGACAACACACATAAAAAACTATAGAAAAAATTTCTCTTGACTCATTTTATTTTGATAATACTTGACTTGACCCTAATGTTGATGACATACCAAAAAATAAACAATAATGATTTCAATGTCTAATTCTAATGACATATGAAAATGACTTGACACAAATAATACAAAAAGTATTACTTTATTACCAACTAAAACAAAGTCTTAATACATATGACTAACATAATATTAAATCATCTATAGACTTATAAACACTATTTACATTTTTAATCTATATACCAATAAAAATTAAATTGAAAAAGGACACATAATAAAAAGAAAATAAAATTTATATTTTTAAATTTTAATACAAAACAACAAACTTTATAATCTTGACTTATATTGAATACCATGAATTTTTAAACCTAATATAAGACACAACTTATAAGATTGAACTAATTTTTTTAAAAAAAATAGATGCTTATAAATAAAACTTATAAATTGCTTTGAATATGGTGAAGTCATCAATATGCCTCACGTCTCGATGAATATCTATATAAAGGAATAACAAAGCTCATGATGGTCATGAACAAGTTGGGAATGCATTGCAATAGCTATCAATATGTCATTGTGCATGGGTCATAGTAGAGATAGAAGGTGTATGATGAAATAGTGAAATAACAATCAAACTACATCCTCCCATAAAATATTATGTACATGGTTTTGCTTAATGTTGATAAATAGATATATTCACAATTTTGCAGATATCAAAGCATAGGTGGATAGAGCCCAAAATTGGCACAACTAAAATCAATGTGAATGATTTAAATAGATTTATGGATGTAAATCTGAAGATGTTATTTGAACTAAGCTTGATTTCAAAAAATCTAAAACATTAACATTTTGCTAAATGACTCAGCGATGCTTAGATCTACATAGAAATATTCTAAATGCAACAAAACTTTTTATAGACATCTAGAAAGATTAAAATCTGGCATAAATTAGAGAAAACCATGTGGTAACTATTATATGTAAAGGAACTTTAGTATTACTAGGAATTGATGAAGCCAATGAGCAGGTAAAATTGCATGAGGTGATGAAATTGATAGTAGATACGCTCAAAACTCATGGTTGAGATAGCTTTGAATGAAATCAAAAATACAAAATAAATGGAATGTATAGGGATATTTTATAAGATTTCAAAAGAACTAAAAAGAAGCATATTATGCATAAATTCTTATCATAGATCTATTAGAAGCCATCCACTATTAATCATCCCTTCATACAAATAAATTCTCATCTATTATTAGATGGAATGGCATCCTCCTGTGAGTATATACACATGAATAAATCTGCACTTAAAACCACCATCTCAATGCCACATGACTCAATAGACTCTCATTCTAAATATCAATAAAATATCTAACAACTTTTAGAACTCATGGTTAACCCACTCTGATACCAGATGATGGGAATATAAAGAGTCTGCATAAGATTAAGCCACTAACATATTGGAATAATGGATACAATACACAAAGATAATATTTTAACACACTAAAAATATATTATTATTCACTCTAATTTGAATAATACATAGGCTATTAAATAAAAAAGACTAACTAACTATTCCCTATATAATAGGAAGCCAAACTAACAACTAACCCGTTAATAGAGATATGGGTACAACTAAAATATATTATTTTTATAAACAATATATTTTACTAACCAACTAACTTCTGTGATATATTACTAATATATCAATGTAAATAACTATTGACTTACCATATGGTATTTACTTTTTAGTAAATAGTAGTTTACCTTACATTAAATACACAAATGTGAGCACTAACATTAGGTTATTCCTAATACTGTGTATGTGAAGGCCTATTATAAATAGTACTAATGGTGTGCTTCAAGTGGTGATTGAAGATAAAAAGTGTCAGGGAACTGAGATGAGCTGAGTGAGTATATATTTGAGTGGTATATGAACTATTCATACTATGTGTGGAGTTTAAATTTTTTCCAAGGAGATCAAAGGGTAACTTGTACTAATGAAGGCCTAATTGAATTAGGTCTCCTTAAGGGCTAAAAGAGGTTTCAGTCTTCTAAGTTGAGGATGACCTATTGTAATGATTGATTCATGTATGAAATGTGTTATGATACATTTTACAAGGTTAATATAAGTGTTAAAGTGTATATGTATGACCAAGGGTTGTATGAGCTAAATGATTATATAAGAATAAGGCTTAATAGGGCTAATTGACTAGTTAGAGAGTATGAGAGTGTAACTGAAAGATATAACACATTCAAGATCTAAATGGAGTCTTGTAGACCATTTTATGGGTGTAGATAAACTATCATGAAGATATAACATGGATACTATAGATGAATATCAATGTCATATAGCCTAATCTCTCTTGAAGAGACCTAGTTGAGCGAAGAAGCACCTAGAAGGTAGTTTGAGAGGGATAAAAGAGTGAGAAGAGATAAAGAAAGTGATCATCATCTATTGTGTGATCAATAA
Organism: Torreya grandis; assembly: GCA_037957365.1. Lineage (NCBI taxonomy): Eukaryota > Viridiplantae > Streptophyta > Pinopsida > Cupressales > Taxaceae > Torreya > Torreya grandis. Next base: position 1,749,926 of record JARHVA010001923.1, read on the forward strand.
TTTTTTTTAAAGGTGATAAATGTTTTTAGGTTTCTGATTTAGTGCTGAGTCATCTAGGGGGTTGGTGCCTCCTTACAAGTAGGTGATTGTTAAGTTGTAGTTAAGTGGGTGCTTGGCTAGTTGGGGTTGGTGCTCCATGTGGAGTTGGTGCTTCACTAAATTATGTTTTTCTTATAGAATTATAATAAATTTGTATATATCAATGATTTTTATCCCCTTTGAGGGTTTCCCACATATGTAATGTGTTTCATGATCTTGTATGGTTGCATATGCTTTGATAGATGTTCATGTTTGTATGAATGGTGTTATGCCCCTAACCTATCACAGGTATGAGGATAGTATTAGCCAACTTGTGGCTTAATTATCCCTCTTTGATGTTATATTACATTTATCTATGATTTCTTTTGATTAGTAGGTTGGCCTATGGAGTAACCATGGCCTAGATAGACTATATATAGGAGGTAGTGGGTAATTATTTATCATCATATTGTGAATTCTGCTCTTATTAAAGCTTGTGGAGGTTTCCCCCTCGAAGTGGCCTATCTATTATCATATATTTGGATATATTTCAATCATATTTGGATATTGTTGACCATTTTTGGGTATAACAAGCCAAAAATTGGTCCCCTTCTTCCTTTGTTGTTTTAGGTGTAATCTTTGATAGATGAAGAATCAGTTCAGAAAGTGTTGGGTTTTACAAGGCTTCTTTGGGATCTTGTCTAAATAAAATCAAAAAGAAGGTTGGAATATTTGAACCATTGAACCATTGAATCGGTTCAATGCCTTGGTTCAATCGGTAGGTTCATTGGCAAAGTTCAAGGCCTCGGTTCAGTGGCTTTTTGTTCAAGCAGCTTCAGGTTCATTGCCAAGTTTAATCAATCAGTTCATCACTTGGTTCAAAGGCTCGGCATGCAGTGTTCAACCATTAAACTAGTTCAATGAGTGGTTCAAGTGAATGGTTCAAAGGCTTGGTTTAACAAAGGCTTGGTGCACAATGTTGAACCGTTGAACTGATTGAACCGTTGAACCAATTTTGGTTCAATGGCTTGGTTCAAGGGGGCATCCCAAAGCTAAAGGATAGGTGCCCTTGTGGAGGGCAAGAAATTTTTCAAAGGGAGCTGAAGGGCATGTGCCCTTACAGAGGGATCTCACCGAGGAGGACTATTCACAAGAAGTTGAAGGGTCATTTCCCCTCTGGGAAGGATCAATAAAGGAAGTTCTCAGGAAAAGGCCGAAGCAAAAGACTTGAAAAAAAGCCCACCAAAGGACTTGAAGGAATTTGCCAAGGATGGTGACATCTCAAAAGCCATCAATTTTAGGGAGATAGACTAGCCATTGGTTTTCAAGCTATGACGGGCCCATGAACATCATTTTTTTTGCAGCAGAGGAATCATCAAAGGAAAAGAGTAAGCAAAAGCAGCCACATGTCAACTTCCACTTGACTCTTGAAGGACCCCCTAAGTTAAGTGGATGATGCCACGTGTCCTCACCCATCTCAATAGAGTGTGACAAGTGTCTGCATCCAAGTCTTTAGGTTTCTTCTAAGCTTCAAAGATAAGCTCTCTCTCAAAATGCAGTGAAGCTGCCAAGTGTCAATGTCCATGGGCTTATCCTTTTGCTTCATTTTCAAAGAGAAGATTGTGGTGGGCCTGAATGAGTTGTTATATGTAGTGGAAGTTGCCAAGTGTCAATGTCTATAAGAACCAAAAAAGGTCTTGAAAGTTTTTTAAGGTAGCTAAAGGTTCTGTGGAAGTGGCCACGTGTCACCTTCCATAGAAACCTCAAAAAATTACTTCCAAAGCCTCTAGGTTAAGCAGAAAAAGTAAGTGAATGCTGCCACATCCCATTATCAGCTCGATAAAAGCTACCATGTGTCAACATCCATATTTTGAGGTGTCTCCTAAGTTTCAAAGTAGTGGACTATGACATGTGTTATAAGCAGATGCGATCTTAGCTAAAGAGCCAAAGGAGTAGCAAAAGATAGCCTGAGGGATGAGGGAGACAAAGGAGACAAAATGGCCAAGCACAAAAGTAGATGAAGTGATCCAAGTGGTACACAAAAGTGTCAATTCAAGGAGTTATTCTAGTGATTGACATAGTACCTACCATGTGATCATCAAGAGGCACAAACAGTGAACGGTGTGACCTATTTTCTTTAATATGCATTGATGAGCAGGCAAATGGTGCAGCTCATAATTTTGAATCCTGACAGGATTCAACACAGCATTATCTTCAGATGGCTTCCTCATCCCAATGCTCAGAAGGCACATGGGTCACTTGTAAAAAGGGTGCCAAAAGGCTTCCTTTCTTCATCAATATATTGGAGACTTGTCATTTGAAAAGGATCTTCCACATTTGTAAGGCAAAGCCCTGGCAAATTTTCACCTGAATCAATAAATGCACTTTTACCTCTATTCTAGTTATCTTTATGTGTGTCTGAGTGTTAGTTTGTGTTTAGTCATTGCTTCTTAATGCTTCCACAAGTTTAACACCAACACACTTGGTGTTTATAAGGTGCCATTTTTGTAGGTGACAAGGAGAGTTGTATTTTGAAAGTGCAGAGATAGAAGAAGCTACTATACAGTGTGCCTTTCTATAGCACCTTTGGTGAGTCTCTATTTTCTATATGTTCCATCAAAGTCTCCCTGTTAAGCTCCCTGTAGCCTGGTCCTTCTACCAGTTTAAAGTGTATGTATGTGTTTGTCTAATTTCAAGTGTGAGTGTGAGAAGGTTGGATCATTTGGTGCATCACCTCTTTTTAGAGTAGCTTTGTTTCTTGTAATCTTTCTCCCTTTTCACCCCCCATTATATATCTATATACCTATTTTAATAACTCAGATGCATCAAAGGGAGCTAGCCCTTACCTAGAGACTCTCCCCTCTAGCTTTGCCAGTCCCACAAGTGAGAGGGGAGTTTCCATTATTGCATGTGGAAGGCAGGAGCTCGGCCTCCTACCCAAGGTGCAATCCACTATGTCAACAGTTTTGGGCATGCCTGGTGGGACCCAATTTTACACTTAGTAAAGTTTCAAGATTGATGTTGGTCTTGTTATAGCAAGTCAAGTATTTTTAGCATCTAGCGACTCCACTGGTAAGAACTTAATTTCCTAATCAAAGACCAGTCTGACTTCTTATGCTTAAAGTCACAACATGGTCTCCTTTTAAGGGTGTCCCTTTCAAATTTGTTGAATTGCCTTTTAACTTAGCAAAAAGATTGAGGTTTGAGAGGACCCATCCTTATTCAGCAAACCACCTTCCCAGACCTATTATAAGAAACACATACGCAACATAACCATAGTTACATCCCATCCCAGCTATGGCATTACCCTTTGTGACTTTTCATGGTCATAGCCCCTTAAATCTCGAATGTTATGACCCAATCCCAGAAGCAGCCCTCAAAAGTGTGCCTTGCTTTGATGGAGAGGGACCCATTATAGTCATCAAGCACATTAGAAATATTTCTAACCTCTACAATATTCACAATGTCACTGAGGAAAACATTGTAATCAGACTGCTAGCATTATCTCTCAAGGGTAAAGCTCTTGACTAGTATGGGAATTTGACTATAAATTTAGTCAGTTCTTAGAATGAATTGGGTACTCACTTGATAGATTGTTTTGGAGAAAAGAGAAACCACCTCTCATTGGTTAAGCAACTGACTACCATGAAGAGAGCCCCACATGAATACATGCAGGACTTTAATGCTCATTTTTAGAAGACATGGGATAGAATCCCCATTCTGGTAAGACTGACTACTAGCTATGCTTTCTTGTATTATTTAAGAGCATTGAATAGTGATATCACCATTATGATATAATTTATGGGAGGACATGTGTTGCATGCTGCCTATGACATAGTTATAGTAGCTAAAAATTGCTTAGTGTAGGCTGGGAAGATAGCTCCTAGACCCCATATGCCTCTTTTACCCAAGATGTTACCTCCAATTCAAACCATTGCTCCTACATTAGCTCCTCTACCCAGCATAGAGAAACTAGCTGCTGCTCCATCCAATGAGCTTCATGAAGTTAAGAGTCTGTTGCAAAGTATGTCAAATGAACTTGTGGCTCTTAAAAGGCAATAAGCTCAAATCAGGGATACCAGTAGTATGGTCAAGCTCCTAGACCCCCTTTCCAAAATTACAATCAAGGACAAGGTTAGCTTACTCAAATCAAACCTTTTCAAGGCTACAACCCAAGTGCCCCTTCATCATCTAAGGTCATGGTGCCCATTTAAAATAATATGGTGTAGGAACAACCAAGTTGTTCAACCATGGGATATGGTCAGGAGCAAGCTGTTTATATATATGAGATGATGGGTTATTACCCAAATGTGTAATAAAATTAGGTAGCCACCCATTCCCAAGTCTTTGAGGCTCCAATGCAACCTAGCATGAGTAGCAATCAGGTCCAGACTGACTCCACCCTCATGAACCATCTAGAAGGAGAATTTTATTCAATCAATTATATGGGTGCTATAGACAATTAGGTTGACTGTATTGAAGCTAACACAAGATTCAAAAGAAGGGCAATGGAAGAAACTCAGGCTGCTACCTAGGCATCAATAATGCCTTCTTCATCACATGCAAATCAAAAGGTCCCAAGTTTTAGACCTTCAGTTGTTCCTTCTGCTCCTCGACCTGTGCCCCAGGCTATAAATAGTTCTAAAGAAATTTTGAAAGAAGGCAACCCTCAATTCAATGTGGTTGACCAGATGAAGAAGCTCCACATGAACATCTCCTTGTGGGATTCACTATCAATACTAGGACATAAAGACATGTTATAAAAGGAATTGCATGAGTTAGATGAACGAGTTGTCCCAGGAAAGCTGATAATGTTTTGATGATGAGTGGGCAACCTTCTACCTTAGGTCAGATCTGAAAGGAAGAAAAGGTTCCTCTCTTTTATGTGTCCTTGGTCATAGGATATTTCTTGGTGCACAATTACATCATTGACAGTGGAGCAAGCACCTCGGTGATGCCCAAATGCATAGCCAACAAGCTGGGCTTGAAATATGGAGAAATGACCAAGGGAGTTCTGTAGCTGGATGGAACCCTAACAAAGAAAATTGGGGTGGTAAGAGGTTTGAGCTTGACACTGCATGATTGTCCTACTTTCTCAGTTCCTCATGATGTGGTAGTGGCAGATGTCCCTCCCTACTTTGCCTTCTGCTTGTCTAGGGATTTTACGTCCAAGATAGGTGGTTACTTGGTAGTAAATTGGTCTTATCTGATTTTTAGAACCAAGCACGAGACTAAGTCAAGATTAAATTTGATCCAATCCATAGAGATCATCTGGAACCTTATTCACTAAAGGTAGCAAATGTTAGCTACGCTATCATTGACCAAGAAGAGTTCCAAGTAGACCAATCTCCATCCTCTGCCCTTGAAGGAGTTGTAGACCTGCTCTTAGATGAATGGGGAAGTAACAACTTCAAGCATGACCCATACAAATTCATAGAGGAGGTGGGCCTTGGAATTTATTACATGCATGAAGAGGGTAATTTTGTACCAAATTTGATGGAAGCTAGCTAGGAGAACTCAGGTCTATGGCAGATGTTCTTTGATGGTTCAAGGAGTAAGTTGGGAGTTGCTGGTGGAGTGGTGCTAGTCTCTCCTTCAAAGGAGAGGTATTTTTTAGCCTTCCAATTCCAATTTTCCTACACATTCAATGTTGTAGAATATGAATCCCTCATCCACAGCTTGGAGTGGGTGAGGAAAATAAGAATCAAAGAGCTGCAAGTGTTTGGTGACAGTGAGCTGATTGTCAACCAGGTAAAAGGCCAAAATTTGACAAAGAATTCTCTATTGAAGTACTACAAACATAAGGTATGGGACTTAGTGGAAAATTTCTTCACTTTCACTATTACCTCCATTCCTAGAGAATGGAACAAGTAAGTAGACAAGCTGGCAGTAGTTGGTGCCCAGTTTGATATTGCTCAGGAAATAGGCTGAGACCATAGCTCATGTCACTTGAAAGTAGTGATCCAGCCTTTTGTACCTGAAAACATCACCAACTAGTAGGTTTTTGATAGTGATCAGAAAATAACACTCTTCTTGCAAGAAGAAGCAGAATTCACTACAAAAAACTAGGTGAAGGTACAATAGCAATATGGCAGGCAAATTGTTCAGTTGAAGAACAATAAGTTCCCCAAAGGTTTGGTCACTCTAGAGAGTATCTTCAATGGAGATGAACAATTGAGAAGTGACAAGGTGTGCATTACAACAAAGGAGGAGCACCATGAGAAGGTGGAAATATTCAAGGACAAGCTGCTTGCACTTGGAAAAGTGTGCACAGACTAGGAAAGGTAGGCATTCATCTTGTTGTGCCAAAAATTTGCCGATATCTTTGCTTGGGAGTATAGTGATTTGAAGGGTTTTGATCTGAGCTTGGCCCAACATACCATTAAACTAGAAGAAGGTGCCAAACTAGTCAAGTAGAAGTAGAGGCTTATCAACCTAATGATTGAGCCTCTCATGCGCAAGGAGCTCACCAAATTGATTGAGTCTAAAATAATATTTCCAATCAAACACTCTTCTTGGTTGGCAAATCTTGTTCCTGTCTGGAAAAAGAATGGGGAGATCAGACTATGTGTCAATTTCAGAGATCTCAATAGAGTCTCTTTGAAGACCATTATCCTCTCCAAATCATGGATTAGATCCTTTAGATGGTGATAGGCAGTGAGCATTTCTCCCTCCTAGATGGATATTTAGGATACAACTAGATTTTGGTGCAGGATTGTGACCAACACAAAATAGCCTTCACAACCAATTGGGGAATGTTTGTTTATAATAAAATGCCTTTCAGACTGTCTAATTTTGGTTCCACTTTCCAATGAGCTATGGACATGGCCTTTCAAGGCCTGATAAATAAAACTTTACTGGTATTTCTTGACGATGTGATAGTTTTCTCCAAGGAAGTGAGCCAACACATGAAACACCTTAGGCAAATATTTGAGAGGTGTAGAGAGTTTGGTATCTCTCTCAATCTTAAGAAATGCATGTTCACTATCCACGAGGGAAAGCTCCTTGGTCACATTATTTCTTCAAAAGGTCTGGCTATTGATCCAAAAAGAGTTCGCTCCATCCTGGAGCTGTCCTTACCCAAGCACAAGAAAGGCCTACAAAGTTTCTTCGATAAGGTAAATTTCATATAGAGATTTATCCCAAATTTTATATAGATGGTCAAGCCATTGACCTCTATGCTAAAGAAGGGTGAGGAGTTCACATGGATAGTACAGAGAAAATATAGTTTTGAAGAAATCAAGCAGGCCATAGCTCGAGCTCTTACTTTGATCAGCCCTAACTTCACCAAAGATTTTAAACTCTACACCTTCGACAATGAAGAGGTAATCTCTGCCATGCTTACCCAAGCAAGTGATGATAACCTTGAGTAGCCAATTGCATTTTTTAGCCAAGGCCTAGAAGGTTTTGAAGTTAGATACACATATGTGGAAAAGCAAGTCTTGGCAGTCATACAAAGTCTAAAGAAATTTAGACACATGTTATCCAATAGCAGAATCCACCTCATGGTTCCACATCCTAGCATCAAGGATTTATTGATCAACTGAGATCTAAATGAGAAGGGAGCAGGGTGGATCACTAAGGTGATGGAATATGATGTAGATATCAAGATCACCAAATTGGTAAGAGGGAGAGCCCTATGTGAACACCTCACTGCAGACTTCAAGTAGCAAAAGGAGGATAGTCTGCTAATCCTTGATGTAGCTACAATAGAAGAACCAATTGTCATGAGGGATTAGATATCAGACATGAGGCATTTCCTTCTCACTGGTGAGTGCCCACGCTCACTTAACAGGACCAAGAGAAGGTATTTCAAACTCTAGTGTCTCCCTTATGCCCTAATTGATGGAGTGTTGTTTAGGAAGGATCTCTCAGGAGTCTTCTTAAGATGCTTGGACTCAAGTCAGGTTGACAAGGTGCTGTCTGAGTTCCATGATGGACCAGTCGATGGTCATTTCACTCCTAGGGCTACTATAGTAAGAATAATGAGAGTTGGATATTTTTGTCCTACTCTTTTCAGGGACACCCATGCCTGGGTAAGAAAGTGCCAGAAGTGCACACTTTTTTATGGGAAGCAATAGTTGGCTACCATGCCTTTATAGCCTATTCAAGTAGAGTAACCATTCATGCAGTGGGGCTTGGACTTCATAGGGATGATTAATCCTCCCTCCGGTGTTGGACACAAGTGGGTCCTGACCACCATAGATTATTTCACAAGGTGGGTAGACGTTGTTGCTCTGAAGGAGGTAAACAAAAGTGTAGTCCTAGATTTTTATGAGGACCTAGTGGCAAGGTTTAGGGTTCTAGCAACCATAATCTTAGATAATGCATTAGCTTTTTTGGGAACCAAAACAAGTGAATGGGTGCTGAGATATGGTATATATCTCATTACTTCATCTAATTACTACCTGTAGGGGAATGGATTGGCTGAGTCTACAAATAATAACCTAATCAGGATCATCAAGCAAACCATGGAGGAAAATTAGAGGACTTGGCATGCCAAGTTGAAAATAACCCTGTGGGTGGATAGGGTCACCCCAAAGAGGCTAATTGGTAAATCGCCATACACGCTCATCTATGGAAGGGAAGATAGGTTCCCCATTTCACTCGAGTTGCCAGCCTTGGATCTCACTCGCTAGCTATAATTTGAAGAAGGAAATAGCATGGAAGTTAGATTATGAGAGCTAATGGAACTCCAAGAGGCAAGGGACTAGGCTATGGCTTCTATGACTAGCCACCAACAACAAGTGAAGAGACACTTTGATAAGAAATCTTCATCAAAAGGTTTGTCTGAAGGAGACATTGTCTTGAAATGGGATGAAGACTGAGCTAAGCCTGGAAAGCATGCACAATTTGATGCCCTATGGAGTGGCCCATACATAATCACTTAGTGTAAACAACATAATGCATTCTAACTCTCTAGGTTGGATGGTGAAGAACTGTATATCCCAGTTAATGGGATACATCTTAAGCATTACCACTGAGCCCCTTCTCCATCATGTATATATTTTCCTTGCTTTTTTCCTATTTTCCTTAAGTACTTTTTGCATATGTTAGTAGTTTTCTTAGCTTTGTGTGTGTTTTCATTTTCCTTTTGAGGTAAATCTTCGTGATTGGTTCTAGATTTATTAGAGCTATTACTGATCTTTAAGTTACAATCTGACCCCATGCCCAATGGATTTTGAGGCAACTGGCTTCTAAACATAGTAGGCATGCTTCCCCTGGGAGTCACCAATTTGTTGACCATTTTTGGGTCTAACAGGGCAAAAATTGGTCCCCTTCTTCCTCTATTGTTTCAGGTGTAATCTTTGACAGATGAAGAATCAGTTCAGAAAGTGCTAGGTTTTACAAGGCTTCTTTGGGCTCTTGTCTGAAGAAATTCACAAGGAAGGTTGGCATCTTTGAACCATTAAACCATTAAACTGGTTCAATGCCTTAGTTCAACGCCTTGGTTCAATTAGTAGGTTCATTGACAAAGTTTAAGGCCTTAGTTTAGTAGCTTTTTATTCAAGCAGCTTCAAGTTCATTGCCAGGTTCAATCAATCAATTCATCACTTGGTTCAAAGGCTCAACATGCAGTGTTGAACCATTGAACTAGTTCAACAAGTGGTTTAAGTGAATGGTTCAAAGGCTTCGTTTAACAAAGGCTTGATGTGCAGTGTTGAACCATTGAACTGATTAAACCGTTGAACTAATTTTGGTTTAATGGGTCAGTTCAATGGCTTGGTTCAAGGGGGTGTCCCAAAGCTAAAGGATAGGTGCCCTTGCAGAGGGCAAGAAAATTTTCAAAGGGAGTTGAAGGGTATGTGCCCTTACGGAGGGCTCTCACCGAGGAGTAGGACTGTTTGCAAGAAGTCGAAGGGTCATTTCCCCTTCGGGAAGGATCAATAAAGGATGTTCATAGGAAAAGGCCAAAGTAAAAAACCCATAGAAAAGCCCACCAAAGGACCTGAAGGAATTTTCCAAGGATGATGATGTCTCGAAAGCCATCAATTTTAGGGAGATATACTAGCCATTGCTTCTCAACCTGTGATAGGCCCATGAATGTCAATTTTTGTAGCAGAGGAATCATCAAAAGAAAAGAGTAAACATAAGTGGCCACGTGTCGGCTTCTGCTTGACTCTCGAAGGACCCCCTAAGTTAAGCGGATGTTGCCACGTGTCCTCACCTATCTTAGTGGAGTGCGACAAGTTTTTGCATCTGAGGCTTTAGGTTTCTTCTAAGCTTCAAACATTAGCTCTCTCTCAAAATGCAGTGGAAGCTGCCAAGTGTCAACATCCATGGGTTTATCCTTTTGCTTTATTTTCAAAGAGAAGATTGTAGTGGGCCTAAATGAGTTGTTAGATGCAATGGAAGCTACCAAGTGTCAATGTCTGTGAGAACCAAAAAAGGTCCTAAAAGTTTTCTAAGGTAGCTAAAGGTTCTATAAAAGTAGCCACATGCCACCTTCCATAGAAACCTTAAAAAATTACTTCCAAAGCCTCTAGGTTAAGCAAAAAAGTAAGCAAATGTTGCCACATCCCATTATCAACTCAATGAAAGCCACCATGTGTTGACATCTATGTTTCAAGGTGTCTCCTAAGTTTCAAAGTAGTGGACTACAACATGTGTCAGAAGTGGATGTGATCTCAACCAAAGAGCTAAAGGAGTAGCAAAAGATAGCCTGAGGGATGAGGGATATAAAGGAGGCAAAATAGCCAAGCACATAAGCAAATGAAGTGATCTAAGTGGAGTAGAAAAGTGTCAATTCAAGGATTTATTCTAGTGGTTGACATAGTACCTACCATGTGATCATCAAGAGGCACAAATAGTGAATAGCGTGACCTATTTTATTCAATATACATTGATGAGCAAGCAAACAATGTGGCTCATAAGTTCAAATCCTGACAGGAGCTAACACAACATTACCTTTAGATGGCTTCTTCATCCCAATGCTCGAAAGGCACATGGGTCACTTGTAAAAAGGGCACCAAAAGGCCTCCTTTCTTCCTCTATATATTAGAGACTTGTCATTTGAAAAGGATCTTCCACATTTGTAAGGTGAAGCCCTAGCAAATTTTCACCTAAAATCAAAAAATGCACTTTTACCTCTATTCTAGTTAGATATCTCTTTGTGTGTTTGACTGTTATTTTGTGTTTAGTCATTGCTTCTTAATGCTTCCATAGGTTTAACACCAACACACCTAGTGTCTATAAGGTGCCATTTTTGTACGTGATAAGGAGAGTTGTATTTTAGAAGTGTAGAGATAGAAGAAGCTACTATACAGTGTGACTTTCTATATCACCTTTGGTGAGTCTCTATTTTATGTAAGTTCCATCAAAGCCTCCATGTTAAGCTCCCTACAACCTAGTCCTTCTACCAGTTTGAAGTGTATGTATGTGTTTGTCTGATTTCAAGTGTGAGTGTGAGAAGGTTAGATCATTTGGTGCATCACCTCTTTTTAGAGTAGTTTTGTTTCCTATAATCCTTCTCCCTTTTCACCCCCCCCCATTATATATCTATATACCTATTTTATCACTTATTTGAACAAATCAAATGCATCAAAGGGAGCTAGCCCTTACCTAGAGACTCTCCCCTCCAGCTTCGCCAGTCCCACAGGTGAGAGGGGAGTTTTTATTGTTGCGTGTGGAAGGCAGGATCTCAGCCTCCTACCCCAAGTGCAATCCACTACGTCAATAGATATAATTCTACTATTATACTTAATTCTTGAAGTAATTTCATTACAAGTGGTATCAGAGCTACGATTTGGGCAATCTTGTGGGTGAAACACTACATTTTTAATTTTGAGATATATAAAAAATGGCTATGAATTTATATGCAAAATGTTTAATAGAGGTGATAAATAATCAAATTAATTTTCCATTAAAATTTCAACTCAATTGGATCTATTTTACAAAAGGTATTGCTATTTTATGTTTTTTCATAAAATTGCTCTATAGTGCACAATTCAAAGAATTTTTTTGAGTTATTAACATTTTTGGAAAGATTAGAAAAATTTGGCTATGGTATGTTCTTTGTATATTTTGATTTGAGGTTGACATAATTTCAAAATCACTTGGTCAAAGTTGGGTCAAAAATGCCAATAAGGGTTGACATCGTAAAACCCTTTTATGACAGGTCCACAAACTTGGGGCTAAGAAAAGGGTGCTGAAACTCTAGGTAAAACTCCTAACAAGGAAGATATGGAGTTAGAAGGGGGATGCACTACACCCTTCGTACGAGGGTTTTTTGACATAGATCACAAAGTGAGCTAGCTTGACTATAGTGTGCAAGGCATTCAAAGTGAGGTGCAAGACATACAATCTAACATGCAATCCATACAAGATCATTTGGAATATATCATGATGGCTTTGAACATTAATCAGTCAAATCATCAAGATAACTCTATTGCACAAACCCACTAGGGTGGTTTTCCTAACCAGTCTACTTCAAATCTAACTCCATGGCCATAGAGGAACCTATTACCAAAGGTGGATATTTGCAAATTTGATGGAAAAGATCCACTCAATTAGATCAACCAAATGGAGAGTGTTTTTTACCTACATCAGATTCCAGGTGGATATAAGGTTACCATCACATTCTTGTATCTTGAACCTGATTAATTCATTTGGTATCGATGGTTGTGTGCTCAAAAGAAAAAGATGACTCCTAATGTCACCTGGTTAGTTTTTATAGAGGATCTATAATTACACTATGGCAATAATGTGATAGAGAATTACTTCAGCCAACTAGCAAAATTGTGACAAACTAGCTCCGTCAAGGATTATATTCATCATTTTTAGAACCTATCCCTATGTGTGGAGAAAATATTTGAAGCAAACTTGAAAGACCTATTTTTGGGTGGACTCAAGGACCACATTCAACATGAGGTACACATGTTTAATCCACTTAAAATTTTTGATTCTATTATCATGTCACGTAGAGCTGAGGAAAAATTCATAGCCAATAAGAAGCAGCCATTCACTCACTTCAATGATCGTAGCATATCGTCACCAACATTTCCTCCACCTACTAGATTGACCCCTCAACAAATTGAAGAGAAGCATGCAAAAGGATTATGTTTCGGTTGTGATAACAAGTGGATTAAAGGACATAGATGTGTTGAGAAGAAGTTATTCTAAATTAAGGGACTAAATAAAGATGAAGAAGCAGATGATACCTCTAATGATGAGGAGGAAGATGTAGAGGAGGTACCTAAAGATTCCCAACCTACAATTTCTTATCATGCACTTGTAAGTATTAGCACTCCACAAAATCTTAAGGTGGTGGGTTTCCTCAAGAAATAGAAGGTGACAGTGTTGATTGATTCAGGGAGCACACATAACTTTATAAACCATAAGTTGGCCACTCGATTGAACTATTTCATCTACCCAGCACCAAAATTTTAGATCATGATTGCAGATGGTGGCAAAATTAATTGTTTAAGAAAATGCCATAGTATTAAGCTTACTATGGGTGGGTACAATCTTGACTCTCCTATGTTTTCTATTCCCATGGGTAACACAGACATTGTTTTGGGAGTCCAATGGCTCACAACCTTAGGTATCATTGAGATGAACTTCTAAGAACTATTCATGCGCTTTCATTTTGAAGGTAAGAAAATTGAACTATGTGGATTACATGCAAAATCTCCATAATTGATTAGTTCACATCAGATGACCAAGATGCTAAAAAAAGGTGCAAAGGGAATTATTACATGATTATGCTCCATAGAAGTTTAACCCACATAGGTATCTACACATCCTGATCTACAGATAATTCTTGAGGACCACTCATCTATTTTTGGGGCCATGCCAAAAGGACTACCACCAAAAAGAGAACATGATCATGCCATTCAACTAATTCAAGGTAGTCAACCACCAAATATCTAAAAATATAGATATCCATATGCAAAAAAGAGTGAAATTGAAAAGATGGTCCATGAGATGTTGGAGGTAGGGATCATCAAGCATAGCCAAAGTGCATATTCATCACCAGTGGTCATGGTGCAGAAGAAGGATGACACATGGAGGATGTGCCCAGATTATAGGGAACTCAACAAGTACACCATCAAAGATAGGTTTCCTATTCTAGCAATTGATGAGTTGCATGGTGCTAATTATTTCACAAAATTGGATCTTTGCTTAGGGTACCATCAAATTAGAATCAAGGATGAAGATGTTCATAAAACTAGTTGTAAAACACATGAGGGCCATTATGAGCTTTTGGTAATGCCCTTTGGTCTTAAAAATGCACCATCTACTTTTTAGAGCTTGATGAACACTATTTTTAGGCCTTTTTTAAGGAAGTTTGTGCTAGTTTTCTTTGATGACATATTGATTTATAGTCAGACATGGGAAGCACATTTGCAACATGTGAAATAGGTGTTGATAGTTTTGGAGAAGCACCAACTTTATGTGAAGCCATCTAAATGTGCTTTTAGAGTACAGGAGGTAGAGTACCTTAGTCACATTATTTCCCATGAAGGTGTCAAAGTTGATCCCCAGAAGATCAAAGTGATAATGGAATGGCCCATGCCAAAAACTCTAAAAAACCTTCAAGGGTTCCTTGGACTAACAGCTTACTATAGAAGATTTGTGAAAGGTTATGGTAGCATAGTAGATCCACTCATTGCATTGCTAAAGAAGGATGCTTTCCATTGGAATGATGATGCCACCAAAGCATTTGACAAACTAAAAGTAACTATGTGCACCACTCCAATTTTGACTACTCTAGACTTCTCATAAACATTCACTATTGAATGTGATGCTTCTAGGTCTGGATTGGGGGCAGTACTAATGCAGGAAGGGAGACCCATTACATTTGAAAGTCATCAATTAAAAGGTATGAATCTACAAAAACCTATCTATGAGAAAGAAATGATGGCTATTCTTCATGCAGTTAAAAAATGGAGGCTTTATCTGATGGGTAGACACTTTAAGGTGAAAATGGATCATGATAGTCTCAAATACTTTTCAAAGCAAAGATTATCATCTAAGGAACAATAAAAATGGGTAACCAAAATGTCAGGTTATGATTTTGAAATCATCTACAAGAAGGGTAAAGATAATGTAGTAGCAGATGCACTATCTAGATAGTATGCATCCATAGAAACATTACTTTGTGTAATGTCCATGTTGCAAGCAAATTGGGTGGATGAAGCTAGGTTAGAATGGGAGCAAGACAAGGATACACAGGTTCTAATTTAGAGTCTCTAGCAAGGTAATTTATCCTCTGACAAATTTTAATGGAAAGCTAATGTCCTATGGTATAAGGGTATGTTATACTTGTGCAAAAATTTAGAGCTTAAGCATAAGATTCTTGTAGAGTTGCATGCATCTCCAATTGGGGGACACTCAGGGTTCTTAAAAAATTATCATAGAATTAAGAAATAATTATTTTGGGAAGGACTCAAGGGAGATGTACAAAATTTTGTGGAAGAATGCTTGATATGCCAATAGAATAAAGGTGAAATAGTTAAGACCCCAGGTCTGTTACAACCATTAGCAATTCCTAGTCAAAGGCGGGAGGAGGTTTCCATGGATTTCATCACTAGGTTGCCTTGTTCTAAAGGTAAGAATGTTATTTTGGCCATTGTGGATAGACTTACAAAATATACCCATTTTTGTGCTCTTTCACACCCATTTTTAGCAAGTACAGTAGCAGCTATTTTTATGGAAGCAGTTCTCAAATTACATGGAACCCCAAAAATAATTGTAAGTGATCATGATCCTATTTTCACTAGTAATTTCTAGACTAAACTATTTTCTTGTTTGGGTACTCAGCTAGCTCATAGCTCATCTTACCAACCCCAATATGATGGATAAACTAAAGTGGTTAACAAATGTTTAGAGGGGTATCTCTGTTGTTTTGTATCAAATAAAAAAGAACATTGGGTTAAATGGCTACCACTTGTAGAATGGTGGTATAACACATCTTTCCATGCCTCTTCTAAAATGTATCCATTTCTATCACTATATGGTTACCATCCACCTTCCATCACTTCTTCATTAAAGTTACACACCAAGGTTTGAGATGTGGAAGATAACATTCAACATCGACAAGAGGTTTTGGCTAGTTTGAGAGAGAATTTGGCCTTGGCACAAAATAGGATGAAGCAACAAGTAGATCAACACCATAGTGATTGAAATTTTGAGGTGGGTGACTGGGTATTTGTTTGTTTACAGCCTTACAAGTAGATGTCCTTGAAGCAACAAAAAAAGGACAACAAACTTGTGCCTAAGTATTATGACCCTTATCAGGTTCTACAAAAAATTGGAAGTGTGGCTTACAAGATCGAGTTACCTCATTCATCTCACATACACCCAATATTTCATATTTCCTTTTTGAAGAAGGTCATTGGACAAATTTTTTTTGCCCAGACAGAGCTCCTAGAACTAGATGAAGAAGGATGAGTCATTTTGGAACCAGAGAAGATCATCTAAACACGTACTAAGAGGTTGAGAACCAGAGAGATTAGGGAATATTTGATCAAGTGGAAAAACTAGAGCAGTGAAGATGCAATTTGGGAAGGTGAATATTTTTTGCAACAATATCCAGAGTTGTTCAACATTGAGGACAATGTTGGTTTGAAGGGGAAGGGCATGCTACACTCCTAACCTATCACATGTATGAGAATAGTATTAGCTGACTTGTGGCTTACTTATCCCTCTTTGATGTTATATTACATTTATCTATGCTTTCTTTTGATTAGTAGGTCGGCCTACGGAGTAACCATGGCCTAGATAGACTATATATAGGAGGTAGTGGGTAATTATGTATCATCATATTGTGAATTTTGCTCTTATTGAAGCTTGTGAAGGTTTCCCCCTCGAAGTGGCTTATCTATTATCATATATTTGGATATAATTCTATTATTATACTTAATTCTTGAAGTAATTTCATTACAAATGGTTTATGTATGATTAAGTAGAATTGAATGAATGTTTTAAACATATTGATTCAAACTATCTTAGTAATTATGCTTCCAACACTCTTAAGATTATGCATATAAGTGTGACCATCTATTTTATTTCACCAAAGTGAAATTTTTATGAAATTTAGTCCCTTGGAATTAGTTAAAAAACTTGCAAGAAACTTCACAAATTACTAAGAATAATAATAACTAAGTTATTTTTAGGAACCAAATAAAATGTTCAAGACTTAACCACTTTCAAAAAAATTCCTTTTTATAGCTTATGTCCTATAATTTTTAGAGGAGTTTTTCCTTCTTACAAGCCCAAATGTGAATGAGGAAACCAAGATTTCAAAATTTTCTCTTCGGTTCATCTATTTTCATATCTCAAAGATCGATGTTAATCCACATAGGGATCGATGTCAATGCATAGAAATCAATGTCAATTCATAGAAGGCAAATTGACATTGGTAGATATAGGTTAATGTAGGTTCTACAAAAACATAGAGAAATAGAATACATTTCTTGACCAAAAGACTGTTAGTAAATGAACTTTTAAAATCACTAATAATACCATATCCTCTAATAAAAGGGTTAGGCACACATTATTTAGACTTCTGGAGACAAAAAAACTAGAGAACTCAAAAAACACTTGTTTAAACATGTTTTTTCCATACTCTATTATGCACATAGAGGTCGATGCCAGTTCTGATGTGATCAATGTTTGTCAAAGGGAATCAATGTTAGTCTCTATGTAATATGTGTATCACTAAAAAATAGAATACATGAAAAACAAAGTTAAAACTCAAATTTTGAAGATTTTTCAGGCATTCATTAGAAAAACTAAGAGTTATATATCAATTAACTTACATGTATGGGATATTTGAAACCCCACCAGGCATGCCATTTGTGATCATAGGAATCAAAAAAGAGAGGTTAGTATAGTGTTAGTTCAAGTAAGAAACTCAAATAAAAACACACTAACACTTAAAATCCAAGCCTATAACTTAGGGATAGCTTAGTAACAAAAAATAAGATGAAATAAAAACTAAAACATAAAAGATAAAAATCCTTTCCCTTCCTTGGGAGCTTTAAATACTTTGTTGAGTGGCTTGCTTAGCTTGTGATTTAAGAAGTCTTTAGAAAATGAAGCTTGTTAGATCCTTCTCTCCTTGACACCATATGGATTTGATTTAACTTGATGTTTCTTGGCTCAATATTTTGAAATTATAACACTATTACAAAGAGTCTCATGGAACAAATCCTACATAATAACTCTAAAATGTCCAAGCTTAGATATGAAGAGGCATGACATTGTATTTATAGCCTAAGGATTTAACTCTCACCCAAGATGAGTTAGTGTGGATTTAAGGATTGAAATGGGTTCAAACCTAACCTAAGTGAGTTAAATATAACCTCAATAGAGTTAATAATTTTTAAGTAATTATGATTTGCAATTACTAGGCATGGCTCTCCAAAATAGATATTTTAGGATGTTTTCTAAGAGTTTACACAACTCATAAAGGCAATGATGAAAAGTTAGGATATTTTAAAAAAATTAATTTTTTTTTTAATATTTTCATTAATTTCAAAAGGATAATTAAACTAGGCATTTAATTTGGTTTAGCTTGTTAATTAATTATAATTAGCCATTTAGTATTTCCAAGATTTGTTTTAAGTTTTTAAGTGCCTCACTTAATAGGTCCATAGGCCAAATTGACTGTTGTGATTCCACAAGATTAGGGATGAATTTTTGAGAGGTTATTATTTAATATGATATATTACCCAAATTAGGGATGCCTTAATGTGATTATGAGATTTCCTGAATGATGCAAAAGAAAATTTGGAATTAGTTTGAAGTTTAAACAAAAGCTAGTTGTGGCCAATTTTAGGTGTCTACACATCATAGTAAAGTATCCCAAAATAATGATAAGGATTATAAAGTGATCTTTCTAAATTATAACTAAAATAACTTTACTAAATATGAATTTATTTTTTTAATTTAGTTGGTTGATAGATTAATAGTCATGTTTTATCAAATTTTGGTGATTAAAGCAATGTTAATTTAATCATGACAAATTACTTAGTAAAACCATAATGTCCAATATATGAAACAAACCACACAATAATGGTTTGAAAATTATTATTTTTAAAATATGTTAAAATGGGAAAGTACTTACGATAAATCATTTAGTTGGAATTCATATTTGATGGACTACAATAGAGACTATGTGATTTGACTATGTGATTTCATTATTAATCAAGAACATGGTTCCATTTAAATTTAGGTCAAGGGTAACTTATGCTATCATTCGTAGGGTATGTCAATGTTGGGTAGGTTTTTTTACCTCTATGTAAACTTATATCAGTGTGCTTTCACTTATAGTTTTTATGTGTGTGATCAGATGCACTTGATTTTTTGTGGAAGTCAATACATGCCTTCTTCAATTAGAACCCTAGTTCAATAGGTAATGAGGAATAAATGTAGTAAATGGGGAGAAAGGGTTAGGTGATAAAGTTTTTCTTACCCTCAACACCCCCTATGTTGAGCACTACTTACATACCAATATTATGAAGATGGATCAAACTTCATGTAGTTATCACATGCTATGATGTTGTGTGTGAAATACTAGTGTAATGTTATATGATAGAGTAATTATAGTGTAACTATTGCTTCAACAATGACTTGTGACCTTGGATGTGTATTCATAATTATTTTAGGGATACTTTGGGATGTGTGGACTTAGAATTTGGAATAATAGGAACTTTATTCTTAATGTGTAGTTACAATAATTCTAGTGTTTTTAATATAAAAGCCTCTAAAAAACTAGTGAATAAATGAATTAAAAATGTGCTTATATAGACATATTTTTGGGATTTCCTTAAATGGGACTTAATAAAAATGTGGGATGATCTTTTAGGTGATTTTTATTTTATAAAATTAGCCTTGGTAGGAGGACGAAACTAGAGGTTTCATACACTATCGACCAATGAGATTATTTTGAAGTGGCTTTGTTTAAAGAGTAGAAAAAACTAATCTCGAAGTGAAAGTCAGTTTAATAGTGATTCTAGGTTACATGGAATGAAGAATATGAATATTAAGTATCTTATTTGTATTTCCCTTCTTATGTAAAGATTCACTTTAGGGATTTTAATTTGATAACTTTTTGAAACTAGTAGAATCAAAGATATAAATGTGTGTACATACAAGATCACACTCATAAGCATGAACATCAAAGTAGAGTATCTCAAAATAAGGATAAGGATTATAAAGTGATATTTTTGAAGTATATATAAAATAAATTTAATAAAGACAAATTTATTTTTTATATTAGGTGGTTGATAGATTAAGCACCGTATTTTATCAAAATTTGGTGATTAAACTAGTGTTAATTTAACTATGGAAAATTATCGAGTAAAATCAAAATGTTTAATATATGAAAAAAAATCACACAATACTAATTTATAACTTACTAATTTTATAAATATTTCAAAATGTGAAGTGCTTAGGACAAATAACTTAGTTGGAATTTGGATGTAATGAATTCTAATAAAGACTATTTGATTTGACTATGGGACTATGTGAGGTTGTTGTTAATCAGGCACTTGGTTCCATTTTAATATAGGATAAAGATAACTTATGCTATCAATTTTAGGCTAAATTGATGTCATGTAGTGTATTTTACCTCTATGTGAATTTGGATTAGTGTGAATTCACATGTAGGTTTTGTGTGTGTGATTGGATTCACTTGATTTATTGTAGAAGCTGATATGTGCCTTATTCTTCACTTAGAACCCTAGCTCAATATACAATGAGAAAAAAATGTAGTAAATGGGTAAAAAAGGGGTTGGTTATAAATTTTTGCTGGACCTCAACACCCCTAATGTTAAACACTACTTATATACTAGTATTCTAAAGAGGGATAAGAATTCATGTAGTTCTCCCATGTAATGGTGTTATGTGTAAAATAATGGTACAATGTTATATGTTGGTGAATTATTGGTGTAATTATGTGATTCAATAGTTACTTGTGACCTTGGATTTGTATTCAAACTTAGTTTAGGGTTAATTAGGTTGTGTGGACTTGAATTGGGATAAATAAGATATTTCCTCTCAATTTGTAGTTATTATAATTCTAGTGTTTAAAATATAAAATCCTCTTAAAAAATAGTAAATAAATCATAACCCCACTTGGTTTTATCAAAATATAACAATAATTTTTTTAAAAAAAAAATCACATATTCAACAGATAGATTTCACCACAAAAAACCTATCTAATGATATTAACTAACTATATTAATTTAGTTAACCAAAAATGTTTTTAGCTAATTTACTTAGCTAATCATCACCATGAACACATATAACAATCATGAAAAATGTTGAATAACCATATAAATGCATCTCAACATAAATGATATAATACAAATTCAACCACAACTAATATAATATTATAGCCTCTACTAAAAAAGTACAATGCATAAATATTACAGGGTTTAACAATATATAAAATATCTCAAATAATAAAACATGATACAAAGCTCCTCTAAGTAGAGTATCTATGACTCAAGTATCAATATGTAATCTCAAGTGGAGTCTCAAGTATAGTACTCCATCTAGGAGGGAGAGCATCATTCGAGCACTTTTCCACACCAACCACAGACCATAGTTCCCCTGCATTATTTCCCCAAAAAGGGGTGGCCCTCCCTTCATATATGGGTAGATAATTATGGTATGAGAATCTAAAGTAACAAACCAAAACCCATGTGTTGAAGACATATAATACATAATGTGTAACATCAATAAATCCATTCTAATATGATATCACACAAATAAAATAGCTATATCAATATATGAAATTACAATGTTTATCAAACATTACTTTTTCCAAAGTTTTAATTATATTTGATCTCTAAGATCAGTCAAATTCATACACACCACTTGATCAGATTACCCCTTATCTTACATTGATGGTGATAATTAAGCTAGTGGAATTTGTACACTTCTTAATTAAGGCCATCAATGAAATATTTAGTGAAATAAACACTAATACAAAAACTAATAGATTCATTATTTATATTTCACTTTATCTAATAAAAAATATGCTAAATACTAATATATCACAAAAATTCATTTAATCCATCAAATTAAGTGAATGGAATCCAAGAATCTAGTTTATTATAAATAATAAACATAATAAAAAAATAGTCTTCAATATAACACATCATCTGGGTCATGAATATCTAGACCGCTAGTTGCTTTATCCATTAGACAATTTATAATACTATTTCTCCAAAAAATAATATTATAACCCTAGATAATAAATTTTTCATATTATTCATATAACAATATCTAGTCCATACATACAATTATGTTATGTATTTGACCTCATAAATACAATGAATGTTTTATATTTAAACATTCAAATGCTTTTATAACCACCAAATATAAACAAGGATATATTATTCACTGTTATAACAATTATAACATACTTGTATGCATAATATATATTTATATATTAATTCATACATAAAATTATATTAAACATACTTCATTTATAAAGTACATTACTAAGGTGACATCCACTATCTTTCACCTTAGAGTGTACTATATACACAAAGTATAGTCAAATTATAAACAAAGACCCCATAAATTTTTTATTAAGTTGAAGAAATTCCATTTCCCATGATAAATAAATACACATAATTTTTATAATTTAATCTCATTTATCATTTATCTTTCATCATATTCAAATAATTTTAAATCAAAAAAATCATTCATGATTTTCCAATTGTATGAAATTCATAAGTGTAAATATAACTAAACACAGCCACCTTTACCCTATTCAGGTTTTAACAAAGCAATAATTAATACACATTCAAATACCTACTTAGGTATTGATGGTAATATATTGTATTTTTCCAACTAAGACAAACTTAACTCAAATATGATTAAATAATATTGTTATACAAATGAACCTATAGGAACCCATATGCCAAACCCCTTTATGAACTATGCAATATATATACATAGTTCATATTAATAACAACTATACATAGTCCCATTCATGTATGAGCAATGTTCATAAAATAATTAAACTTAGACATAATAACATTATCAATCCACTAATATTCATATTTTTATAAATCTAAAATAGTAATCCAATAGTCGAGTTATCATTTGCCCATACTTGGGTAATACCAAATGATTATGTAGAAGATCCCAATTTCTATAAAATTTATTATGGATAATTAAGATTTCATAACTGATTTTTAAATTCTAACTAAAATTTAAGCCCAATAAAATAACCATTATTAGAATTAAAATGACTGAGAGGGGGGTGAATCAGTCTTCAAAACTTTTTCAACTTTCCTTTATCATTCATGAACTATCAAAACAATAGAGTAAACTAGCAACACATTAAGATCCATGAAAATGAAACAAAAGCGTAACACATAGAACACATATTTGAGTGGAAAACCCTTAAGGGTAAGAAAACCCACTGATGATGCAAGTGGACTATAGTCATATTAATACAAACATTAAGATTTATTGAAGCATCAACTTCACTTGGAGCACCAACCCCAACTAGCAAAGCACCAACTCAACTAGGCTTTAGCAAGCACCCACTTACAAGGAGGCACCAACCCTATAGATGACTCAACATAAAATCATCCACCTCAAACCCTTGATCACCTTTATAACACTTTATTTCTCATATAACATATGATGATCTGCTTCTTTAGCTCTTCACACACTCCTATCTTTCTCAAATTGGTCTCTAGCCTTCTTCACTCAATTAGCCCTCTTATTAACTTGGTTAGGTCATATGAAATTGATAATAATATATATTAATACTTCATATATTAATGATGGTTTATATTCACCTTCATTATTTTCTACAAGACCTCCTTTATCTCTTCAAAGTTTTATCTCATTCACTTCAACTAGCCTTGTTCTTATACTAGGTTCTTGCTCATACACTCCTTGGTCGACCATACACACTTGCACATTTATATTTAAAAAATAATAGGACTTATTAAATTCCAAAAATATTAATCAAACATTAAAAAATGTTGGTCATATTATATAGGACCAAAACCCCTTTTAGGCCTTAACAAGACCTAATTCAATTAGGCCTTCATTAGCACATGTTACCCTTTGAAGACCTTAGAATAATCTCATACTTATTACATGGAAGTAACATATAATATTAACCATAAATATACCCATAAAAATATCATTTTATTTTCATGATACCTTTTATATCCAACCACCACTTGAAGCATGCCATAAACACTATTCACAATTAGCCCTGTGCATACCCAAAAAATCTATCTTAAACAACTAAAACAAAAAAAAAATTGTATAAAAACCATAGTAAAAAATAATATAAATATAAAATTAAATACCTCAAAAAATTAACAAAGATAATTATACTTCATTATATATGGCAAAAGGACTCAAACCTTCTTCTGTAAGTAGCCCACTCAGAACTACCAACTTGCCTCAAAACATAGTCATGAAAACAAAGACCTAAAACACATGTAAAACCAATTTAAAAGATTAAAAATGGATTTATATGATCCTATGATGTCATTATATTATTATTAGATAGATATATAATATTTTCAAATGATAAATTGGTCTTGCAGACCAATCTCATAATCTTGTATCTCATTATCTCATTTGAACTAGATAGGTCAACTTATGAGCAATAATTTCATAATATACAATGATATCCAAAAAAAATATCCAAAATTAAAATATAATAAATTTATTGAAAAACATATCCATAAATTTATATTAATCCCAAATCCATGATAACACATCCCTAATCAACTTCTCACTTCTGCCTAGTTTTCTCACTATTTACACCATTAGGTCTATTAGTGATTGGTCAAATTGGATGAATATTTTAACACCCCCAAGGGATAAAATATTATCATAAACCAAAATTTTCATAAAATACAAGTCTCAAGATTTAACCTTCATTAATTTGGTAGTGTTGACTTGGTCAACTCTGACTGGTACATTAAATCTTTGAGAAATAAGGGCTTTTTTTAAGGGTCCACTCACTCACTTGACAAACCAATAACACCTAAATGTTCCTTATAGAGTTTTATAAATGATCCAATCACTTAAATATACATACCAAACCATTCTAAGTACTTTATAACAATATCTTTCACATCAAATCATTGTTAGGGTTATATAAAGGGTTAACATTATTTCTAATGTTAATGATTGTTCATAAAGTATTTCCCCTTATTTCAAAAACTAATTCCTATAGATATTATCTAGGACCATTATCCATATATCATAAATATATTATGTTCCCATGCAAAGGTTACATGTTCTAATGAACACTTGAAAGTTCTCAGGCTGAGAACCCTTCATCTTTGTACTTGAGAAACCTTAAAACCATGTTTCATGTCTTTTTTTGCAAACTTTGACCTTATAATTGGTAAAAACACATATAAAAACCTATCACACCATTTAAAATTCCAAAATAGTCATTATTTCCTTAGAAACTAATCCTGATACGCCATCTATTTTTCATCTCTCTCTTTGTTCTTTAGGCCTTGACCTACAAGTCACATTAGGCCTTAAAACTGACCTTCAAGTCTCTTTCCATGTGTTATACACATCATATACATTATCATACAAAATATATCATACTAAAAAAAATGTCAAATATTATTCATATGTCTTATCAATATCTCATGTTGCCTCATTAGGCCAAGCAGGGTCTAGAGGTGGTCTAGTTACATACTAAGTTTGGAGGTCTTACCCCTATAGGATTACCCTAAGACTCACTTGAGTATACTAAAGACTCATAATCATGATAAAACAACCTTATACATCCTCTTATGAATCTTTTCATCCATATCACGAGTTTAACGAGCTCATATCCTCTTATAAGGTCTCTTTATGTAATGACCAGTGTCATGACTAGGCTTCTCAAGATCTTAAAACTTGACAACTGACCTTGAAACACTTCTTGATGCTCTTATACCTTGATCACATGACTGATATGCTCCTTATACAATGTAATACTTCTCAATGATGCTACTAAATAATAAAAATCTTCAATAACCTCATTAATACCTTTATTAAGAACCTTTGAAATCAATGACAACATTAATGTCAAACTTCAACAATAGGAACAGTGCTCAATAATCTCCCCCTTTGTCATTGATGGAAAAACATATTGTATACTAATCATTTTTATCTCCCCATTCTTGTCTTTCTCCCTCTTTGACATAAATGACAAAGTGTTGTCTGCAACTCCTCGAATCACATTCCTTGTAACCAAAATACTCAACATACAAGACTTATGAGTTTATGAGACATAATATAAACATACCCCCTATCTCCATGCCTACCTTTTTGTAAAAACTCTCATGTTATTGGAGATAATGATCATGATTATCTTTCACTAAGTTTTTGACTTTTTCAATGATTGTTAGGGGTAGGAATTACACCTAATTTCTATCTTAGGTATTCAAAAGTTACCTTTGGAAGTGGTTTGGTCAAGATGTCTATAATCTAAATCTTTATAGAAACATATACAATTTTGACACTTTATTTAATTACCTGATATCTTAAAAAATGATACCTGATGGGAATGTGTTTTTTCCTTGAGTACATAATAGGGTTCTTTGAGATGTTTATGGTACTTGTATTATCATAATAGATAGAGATAAGACCATCATACTCCATCTCGTAGTTTTTTAGGGTCTGTCTCATCCATAAGGCCTAATTGTAACATGAATCTAATATAATGTACTCATCATCATAAGTGGAAAAAGATACTAATGATTACTTCTTGCTTATCCATGAAACTAGGTACCCACCTAGAAAGAAGGTTCCCCCATTGGTACTATTCCTAGCATCTATGCTTCCTACCCAATCTTCATCTATGTAGGCCATAAAATTTAACTCCTTACTTCTTGGATACCACAATTCATACTCCATAGTTTCCTTGAGATACTTGAGTATCCTTCTAATTTTTTGTAGATGATTCTCCTTTGGATATTCTTGAAACCTTCTCAAAAGATGTATTACTTGCATGATGTCAGGTTTAAAGTCAGTGGTGTACAATAAAATTCAAATAATTGACCTATATGACATATAATTGATCTTTAGAGACTCATATTCATTTCTAAACTTACATCTTATGATCATGGGTGTACTAATTTCCTTGAAATATTTCATCTCAAACTTCTTCAACATCTCTCTTATGTATTTAGATTGTGAGATGAATATACTTTTTTTAGATTGAGTGATTTTCAACCAAATAAATAATTATAGTTCTCCTATTATGGACATTTAAAACTCTTTCTTCATCACCTATTCAAAGGCTTTGGTTATGTTCTCATTATTTCCACCAAATATGATGTCATCCACATAGACAACTACAATCATTTGATGGTCATATTCTATCTTGATGTATAGATTACTATATATAACTCCTCTTTTGAATCTTTGATCCAACAAATACTTGTCTAATCTAGCATACCAAGCTCTAGGATATTGATTTAGACCATATATATCCTTTTTCAACTTATAAACACAATATTTGTCATCTAATAGTGATATATCTTTAGGTTGCTAAATGTACACTTCCTATTCCAAATTTTCATTCAAAAAGGTAGATTTAACATCCATCTAGTATACCTTGAATCCTTTGAATCATACATATGCTATAAATAGTCTAATGGCCTCCAATATTGATATTGGTGTAAAGGTATCCTCAAATTCTATCCCTTAAACTTGTGCATATCTGTTACATACCAATCTATCCTTGTTCCTAGTGACTTCTCTATATTCATTCAGCTTATTTCTAAACACTCATTTTTTGCCAATGACATTCTTGTCTTTAGGCCTAAAACCAGTTCCCAAATCTCATTATTCTCTATTTAATCTCATCATTCATATCACCTATCCAAAATTTGTCTTTTTTTACTTCTATAAGACTCTTAGGTTCAATCTTGGATAATAGAGAAACATTCTCTTGATTTATACTACTACCAGTCTTCTCCTCACTTGCATACCTGCATTTTTATTACCAATGATATGAGATTTAGGGTGATATCTTTGAATATATCTTGAGGGTAATTTTGAGTCTCATCTCTCTTCAACTTATTCTTCCTCATCAACCTCTATAGTGTCCTTTTCATTCTTAAAGTCCTAATTATATAAAGTGCTCTTTGAATGTGAGTGAGATTTCCTTATCTCATCAGTCTTCACATTGGAGCTTTCCATTATCTTTTGTAGTCTATTGTTATAACATACATAGGTTTATCTCATTGATGAGTATCATAATAATATGCCTTAATCATATCTAGAATAAAACTTACCCAAGTCATCATAATCTCTTTTGATGAAACATTTTATCCCAAACACTCTAATGTTTTCGACATTGGCAAGTTTTCCCTTTCATAGTTAATAAAGAGTCTTATTGACATTATTCCTTATCTATACTTTATTAAAAATGTATAAAATAGTGTTTACTACCCCTCTACAATATCCATCAGATAATATAGAATCATTTAGCATAGTTATATCCATTTCTTGAATTATCATATTATTCCTTTTCACTACGCCATTATGTTGAGGTGTCATAGATGCTAAAAATTGTCTCCTTATTCCATTAACCTCATAGAAGTCATCTAACTCATTGGATAAAAAACATCCTCCTAGGCTCTTGATCTTCCTATTCTTCTCATTCTCAGAAAAAGCCTTGAGTGTCTTGAACTTGTCAAGAGCTTATGACTTTTCTTTCAAGAATGTAACCCAAGTAATTCTTGTGTAATCGTCTATGAGTAACATGAAGTATCTATCTCTTTGAATTCTTTGAATTATTGTACACCTATAGAGATTAGTGTGTATTATCTCCAAGGTTCTTGTAGTAGAGTACTCCTTAGAATTGAACCTTCTTCTATTCTATTTACCATGATGGCAAGCCTTACACAATATGTTTATAGGTTTGGTGATATTAAGCATGTTATTCATAGAATTATTAATTATAATATTGACCAAGTTGTAAAATTTTAGGTGACCTAACCTTTTTTACCATATCCAAATTTCATCTATCTTTCTCATGAATCATCTCTCCTTCTTGATCTCATTCAATACATATAGGTTGTTCTCAATCCTCTTAGCGTTAGTAATGAGCCTACATGATTTTGCTCTCCTTATCTAACACCTTCTATAATGAAATGTTAATGTGTGTCCTTTATTTAAAATTTGAATTAAACTAAGTATATTATGTTTTAAATCTTCCAAATAGAACACATTTTGAGTCTTTGTCATTCCATTTTCCAAAATCAAGACACCCTTGCCAATTATATTGGTAGTTGTCTCATCTCTAAACCTCATTGTTCTTACAACATTATTTTTTAAAGAGATGAACTTGTTTCTATCTCTTATTGTGTGTCTTGATTGACCACTATCTATATTACATTTCATTCCTTCATCTTGAATGTGAAAGAAAGTCTGAGCTAGTATAGAGTCCTTTTTGGTCTTTTGTTCCTCCTTGGCAAATAGTCCATCTTACTTCTTGAGCTCAATCAGATCCATCCTAACTTTCTTTGGATTCCATACCAATGTTTTATCCTTATTATGCATTCTAATATCTTTATATGTCATGTTGAATCTTGTGGACCTTCTAATTATTTTATAGTAAATTCTTACAATTTGTCCTATATTATGATAGATGTAGAAAACAACATTTATATACTTACCATTATTCCTTGATGAATTCTCCTCTATTTCATTGGGATAATTGATTAGTATTTTTAGGTTATTACTCTTGACTTGTTCTGGCTTCTCACACTCTCAAATTTTCTCATTTTATCTATGAGTTTTTCATGCTCAACCTTCAAGGAATTTAGCTCTATCTTTAACTAGTCGTACTCAACTAACTTTAACTTACACCTTGCATTGACTTCTTCTAACTAATTCCTGAGATCCTTGATAGTCTTCTCTTGATATTTCAAAACATTAAATGCACTTATGATCTCAGTTTCAAGGTCTACTCTATCTTCTCCTTCTTTATTGTCATAAAAGACTTCTTCATCATATATGTTGTCTTCTTCTTGTTGATCAAAAGATATCTTGTTCTTCTTAAGGTCACCTTCAAGTGGTTAGAATTATCTAAGAGGACCAAGATATAATACCTATTATTTTAAGCACAATGACTAAGAGGGGGGTGTGAATCATTCTTCAAAAAAATTCAACTTTACTTTATCATTCATGAACTATCAAAACAATATAGTGAACTAGCAACACATTAAGATTCATGAGCATAACACATATAACACTTAATTGAGTGGGAAACCCTCAAAGGGAATAAAACCCACTAATTAATCAAATGGAATATATTCATATAGTAAAAATATCAATATTTAGTGAAGCACTAACTTCACTTGAGCACCAACACCAACTAACTAAGTACCAACTTAGATAGGCCTTAAAAATTACACACTTGTAAGGAGGTACCAACCCTTAGATGACTCAAAACAAATTAAACCACATAAAACCCTTTATCACCTTTATAACACCTTTTTTATCATATAAAATATGATTATCTCCTTCTTTAGCTCTTCATGCACTCCTATCTTTCTCAAACTGGTCTCTAGCCTTCTTCACTCAATTAGCCCTCTTCTTGACTTGGTTAGGTCATATGAACTTGATAATAATATATAATACACATATATTATATTCATAATGGTTTATATACACCTTATTAATGTTCTACAATACCTCCTTCATCTCTTTAAATTTCTATCTCATTTGCTACAACTCTCTCTATCTCTAACTAGACTATTAGGCCTTGTTCTTATACTAGGTTCTTGGTCATAAACACTTTAAAATTTATATTTATTTGAAAATATTACTTATTACATGCCAAAAATATGAATCAAACATTAAAAAATGTTAGTCATAGTATATAAGACCCAAACCTCTTTTAGGCCATAAGGAAACCTAATTCAATTATGCCTTCATTATCACATGTTACCCTTTGAACACATTAGAATACTCTAATGCTTATCAAATAGAATTAAAATATAATATAACACTTAAATTTACACATAAAAATCTTATATTATGTCCATGACACCTTTTACCTCCAACCACCACTTGAAGCATGTTATGAGCACTGTTCACAATTAGGCCTGTGCATACCTACAAAATCTATCTTGAACAACTAAACCAAAAACACAATATTGTCAAAAAAACAAGGAAAAAAACAATATAAAAATAACCTTAAATACCTATAAAAATTCACCAAGTTAAATATACTTCACTAAATAGGGTGAAAGGACTCAAACCCTCTTTTAAAAGTAGCCCACTTAGAACTACCAACTAGCCTCAAAACACAGTCATAGAAATAAAGATCTAAAACACATGTAGAACCACTTGAATATATACATGATGAATTAATATTATATTATTATATAATTATAATATTATCATATAGATAGTTAATATGGTAAAATGATAATATTGGTCTTGCAAACTAATCTCATTGTCTCATTTAAACTAGGCAGGTCAACTTATGAGCAACATTTTCATCATATACAATGATATCCAAAGAAAATATAAAAAATTAACATTTAATAAAGTTATTTAAAAACACATCCATTCAATTTTATTCATCCCTAATCTATGATAACACATCCCTAATCAACTTCTCACTTTTGCCTGGTTTTCTCACTATCTGCACCATTAGGTCTATTAATGATTGGTCAACTTGGATGAATAGTTTAGAAACCATGAGGTATAAATTATTATCAAAAGCCACAATTTTAATAAAATAAAAGTCTCAATATTCAACATTCATCAATTTGGCAACATTGACTTGGTCAATTCTAACTGCTACACCAAATCTTAGAAAAACAAGGCCTTTCCTATAGGCTTCACTGACTCACCTAACAAACCAATCACACCTAGAGGTGACTTATAGATTTGGATACATTATAAAACAACTTAAATAATATACCAAACTATTATTATTATTATTATTATTATTATTATTATTATTATTATTATTAATTTATAATAATATATTTCACATCAGGTCATTGTTAGGGTTTTAGAGAGGGTTAACACTATTTTTGGTGTTAACGATTATTCATAAAGGATTGATCCTTATTTCCAAAAATAATTAATGTATATATTATTTATGACCCTTAAAAATATATAATAAATATATTATTTTCCCATGTATAAGTTACATGTGCCAATGAACACTTGAAAGTTCTTCTCGAGTTGAGAACCCTTCATTCTATAAAATTGAGAAACCTCAAAACCACTTTTCATGTATTTTATTACAAATTTTTACCTAAAACATGGTCAAAACACCTAAGAAAACTTATCACACCATTTAAAATTCTCAAATTCTCATTATGTCTTTATAAACTAATCTTGATACCCCATATATCACCATCTCTTTCTTTGCTCTTTAGGCCTTGACCTACAAGTCATATTAGGCATTAAAAATAACCTTAAATTCTCTTTCCATGTGATATGCACATCATATACATGCTCATAAAACATATCTAATACTCAAAAAATGTCAAATATTTTTCATATGTCTTGTCAACAACTCATGTTGCCTCATTAGGCTAAGTAGGGTCTAGAGGTGGTCTAGTACATACTAGGTTTGTAGGTTTTACCCCTATACGGTTACTCTAAAACTCATATAAATTATCCAAAGCCTCATATTCATTCTCAAACAACCTTATAAAACCTCTTATGCCTCTATGCACCCATATCAACAATCCACCAAGCTCATATATTATTACAAGGTCTCTTTATGCAATGACCAGTGTCATGACTAGGCTTCTCAAGATCTTAAAACTTGACAACTAACCTTGAAACACTTCTTTATATTATTATACCTTGATCACATGTCTCAAATGATACTAAAATAAGTTCATAATTATCAATGATGCTATTAAACAATAAAACTCTTGAATAACCTCTTGAATGCCTTTCTTAAGAAACTTTGACATCAATGACAACATTAATGCTAAACTTCAACAACATGAACAATTCTAAAGAATATCATTTTATAACTATAATAAGCATAGTTTTGTTAAGTTCAACTTAATGAATTACAGTTATATATGTTTTAATGTATATATATATGTGTGTATGTATACACTTCAAATTTAAGTTTGACAATCGATTATGGGGTATGTATACACACACACACACACACACACACACACACACACACACACACACACACACACACACACACACACACATATTGTATTGGTATAAATATATATTTAATTTCATTAAAAACCCCATATTTTTAACCCCAAAAAGAGCACATTGGTTAAAATTTGAAGTATCTTATAGACATATACAATTGATTCTATTTTTAAAATACCCCAAGGAATATAAAACAACTTGGTTCAAGAAAAATATCTCAACTAAATTGTATATATATAACCTACAGAGTAAAATCCCATTTTGAACATTGAATTCAAATTTCTAAGGAAGGATAAGATAGATTTTTTAAAATTCTATTTATATCATGGCCAAGATATATTATTCCAATCCCAACCTTCCAAGGCTAAACTAGGTTGTATATAGGGTTTTGTGGAGGCTCAGCCCTCCCAAGGGCCCTATATACAGCCCATTGAAAATTTACAAAACTATAAACAATTGAATAACTAGTAACCCATGTAATTTGAAAACCCTTTATTAAAAATTGTCACACACATGTATTTAAATTACAAAATTGACTTGATAAAACATATGATTGATAAAGAATGCTGAGCCAAAATCCAAGCCAATTCCTTATTTTAAGCTCTCCACCTTCTATCTTTTCCTCTTAAAATTTCATGAGTCTTGTGTTATGCATAGTTCCACTATCCTCTTTTATTTATTTTCAATCCTTTATTTTCTTCACCACTCCATATTCTTTATCTAATTAAACTCATTCTGATATATGCATGCCCATATATCTTAACCAACTTATAGTTTGCCTCTATGCATACGGATAAAAACCCCATAATTTCCTCATAAAGAAATGCTTAACTGAAGTGAATGAATGATTAGTTTAACTAATCATTCTTGATGCTTCTAACAATCCCTAATTAATCATATATTATTTATTTTATCAAATATACATGGCAATGATCAATCCATCATCAACCACCTCAATCACATAAGTCAAATAATCCCTATGTTATATTCCATGTGCAACTTATCAGTTAATTGATATCTAATGTATTTCCACATGCAACTACTAACACAATAAATCATATAGCTTTGGTAATGAAACTATGCATATCAAGACTTAGAGTTTATGTTAAATGTTATCCACAACATACATAACAATTACAATGATTTATAAAATCATTCAATAATTAATGTTAGTATATTTATTTTTATATATGAATATAAATACTTAAAATAAATAGTTAATCAAATACAATCTCTTTAAAAATTGTGTTATTATCTTTTGACATTATAATGTAATTATCATAATATTAATGTTTAATTATTATTAATTAAATATTATAGATCAAATAATTATTATGGAATTTGTCACAAAATTATAATGTTTTACTATTCATCCAAAGATAATAAGGCAATGATATAAATAAACACAAATAAACTCTTTCATTTATCCAAACAAGATGAGCTACGTAAGATCACAAAAATAATGAAATTACTCAAATAATCAACATGATCATAATCAATAGTTAATATTTTATCAAAAATCATACTAATAATTATCTAAAGGAAAAGTACACAAAATATGCTATGCTAATCCATATCAAACAATTACAAAACATGATATACTAAGTGGTGTGTGTGGGTATTTCTAGATTCATTCTCTATTGACTCCCAATGTCTCCATCTAACCACCATCTCTGATGATATTATCTAACTATCATGATCTAAGGGAAGAATCTATCATGAATCCACCTCATACCAATGAAGGTAGTTAGCCTAAAACATCATTATATCCATAAAAATAATATTTTATAATAATCAAACATGATCACAAAATACAAAATATAAAAGTACCGCTAACTCATAGCATCTAATCATATAAATTAAGTAACCCAAACTATCCCATAATCAACATATGTTATTAAGCTTAATCAACTAATCAACCACAATAATCTATGGATTAAACATGTTATTTATCTTAGAGAGAAATTGGGATGTGACATCATTCCCCCTAAAGCTAGTCATCATTCGAATGACATTTATTCAAACACAAGTTATGAATTTAAAACATCGTTTAGTAGAAAATAATATAATAAGCAATAAAAAATCAAGAAAAAATGAAAACAACCTTTAAAACTCGTCATAGTCCTCCCAAATGGCACTATCCTTAGAGTATTGGTCCCACAAGACCTTTTACTATGACACTTCTCTATTATGTAAATGAAGTTTGAGTGTTAATTACTCTAATTGGTTCTATCATGACCACTCTAGGATCCAAAACCTACAAATCATTCTAATCCAATAAATGTGAAGGATCAACTATATACTTTTTAAGATAAGACACATGGAATACATTGTGAAAAAGAGATAGATATGGTGGTAATACAAGCCTATACGCTACAGGGTTTAACACTTCCAAAACCTCTAAGGGTCCCACTTATCTTGGTGAAAGTTTCATTGACTTCCCAAATTTAATCGATATTTTTTGAGGCTTAAACTGCAAAAATAATTTATAAACTATAGAAAATTTCCTAGCTATTCTCTTTAGATCAACATAACCTTGTTGTCTATCATTGGCCTTGGCCAACCTCTACCTAATTATCCTGACTTAATCCTCCATTTCTAAAAGCATTTCAGGTCTAGAGACTACCTTGTCTTCCACGGATTAGTGTTATACACCTCCTTATGTATGATGCCTCAAAAAAATCCATATTCAATGCTAATTAGTATGATTTTTTGTATGCAAACTCAACTAATGTAAGACACTCTTCTCATTTTTATTGTTGATCCATGAAATACATATAAAGGAGATACTCTAAAATTTAATTAACTCACATTGTTTATCCATCAGTTTGTGGGTGGTATGCAATGCTAAAGTTTAACTGATTACCCAAAGCTAAATTTAGACTCAACCAAAATCTAGAATTCATATTTGGATCATGATCCATAAATAAATTTCTTTATAAAAAAATGTAATTGATATAATTCTTTCATGAATCTTTTCATAAGTGTAGGTGCATCATCAGTCAAATTACCTAGTATGAAGTGAGCTACCTTGGTTAGTGTAGTCACTTATATTTTCACCCTTTGAGGAGATGCAAATCTCTCCTCATACAAGTGGCATAATGGAATCACCTCTAGGTTTGTGGGTAGCCTAAGGAATGAGGTTAATCTCTAAATAGGGCTAGATCCCTTGTTGTACCACTTTAGATTGCAACTAAAACTAAATTGGGGAGTGAAAAGTGAGAAATATAACTAAAAGCAAACTACTCTAATGGAGGTGATACACTAGGTATATTGATGACATCCAACCATATACATATTATGCTTGAGATCAAAGGACTAACTAAACATACACTTCTCAAATCTATGTCTTCTTACATCAATAATACATTATGAGGTTATGGAAGGATGTATTAGGATAGGAGGATTAGACAAGAGGCTTTAAATGGCACTAATTAATATAATAACTCACTTAAACCATGGACATTTCCTAGAACACTTCACATGCCCTACAAGAAGAAGTTACAAATAGGTGAAAGAATCAGACCATATGTTAGGAATCCATATTCTTCACTAAAAAAGATTTATAATCCAAGTAAAACACACAATTAAAATTCATGGAAGAGGTAAAAATTATTATATTTAATGATCACAACGTATACAAATGAGCAAGGCTTCACCATACTTAGGTGGAACATCTAATATAATGGCCAAAATGGCTAGTTCTTATAAAAATTAAGAGAGAGAGAAGAGAAGAGAAGTCCAAGGATCATAAAGACACTTTTAAATCTGTTACAAGGAGTTACTTGTGCATTTGAAGAGGATATGGTATGAAACATGCAAGGTTAGGAGCTACAAGTGTTAATTCAAGGCATAAAATTCATAAAAAATGGCATAAAACTCCCCATCTTACATAAAAAAAGATACCTTCATGATTTCCTCTATTTAAACATCCCATAACTGATTAGGAACAGGTATGATGATTTTAATTTAGGGTAGGGACATCAAAAATTTATCTCCATGCATTGTTTTCATGATTGGTATTTTAGAAACCTCTAAAAGTGAGCCATCATCATTTATTGTCCAAAAAAGAACTCCTTTCATGCACTTTGCACACTTGGCCTCCACATTAGCATAATTTTATCATGAAAATCCATGTAAGGTATTTTATGACACCTTTC
Source organism: Torreya grandis (assembly GCA_037957365.1). Classification (NCBI taxonomy): domain Eukaryota; kingdom Viridiplantae; phylum Streptophyta; class Pinopsida; order Cupressales; family Taxaceae; genus Torreya; species Torreya grandis. Next base: position 1,787,233 of record JARHVA010001923.1, read on the forward strand.
AAGACCTTCAATGGCCTTAGAAGCATCAATATCACCTTCAATTCACCTCACTTAAAGTTTTCCATCATCTTCACTAGCTTGTCTACTAGGCTAGTTTTGACTGGCTAAGTTGAAGGAGATATTTGGTGAAATTAGAGGTTTTTTCAAGGAATTATAGTGATATGGGTAATTATCTTAAGTCTTAATCTTTCCATCCATGTGATTTTCATTTCTTGAAACCTCCTACAACCTACAAAACACACAAAATATTGAGAAAACCCATATTTTTGACCCATTTATACAAGTCCACACAATAATTTTGAATGGGCTGGAGATTTAGTGAGTCATATACAACTTCCAATAGGTTTTATGAGAAAATAATTCCATTATATTTCATCTCTAACTCTATTTTCCCAATTGGGTCTCTACAAGGCTTTAGTAGTGTTTTAGGCTTATTTTGAGTATTAAGCTTAGTTCATAAAACCCCGATGTCTAAAATACAAATAAATTCCACAAATGTTTCCTTCAAGACCCATAATAAAATCCATAAACTTATTTAGCCTCCATGCAAACCCTTCAAAAATATGTGAGCTTCCAAAGTTGCTCTATCGATCTTATTTCCTTCTTTCATGCAAGTTTGAGTGAGTTTTCTAGTCAAAAGTGGCATTTTTATGGTTTATTTTGTATACCAATGATTAAAACATGTATAATATTCTACCATAAATTTTTTTTAATATTTTTAAATTCTTATTGCATGCAAAAGTGTAATGGACTCTCCATTTGGGCACTAGGCCCAGACCATGTCTACTAGGACTATCTGTAATATCTAGTGTTCTAGGCATTCAAATGAGTTATTTTGTATTATAAAAGATAAAAAACCTATGTAATGACCCCATATTCATTTTATAACTCACTATAATATTAATTCCATACTAGAAATAAAAGTTGCTCTTTATTTGGCCTTTAGGCCTTGATTTTGCCCATTAGATTTGACTATAAACTTAGGAGTATGGAGTACCATATTTGGTTTCATACTTATTTTCAAGTTTATTCATGTTTTATTAGGTGTATTTAATCTTTCCAAATAACTTTTAAAAGTCCTTACCTCCTCTGGATCCATATCTTTATCTTATTCTCCTAACCCTGTTAGTTTTGTATGAGGGGAAGTATCCCCTATCTAAGACAAAACATGGGGTATTTACCCTATTATCTCTAGAAATATAGGTATTGGAAGGATTTATTAAAGTGATAAGGACCTCCAATACCAAAATTAAACCCTTTATCATGTTATTTTTCCTCAAAAATCTCTAAGACCTAAAACGTATTGTTAGTCAAAAGACTATCTACAGGGTTTACACTTTGTGAGCTATGTATACCTAATTTGGGATTCTTATTCACTTGGTTCCTAATACCAAGAGATCCTAAAAACTAACATCATACTTATTAATACTTAACAATATCAATTCCTTACTTTAAACTTCCATGCATACTTCCATTGCCCAACACTCCATCTCATTGTTTAGACTGCAAACTGACTATTATAGGCTCATACAAGGTTGTAAGTGGTTTAACTAGGTTTGTTTTACCTTGTTTATAGCTAATTGATTTCATAGATATATTCACAGAGGTTATCATGACTTTTATCAATATATTAACCTCCCTATAAATCTTTATATGCATTTTTAGCCCCAAAATTGAGTCCTCTATTTTGCCTGAGAAATCCTGCCTATATGACCCCTATAGGTGTTCATGTATAGTTTTAGGTCTTAAAAAAACATAAAATACCTTATTTATAATTATAAGGTCCCTTTAAAATCATATTTTTCACATAAAATAAAACTTATACCTTTATATCACCAAGAATTCCATGCTCTTAACTCATTTCTTGTCTTAGTCAGACAATGTTGGTTGTAGGTGTGTATGTAGGGTTTTTGGAGACTTAGTAACCTCATTTATACTTCATGGTAATATATGAAGTATATATAATATTAATTGGATTTATCATGCATTACATAACTATATCTAAGCTTCCATTTGGCCTGATTTATAGTTTAGACTCACCAAACTATGCACTTTTTCCCATAAGATAAGAAATACTATGTTTTAACCCTTGTAGGTGCTTATAGCCTTAGTTGAAATGCTCATAATGTGAAAGGGAATTATTTAGACCATTTTTTATTAAAAAAACATAATTTAAATTTCACTAAACTTTAGGATCTTAAAACACTAGTTTCACATCACAACTGAGGTTATTGTCCTATTGTTCTACTATATGAGTGTATTTAGCCCTGTATATGGACTAGAAATGTCTATGAGAGGAAAAAAACTATATGTCTTCCTTATTCAAAGGTATTGGTTACATGAATGTTCATATGAATCATATGGAGTACTTAAAACATTATTATTAGATAAACCCTACAACATTGAGTAAAAAAAAGTCTCTTTTGGATCAAGCAATGTAGGGTTCACTATTGGTTTTTAGTGTCTAAATTACAACTTTGGGCTTCTAAGAGACCACTCCCCATTTTTTCTATGCCCTTCAAAAATTTTAGATATATTATATTATAAAATTAATAATAACTAATCTCACTATAATTAACCCATATCTCATGTGATCATGTTATATTCTATTCACATAAACCTCAAGACCTCTATTTCTTCATTTTAGGGATCAGGGGCCTGAAATCACAGTCTTTGTCTTGTTAGTGAATTTTCACCCTACTTAGTCATCCTAGAACTTCAAAGATGAATGATATGGTATGTTATAAATAATGAGTTATCCAAAAGGTATTTTATCACAGACCTAACACTTTATTTAGTGCCTCAGTCCCCTGTAGTGTCACCTATAGGTGACCATTTTCTTATATAGGCAACAGGTGTAATATTATAGACAAAGCCCATTACCTCATATCTTTTTATGAGTTTTATTTTTATATTAATGTTTGATAAATATAATTTAAACTATCAAGGACTTATTTATTGTTTCATACTTTATTTTAAATAGATTGTCTTATGGGGCATCAAAAAGTGCATAAGGACTACAAGTAGGCAATAGGCAGAGTTGGAGTACATGTGTGGATGAATGATCTCAAGAACAACTCAAACTCAATATCAATACTTAAAATACATTATTTTAATTTAGGTTAATCATAATAAAAACCTCATAACATTTATTCTAATCCAAATACCTCTTGAAAACATCTAAAATAGAGCAGACATGGGTGTCTAAAGATTGGTTGGTGTGGCATATGAGCATGCAAACCATGAGGATTACCTTGGAAAATAAAATTGAGATTATGTGAGATAAAATTAAATTTTAAACATGATAAAAAAACATTTCAAAAATCCATATATCCATTTACAAAGCATGAAATCCTGAATATGATGAAAAATTCCCTATTGCACTCAAAAGAGACTAGTCTACAAAACCAAGATGATTTTCTCATAAAAACACCTTGAAACATTAAAAAAATAATGGAAGACATATAGTGGGAATTAAAATTCATATGAAACCAAAATTAACAATTGGTTCGTACAAAATTTATCAAACAAAGGGAAAACCAATAGGGTGCACAGATGGGCAAGTAGATTTGCATAGTCAACTTCAAATGGATGATTCATAAATCATATTTGATAATTATTAAAAATAATATTATTAAAATTAATGTATATAAGTTTAAAATAACCTCCCAAATTCATTCTACCTGAAACCTCTTATGTTGTTCACACCAAGCAAAAACCTACAAGTGACTTTTGCATGTCTAGGAAAGCCAAAATGGAACAGAAGATTTTTGGGCATAAATGACACTTAAATATCAATTAATGCATGTATATGAGTTTGGGTAATATTAATAGTCACATTTAAACTTTTTCCAAGTGGCACACTTCCCAAGGAGGTTGTATAAGTGCTAAATTCTTCTTTTTCTTCAAGAAAATTGACTTTTATTCTAATGTACCTACAAATTTTTAGTATTTTAAATTAATTAAGAATTATAAGGAAACATGTGACATGAAATAACATTTTTACACCTTCAAATTTTCCAAAAAATTCTTAAAAAACATTAAATGCTCAAATTTGACCCTTAAAATGACCCCAAAAGATAAATGGACTTAAAAACTAATTGAACAAGGCCAATATAGCATTAATTAGCATAAATTTAACCATAATAAACCTCATTAAAATCATATTAAATCCCATATATACCTATAAAATAAATTTTTTACCTATAGGTGCCCTAATTTGACTAAAAAGTTAAATTTGGTCAACGAATTGGTGACTCATAGGGGTAGTATGTCTGCTATACTAACGAGACCAGTAGCCTTATAGGTCCATTGGGATTGGGAGTCATATAAATCTGATTAAAAAAAGGATACCTTTGAACATTGACTCAAACATTTATCAAGATAAAGGCTACTAAAAGACTACCTCAACCACATAGAGCAAAGACACACAATAAAGAAAGCAAACATGCATGCACATGTGCTCAAGACACTTAGGGAAAACATGATAAAAATTTATATACAACTAAAAACTAAGAATAAATCCATCCTATTTCAAAAGATAAGTTTGATTCATCACCTTCTTCATGAGATTGAACATGGTGTAAAGCATGCTTCTCTTTGGATTGGATGTCTTGTGGATCAGACTTGTTCTTTGGCACTTCAATTGTCATAATCTCAAGTAGATCATCTTCAAAAAAATTTGTAATGTGTAAATATTCCTCATGCATCCAAACACCTTCAACCTTGTCATGTGGATCTTTAATTGCAACTTTAAATGATGATTGAGCGAGGCATACCTTATTGTCTTCCATGGTGCTCTCAATAAGATTAGGTTTCTTCTCAACTACAAACTATTCTAGCTCATCAAGGATATTTTCAAACTCTATCCAATATTGATCATTGTCTTCCATATAAACCTCTTCTTTCACCCTGTCATACACGTGGTCCTCAACTTAGCAAATCTCTTCAAGCTCTCGAAAGATCTCCATTTGTAGTTGCCAATCATCCTTGTCAACCACTTCTTGAATGTTAGTATCACCAAGTGGCTTCATTACAACAAGTTATTGACCAATAGAAAGAGCTTTCTATTCATGTTTGGTTAAACACTCAAGATCATGTTCATTAAACTCATCAACAAGATTGGGCTTATCATTAGCTATGTAATATTTTGAAGAAGAATAAAATTTAACCAACTCATCAAATTCCTTACATATGGCATTGAACTTCTACCATAAATCTTCTTCCTCATGATCATCTTCAAGAGATACTTCTTCTACCTTGGTCTCATGAGACTCTCCTAAGACAACCACTTCTTGATATATGACTTGAAAATTTTCTCCATCCTTAATATAAAATTCCACTTCATGTTTGATATGATCATCTATAACCTTTTGATCAGATGTAGAGTCTTCTTCAAAGTCATAGTGATGCCAAGACTAGGCATCTTGAAATCATGTGGTTTAGCCTAATGAGGTTGCCAAGGAGGTAGGTTTTATTCAAGCAAGAGTTCTCTTTCTTTATCAACCAGCTGATCCTCCTTTTCTTCCCATACCATAGGTCCATCAAGGCAAAGGGTAATGGGGTAAGGACAAGATGAAATAGTTGGGGAAGGTGGCACATAAAACTCAAAATATATTGAGGGTGAAGTGTAGGTGTTTCTTCATGGAAATACATCCCTTTAAATATAGACACATCAGATATTATATTGTCCTTTTTTTCACCAAGGGAATATTCTATGGTGATTTTTGCCTCATAATCACTCATGAGATCATCTTGATCATCCATGAATTTAATTTTCTCTTCTTTAATTACTTCTCTCAAGATAGGTTCCTCCTTGAGAAGGAATGACATGAAAGGTTGATGGATAGGATCATAGATTTGAGGTGAAGGAGTTAGAGTATGAGATGTATTTTAAGGTGAAGGATTTGGAGATAGAGTGTGGGATGAAGGATAAGGCATATGAATTGGTTTGGAAAAGAGAAAAGCACTAGTGAGTTCTAATGAAAGTTAATTCTTGGGATGCTTAGAAATAAAATCATCTACATGAGTAGGAGCTTCACTTTTCCAATGATATCCTTATTTATAATCCATGAAAATGTTTGGTTTTATATGAAAAGACTCATGGGAATGCTCTTAAGGCTTATAGGCATCATAGTATGAATGAAAAGGATCATATTAAGGTTGATAAAGAGGTGTTTCTTAGTAACCATTCTCATAGGATTGTCCAAAAACATGGTGTCCATAGGTAGATGGAAATGAAGGCATATATAACTTCCATGGCTCATAGGACTATTTAGGGGTGAAATTTGGCTCATATAAAGGTTTATTTTAGGGTTGATACACTTTATGACAAGGCTGATTATAGTCACACTAAGGCTCATTAAGAAATTATTCATATTGATGGGGAATGACACAAGCTTGGAAGGTTTCACCAACTTGTAGAGAACAAAACTCAAAACCAAAGTAAGTCATGAAACTTCATTAGGAATCAATAACATCAAAAATTATCATAGGCTTTAAAAGGAATATATGAGTTGCTTGACCAACTGAAACAACTTCAGAGTCTCCATTGATGCTTTGATAGATGCCTCTAAAGGTTGATTAGTGAGAGACATCACCAAAAATATCTCAACCTCTTGGAACAATATTCCCATTGGGCATACCAAAAACTATTATCATTTGTATTTTCACCCTTTGAGGAGATGAAAATCTCTCCTCATCTAAGTGGCACAATGCAATCACCTCTAGGTTTGTGGGTAGCCTAAGGAATGAGGTGAATCTCTAGATAGGGATAGCTCCCTTGATGTACCAATTTGGATTTCAACTAAAAATAACTTGGGAGGTGAAGAGGGAGAAATATAAATGAAAGAAAACTACTCTAATGGACGTGATACACCAGGTAGATTGATGACATCCAACCATATGCATATTACACTTGAAATCAAAGGACTAACTAAACATACACTTTTCCAATATATAGTTTCTTACATCAATATTACATTAAGAGGCTATGGGAGGATGTATTATGATAAGAAGACTAGACAAGAGGCCTTAAATGTCAATAATGAATAGAATAACTCACTTAAACCATGGACATTTCCTAGAACACTTCACATGCCCTACAAGAAGAAGGTGTAAATAGGTGAAAAAATGAGAACACATGTTAGGAATCCATAGTCTTCACTAAGTAAGATTCATCATCCAAGTAAAAACACTATGAAAATTCATGTAAGAGGTAACACTTAGTATTTTTATTAATCAAAAGGTATACAAATTATTAGGGCTTCACCATACTTAGGTGGAGCATCTAATACAATGGCCAAAATGGCTAGTTCTTATAGAACTTAAGAGAGAGAGAGAAGAGAGTTTCAAGGGTCACAAGGACAATTTTAAAGATGATCCAAGGAGTTAATTGTGCATGTGAAGAGGATATGGGATGAACCATGTAAGGTTAGGAGCTACAAAAGTCAATTCAAAGCATAAACTTTATGAAAAGTGGCATAAATCTCCCCATTTTGTATAGAAAAACTACCTTCATGATTACCTATGTTTGAACATCCCATAACTAACTAGGACCAAGTATGATGATTGTAATTTAGGGTAGGGATGTCATAAATTATTCTCCATGCATTGGTTTCATGCCTGGTCTTCTAAAATCCTCTAAAAGTGACCCATCATAATCTATTATCTAGAAAAGGACTCCTTTATACACCCTGCACACTTGGCCTCCAAATTGGCATTAGTTGCTCATGAAAATACATGAAACGGATTTTATGGCACCTATAAAGACCCTCCATTTCATTATAATCATTAGGGGCACCTTAAATTCATATCACTTGAACTTTTCCATCTTCTTCACTAGCTTATCTACTAGGCCAATTTTGACTGGCTGAGTTGAAGGAGCTAGTTGGGGCACTTAGAAGTCATCACAGAATGAGAGTGATATTTAGAGTTATCTTAAGTATTAATATTTCCATCCATGTGCTTTGCATTTCTTGAAACCTCATACAACCTACAAAACACAAAAAATAGTGAGAAAAACCTTGTTTCTACCCCCATTCATACAAGTTTGTATATTTAGTTTTCATGAGAGGGGGATTGAGTGACCCTTATGAAACTTACAATAGGTTTCATGATCAAAATATTACATTATAGTTCAACTTCAACTCTATTTTCCCAATCGGGTCTTTGTAAGGGTTTAGTAGGGTTTTAGGCTTGATTTGAGTCTTAATCTTAGTTCATAAAACCCTGACATCCAACTTGAAAAAAAAATACACAAATGTTTCCTTCAATACCAATAATAACATCCATAAACTTCTTTATCCTCCATGTAAACCCTTCAAAAATATGTGAGCTTCCAAAGCTGCTCTATCGATCTTGTTTCCTTCTTTCGTGCAAGTCTGAGTGAGTTTTCTAGTCAAAAGTGGCATTTTTATGGTTTATTTATATACCAATGATTAAAAAATGTCTAATATGATCCCATAAACATGTTTTAATAGTTTAAAATTCTTTTTTCATGCAAAAGTGTAATGGACTCTCCATTTGGGCACTAGGCCTAGACCATGTCTACTAGGACTATATATAATATCTAGTGTTCGAGGCATTAAAATGAGTTATTTTGTATTATAAAAGATAAAAAAACATATATAATTACCTAATATTAATTTTATACCTCACTATAATATTAATTCCTTACTATAAATGAAATTTGCTCTTCATTTAGCCTTTAGGCCTTGATTTTGTCCATTAGGTCTGACTGTAAACTTAGGAGTATGGAGTACCCTGTTTGGTTTCATTTTTCCTTGAAAGGTTATTCATGTTTTATTAGTATTATTAAATATTTCCCAACAAATTTTAAAATTCCTTACCTCCTCTATATCCATATCTTTATCTTATTCTCTTAACCCTATCAGTTTTGTATGAGGGGAAGTGCCCCCTGTCTGAGACAAGATAAGGGTATTTCCCCTATTATCTCAAGAAAGATAGGTATTGGAAGGATTTATTAAATTTATAAGTACATTAAATACCAAAATTCAAACCTTTATCATGTTATTTGGCCTCAAAAATCTCAAATACCCAAAACATACTACTAGTCAAAAGACTACTTATAGGGTTTACACTTTGTGAGCTATGGATGCCTGATTTGGGATCCTTATTCACTTGGTTAATAATATAAAGAGATATTAAAAACTACCATGATAATTATGTACAATTCCAAATATCCATTCCTTAATTATAACTTCCATGCATACTTCATACTGCACAACACTCCATCTCATTGTTTAGACTACATACTGGATATTGTAGGTTCATACAAGGTTGTAAGTGGTCTGAGTAGGTTTGTGTTACCTTGTTTATAGCTCATTGAGTTCATAATGATATTAATGGATGTTATCATGAATATATAAATATATTAACCTCCATATAACTCTTCATATGCTTTTTTAGCCCCAAAATTGAGTCCTCTATTTTGTTTGAGAAACCCTACCTATATGACCCCTGTAGGTGTTCATGTATAGTTTTAGGTCTTAAAAAAACATAAAATACCTTATTGATCATTTTGAGGTCTCTTTACCATCAATTTTCACCTCAAATAACTCTTTACCATCAATTTTCACCTCAAATAAAACTTATACCCTTATATCACCAATAATGCCATGCTCTTAACTCATTTCTTGTCTTAGTCAGACAATGTTGGTTGTAGGTGTGTGTGTAGGGTTTTTAGAGACATAGTAGCCTCAGTTCTCCTTCATGGTAATATATGAAGTATATATAATATTAATTATTGTTATCATGCATTAAATCACTATGCCTTATCTTCCATTTGGCCTTATTCTTAGTTTAGACTCATAAAATTGTGCACTTTTTCCCATAAGACTGAGAAATCCTATCTTTTAACCCCTGTAGGTGCTTATAGCCTAATATAAAATGCTCATAATGTGAATCAGACTAATTGAGACAATTTTTTGTTATAAAAACATAATTAACCTTACACTCAAATTTAGGGTCTTAAAATGCTAGTTGGACATCATAGCTGAGGTCACTGTCCTATTGTTTTACTGTAGGAGTGTATTTAGACTTGTGTATGGACCAGAAATGTCTATGAGAGGAAAACAATAATATCTCTTCCTTATTCAAAGGTATTGGTTCCATGAATGTTAATATAAATAATATTGAGTCCTTTAAACATGATTTTTATCTAAACCTTGCAACACTGAGTAAAAAAAAGTCTCTTTTGGATCAAGCCATGTAGGGTTCACTATTGGTTTTTAGTGTCTAAATTATAACTTTGGGCTTCTAAGAGACCACTCCCTCTCTTCCATTCAAAATTTTTAGATACATTATCCTATAAAATTAATAATAAATAATCTCTCTATAATTCATCCATATCTTATGTGATCATGTTATATTCTATTCACATAGACCTCAAGACCTTTGTTTCTTCATTTTAGGGATCAGGGACCTGAAATCACAATCTTTATCTTATTAGTGACTTCTCACCCTACTTAGTCATCTTATAACTTCAAATATTCATTATATTGTATGTTATAACTAATTATGTCTCCAAAAGTATTTTATCACATGCCGTAACACTTTATTTAGTGCCTCAGTGCCCTATAGTGTCACCTATAGGTGACCATTTTCTTATATAGGTAGTAGGTGTTGTATTGTAGACAAGGCTCATTACCTCATATATTTTTATGAGTTGTAGTCATATATTAATGTTTTATAAATATCCTTTAAACTATCAAGGACATATTGAGGGTTTCAAACTCAATTTTCAATAGCTTGTCTAGTGGGGCATTAGAAAGTGCATGAGGACTGCAAGTAGGCAATGTGCAGAGTTAGAGTACATTTATGGATGAATGATCTCTAGAACAATAAAAATCACTAAAAATCCTTAAAATACATTATTTTAATTTATTAAATATAATAAAATACTTATAACATTTATTCCAACATGAAAACCTATTGAAAACATCTGGAACAGAGTAGGCAGGGGTGTATAAACACTGGTTGGTGTGGCATATGAACTTGCAAACCATGAGGATTGAATTGGAAAATAAAATTGTGATTACACGAGATAAAATTAAATTATAAACATGATAATTAACATGTAAAAGCTTCATATATCCATTGAAAAATAATGAAATCCAAAATATCATGAAAAACTCCCTGTTGCACCCAAAAGAGACCAGTCTGTAAAACCAAGATGATTTTCTCATATAAAAACTTTGAAACATGAAATAAAGCATGGAAGACATCTGGGGTAAATTAAAATTAATATTAAACTAACATGAACAATTTTTTCATATGAAATTGTTCAAACCAAGGGAAAACCAATAGGGTACATAGATGGGCAGGCAAATTTGCATAGCCAACTTCAATTAGATTATTCATAAATAAAAATAGATAATTATTCAAAATAATATTATTAAAATTAATGTATATAAGTTTAAAATAACTTACCAAAATCATTTTTTTTGAAACCTCTTGTGTTGTCCATACTAAGCAAAAACCTGCAAGTCACTTTTGCATGTCTAGGAAAGCCAAAATGGAGCAAAATGATTTTGGGAAGAAAATTATACTTAAAAATAAATTAAATAATGTATATTAGTGTGGGTTATATTAATATTCACATTTAAACTTTTTCCAAGTGGCACTCTTCCCAAGGAGGTCATACAAGTGCCAAATTCTTCTTTTTCTTTAAAAAACTGACTTTTCTTCTTATGAACCTATAAATTTTTAGTATTTTCAATTAATTAAGACTTATAAGGACACATGTGACATGAAATAACATTTTTAAACCTTAAAATTTCCAAATAAAATCGTATAAAGCATTAAATGCTCAATTTTGACCCTTAAAATGACCCCAAAAGATAAATGGACTTAAAAACTAAGTAACCAAGGCCAATATAACATTAATTGGATTAAATTAAACTATAATAAACCCCATTAAAATCATATTATACCCCCTATATACCTATAAAAACAACTTTTTACCAATAGGTGCCCCAATTTGACTAAAAACACAAATTTGGTCAACAAATTGGTGACTTATAGAGCTAGTATGTCTGCTATACTAACTAGACCAGTAGCCTTATCATTACATTGGGAATGGGAGTCATTTGAATCTGAGAAAAAAAAGGATACATTTGAATGTTGAATCAATTTTTGATCAAGATAAAGACTACTAAAAGACTACCTCAACCACACAAAGCAAACACACACAACAAAGAAAGCAAACACACATGCACATGTGCTCAAGGCACTTAGGGGAAACATGAGAAAAATTTTAAGTACAAATAAAAAATATGAATACCTCCCTCCTAGATCAAAAGGTAAGTTATAAGAATCACCTTATTTATGTGATGGAACATGGTGTAAAACATGCTTCAACTTGGATTGGATTCTTGTGGATCAGACTTGTTATTTGGCACTTCAATTGTTATAATCTCAAGTAGACCATATTAAAACAATTCTGAAATGTAGAATTATTCCTCTTTCATCCAAATATATTCAACCTTTTCATGTGTATCTTCAATTTCAACTTCAAATGATGATTGAGCTAGGCATACCTTATTGTCTTCCATGGTTCTCTCAACAAGATTAGGTTTATTCTTAGCTAAAAAATATTCTAGCTCTTCAAGGAGCTTTGTAAATTCTATCTAATCTTGATCATAATCTTCCATATAAACCTCTTATTTCACCTTGTCATACACTTGGCCCTCAACTTGGCAAAGCTCTTCAAGCTCTTGAAAGATCTCTATTTGTAGCTAACAAACATCCTTGTCAACCACTTCTTGAATGTTAGTATCACCAAGTGGCTTCATTACAACAAGATCATGACTAATAGAAAGATCTTTCTCTTCATGTTTGGTTAAACACTCAAGATCATGTTTATTAAACTCATCAACAATATCAAGCTTATTATTAGCTATGTAATATTTTGTAGAAGAAGAAACTTTAGCCAACTCATCAAATTCCTTGAATATGTCATTGAAATTATACCATAAATATTCTTCCTCATGATCATCTTCAAGAGCTACTTATTCTACCTTGGTCTCATGATACTCTCCTAGGACTGCCACTTCTTGAGAGATGACTTTAAAGTGTTCTCCATCCTTGATAGGAAATTCCACTTCATGTATGAGATGATCATCTAAAACCTTTTGATCAGATGTAGATTATTATTTAAGGACTGCAAGGTTTTCCATCTCTTTCTCCTTCATGGTGATGCCAAGACTAGGCATCTTGAAATCATGTGATCTAGCCCAATGAGGATACTAGGGTGGTAGGTTTTATTCAAGCAAGACTTCTCTTTCTTTATTAACCAGCTGATCCTCCTTTTCTTCCCATACCATAGGTCCATGAAGGCAAAGGGTAATGGGGTAAGGACATGATGAACTAGTTATAGAAGGTGGCACATAAAAATCAAAATCAGATTAAGGGTGAAGTGTAGGGGTTTCTTCATGGACACACATCTCTTAAAATATAGACACATCAGCTATTGGATTGTCCTTTTGTTCACCAAGGGAAGATTCTATGGTGATTTATTCCTCATAATAACTCATGAGAGACTCTTGATCATCCATGAATTGAATTTTCTCTTCTTCATTTGCTTCTCTCAAGATAGGTTCCTCCTTGAGAAGGAATGGTGTGAAAAGTTGATGGATAGGCTCATGGATTTGAGGTGAAGGAGATAGAGTATAAGATGTATTGGAAGGTGAAAGAGTTGGAGATGGAGTGTGAGATGAAGGAGAAGACTTATGAATTGGTTTTGAAAAGAGTGAGTTCTAACAGAAGTGAATTCTTGGGTTTCTTAGAAAGAGAAGCATCTACATGAGTAGGAGCTTCACTTTGCTAATGATATCCTTATGTATAATCCATGAAAACATTTGGTTTTATATGACAAGACTCATGGGAATAGTCTTGAGGATGATAGGCATAATAGTAATAATGGCAAGGCTCATATTGAGGCCAATAAAGAGGTGTTTCTTGGTATCCATTCTCAAAGGATTGTCCAACAACATGGTGTCCATATGAAGAGGGAAATAAAGGGCTATAAAATTGCCATGGCTCATAGGATTGTTGAGGGGTAAAATGTGGATCATAGCAAGGCTAATTTTATGGTTAATACACTTCATGACAATGATGATCATAGTCACACTAAGGCTCATTAATGAAATATTCATATTGATGGGGAATGACACAAGCTTGGAGGGTTTCACCAACTTGTAGTGAATAAAACTCAAAACCAAGGCTAGTCATGAAACTTAATTAGGAATAAAGAACACCAAAAATGATCATCAACCATCTTCAAAAGGAATAATTGGGTTGCTTCACCAACTGATATAACTTTAGAGTCACCATTGATGCTTTGATAGATGCCTCCAATGGATAATTATTGAGAGACAACATCAAAATCCTCTTAACCTCTTGGAACAAGAGTCCCACCAGACATGCCAAAAACTATTGTCATTTATATTTTCACCCTTTGAGGAGATGCAAATCTCTCCTCATCCAAGTGGCACAATGGAATCACATCTAGGTTTGTGGGTAGCCTAGGGAATGAGGTGAATCTCTAAATAGGGCTAGCTCCCTTGATGTACCACTTTGGATTGTAACTAAAACTAACTTGGCAGGTGAAAAGGGAGAAAGATAACTAATAGAAAACTACTCTAATGGAGGTGACACACTAGGTATATTGATGACATCCAACCATATACATATTAAACTTGAAATCAAAGGATTAACTAAACATATACTTATCCAATCTATGGCTTCTTACATCAATATTAAATTATGAGGTTATAGGAGTATGTATTAGGCTAGGGGGACTAGACAGGAGGCCTTGAATGGCACTAATGAATAGACTAACTCACTTAAACCATGTACATTTCCTATAATACTTCACATGCCCTATAAGAAGAAGCTGTAAATAGGTGAAAGAATGAGACCACATATTAGGAATCCATAGTCTTCACTAAATAATATTCATCATCCAAGTAAACCACACTACGAATAGTCATGGAAGAGGTAACACTTAGTATTTTTATTAATCAAAAGGTATAGAAATTATCAAGGCTTTACCATACTTAGGTGGAGCATCCAATATAATGGCCAAAATGGCTAGTTCTTATAGAAATTGAGAGAGAGAGAAGAGAAGAGAAGTCCAAGGGTCACAATGACACTTTTCAAGATGATATAAGGAGTTACTTATTCATGTTAAGATGATATGGGATGAACCATGCAAGGTTAAGAGATACAAGTGTCAATTCAAGGCATAAACTTTATGAAAAGTGGCATAAAACTCCCCATTTTACATAAGAAAACTACCTTCATTATTTTATATGTTTTAACATCCCATAACTAATTAGGACAAGGTCTTATGATTGGAATTTATGGTATGCAAATCAAACATTCCTCTTCATGCATTATTTTCATGCTTGGTATTCTAGAAACCTCAGAAAGTGAGCCATCATCATCGGTTGTCTAGAAAATAACTCTTTTCATGCACCCTAAACACTTAGCCTCTAAATTTAAATAATTTTCTCATTAAAATACATATAAGGTAGTGGATGAAACTTTTCAAGACCCTCCATGGCTTTTGAAGCATCAGGGGCACCTTAAATTTAGCTCACTTGAAGTTTTCCATCTTCACTAGCTTGTGTAATAGTCCAATTTTGATTGGCTGATTTGAAGGAGATGGTTGGGTAACTTAGAAGTTTTAAATTTTTTAGAGTTATATGGGGATTTATCTTAAGTCTTAATATTTCCATCCATGTGATTTGCATTTCTTAAAACCTCTTATAACCTACAAAACACAAAAAATAGTGAGAAAAACCCTATTTCTACCCCCATCTATACAAGTTTGTATAGCTAGTTGGTATTGTATGGAGCTTGGGTGAGTATTTTGAAACATCCAATAGGTTTCATGAGTAAAATATTCCATTATATTTCATCTCCAACTCCATTTTCCCAATCAGGTGTCTACAAGGGTTTAGTAGGGTTTTAGGCTTATTTTGAGTCTTAAGCTTGGTTCATAAAACCCTGACATCCAAATTGTAATAAAATTACAAAAATGTGTCCTTAAATACCCATAATAACATCCTTTAACTTATTTTTCCTCCATGCAAACCCTTCAAAAAGATGTGAGCTTTCAAAGTTACTTTATCGAGCTTGTTTCCTTCTTTCGTGCAAGACTGAGTGAGTTTTCTAGTCAAAAGTGGCCTTTTTATGGTTTTTTATATATACCAATGATTAAAACACGTCTAATATTATCCCATAAACATTTTACAATAGTTTTACATGATTACTTTATTTACACAAATGTAATTAACTCTCTATTTGGGCACTAGGCCTAGACCTTGTCTACTAGGCCTGATTGTGACATTTAGTGTTCTAGGAATTCAACTGAGTTACTTTGTATTATAAAAGATAAAAAACCTATATAATTTCCCCTATAAATTTTACAACTCAATATAATATTCATTCCATACTATAAATGAAATTTTCTCTTCATTTGGCCTTTAGGCCTTGATTTTGTCCATTAGGTCTGACTACAACCTTATGAGTATGGAGTACCCTATTTGGTTTCATTATTCCTTGAAAGTTTATTCATATTTTATTAGGTGTATTAAATATTTAAAAACCAATTTTAAAATTCCTTACCTCCTCTAAATCCATATATTTATCTTATTCTCTTAACCCTATCAGTTTTGTATGAGGGGAAGTACCCCCTGTCTGACAAAATAAGGGTATTTCCCCTATTATCTAAATAAAGATAAGTATTTTAAGGATTTATTAAATTTATAACGACATTACATACCAAAATTAAAACCTTGATCATGTGATTTGGCCTCAAAAATCTCTAAGACCCAAAATGTACTATTAGTCAAAAGACTACGTACAAGGTTTACACTTTGTGAGCTATGTATGCCTAATTTGGAATTATTATTCAATTGGTTATTAATATCAAGAGATAATAAAAACTAATGTTATCCTTATGAATAATTAAAAATATCCATTCCTTACTTCAACCTTCTATGTATACTTCATAATGCCCAACACTCCATCTCATTGTTTAGACTATAGATTGACTATTACAGGTTCATACAAGGTTGTAAGTGGTCTGAGTAGGTTTGTTTTACCTTGTTTATAGATCATTGAGTTAATAATGATATAAATTGAGGATATAATGACTATATCAATATATTAACCTCCCTCTAACTCTTCATATTCATTTTAGCCCCAAAACTGAGTCCTCTATTTTTCTCGAGAAACCCTACCTATATGACCCCTATAGGTGTTCATGTATAGTTTTAGGTCTAAAAATAACATAAAATAACTTATTAATAATTTTTAGGTATATTTAAAATCATTTTTCACCTCATATAAAACTTTTACCCTTATAGCACCGTGAATGCCATGCTCTTAA
Organism: Torreya grandis; assembly: GCA_037957365.1. Classification (NCBI taxonomy): domain Eukaryota; kingdom Viridiplantae; phylum Streptophyta; class Pinopsida; order Cupressales; family Taxaceae; genus Torreya; species Torreya grandis. The sequence goes on from JARHVA010001923.1 coordinate 1,804,655, forward strand.
CTCATTTCTTGTCTTAGTTAGACAATGTTGGTTGTAGGTGTGTGTGTAAGTTTTTTGGAGACTTAGTAACCTCATTTCTACTTCATGGTAATATATGAAGTTGATATAATATTCATTGGAGTGATCAAGCATTACATCACCAGGTCTGATCTTCAATTTTTCCTTATTTTTGGTTTAGACTCACCAAACTATGCACTTTTTCCCATAGGACCGAGAAATCATGTGTTTTAACCTCTGTAGGTGCTTATAGACTCAATTGAAATGATCATAATGTAAAAGGGAATTCTTGAGACAAATTTTGGTTTAAAAAACATACTTGACCATAAACTCAACTTGAGGGTCTTAAAACACTAGTTGGACATCACAACTGAGGTCACTATCCTATTGTTCTACTGTAGGAGTGCATTTAGACCTGTGTACATATCGAAAACATCCATGAGAGGCAAACAACAATATGTCTTCCTTATTAAAAGGTATTGGCACCATGAATGTTCATCTTAATATATGGATTCCTTCAAACATTATTCTTAGTTAAACCTTTCAACATTGATTAAAGAAAAGTCTCTTTTGGATCAAGCCTTGTAGGTTTCACTATTTGCTTTTAGTGTCTAAATGGAAACTTTAGGCTTCTAAGAGACCACTCCCCATTTGTTATCTAACCTTAAAATTTTGTAGAGATATTTTCCTATAAAATTAATAATAACTTATCTCAATATAATTCATCCATATCTCATGTGATCATGGTACACGCTATTCATAAAAACCTCAAGACCTTTATTTCTTCATTTTAGGTATTAGGGGCCTAAAATCAGAGTCATTATCTTGGCAATGAATTTTCACCCTAATTTATCATAATATAAATTAAAATATGCATGATAAGGTCTATTATAGCTTATTATGTCTCCAAAAATTAAATATCACATTCCCTAACACTTTATTTAGTGCCTCAATCCCCTGTAGTGTCACCTATAGGTGACCATTTTCTTATATAGGCAATAGGTTTAATATTATAGACAAGGCTCATCACCTCATATATTTTTATGAGTTTTAGTCATATATTAATGTTTGATAAATATATTTTACACTATAAAGGACATATTGAGTGTTTTAGACTTGATTTTCAATAGCTTATCTTGTGGGGCATTAAAAATTGCAGGAGGACTACAGGTAGGCAATGGGCAGAGTTGGAATACATGTTTGGATGAATGATCTCAAGAAAAAATCAAAATCACTATAAATACTTAAAATACATTATTTTAATTTAGGTTACTTATAATATAATCCTCATAACATTTATTCCAATGTGAAAACCTCTTGAAAACATCTAAAATAAAGTAGGCAGGGGTGTCTAAAGATTGGTTTGTGTGGCATATGAGCTTGGAAACCATGAGGATTGACTTATAAAATTAAATTGAGATTAAATGAGATAAAAGGAAATTTTAAAAATTATAATTAACATGTCACAACTCCCTAGAGCCATTTAAAAATCATGAAATCCTGAATATGATGAAAAAAATCCCTATTGCACTCAAAAGAGACTAGTCTGCAAAACCAAGATGATTTTCTCATCCAAAAAAATTTACACATGAAAAAAAATATGGGATAAATATATGTGGTAATTAAACTTAATTTATAACCAACATGAATAACTGGTTCATATGGAATTTCTCAAACCTAGGGAAAACCAACAGGGTACACAGATGGGCAAGCATATTGGTATAGTCAACTTCAAATGGATGATTCCTAAAGAAAATTTAATAATTATTAAAAATATTATTATGAAAATAAATATATCTAATTTAAAAAAAAACTCCCAAAATAATTCTACCTGAAACCTCTTGTGTTGTTCATACTAAGCAAAAACCTACAAGTCACTTTTGCATGTCTAAGAAAGCCAAAATGAAGTAGAACAATTTTGGGTATAAAATGACATTTTTAGATAAATTAAATCATGTATATGAGTGTTATAGAGATTAATATTCACATTTAAATTTTTTCAAAGTGGCACACTTCTCAAGGAGGATGTATAAGTGCCAAATTCTTCCTTTTCTTAAGAAAACTGACTTTTTTTTTGATGAACCTAACAAATTTAGTATTTTTAGTTACGTAAAATTTATAAGGATGAATGGGACATGAAATAATTTTTTTACACATTCAAATTTCCCAATAAACCTATACAAAGCATTAAATGCTCAATTTTAACCATTAAAATAACCCAAAAAGATAAATAGACTTAAAAACTAATTAACCAAGGCCAATGTAACATTAATTGGCATAAATTGAACTATAATACACCCCATTAAAGTCATATTACACCACCTATAGACCTATAAAATAATTTTTTTCCCCTATAAGTGCCCCAATTTGACTAAGACGTCAAATTTGGTCAACAATTAGTTTGTCAACTACCACCAAGATCATGTCATGCATGTTTTGTGATAATTGCAACCCTTAGAAAAATTCCATACTAATTACCTTCCAATTCCACTATGGTATGTTTTAAGGATACAAAAATCACACCAGATGGACATGTTCAACTTTCACATGATAGCATTCTAGATAATGAGACATAAAATCCACTACATTTCTCTTGATTTCCTTCTAGAAATAGAGTGGTCTAAGCTCAACCATGAGTTTGTTTAATCTTGGATGTCTTTAATGTGGGGCATTGTGTAGTTCCTTTAGCACTATGATCCTTATATTCTCTCTATCTAGTACATACATCCTACCATTATACCATAAAAGACCATCAATCTCTATTCTAAATCCCTTATACTTAGGAATTTGAGCATTCTTAGACAATGCTTTCCTACCCTGATCATAGAATTCATATCTTAGAGGGAATTTGATCACTTGATTTCTGAAAGTACTCTTGATAGTATCCATGACTTCTATGTACCTTATACAGCTTAGAACAATAGCTATTATATTCTTCTTACCTTTGATATAGCTAATACCAAAATCATAGTTAAATAAGAACTCTAACCATCTTATCTGATGAGCATTCAGATTCAACTAGGTGAAAATGTACTTGAGTCTCAAGTTATCAGTATTAAGCTCAATTTGTTTTCCCAATATATAACACCTCCAAACTTGTAAAGCATGCATAATTTATGCAAGTTCTAGGTCATGAGGGGCATAATTTACTTCATATGGCTTCAGTTTCCTAGATTCATAGGCTACCACTAAACTACCCTACATAATAACTCCTCTAAGTGCATCTCTAGATGCATCTATGATCATTGAGAATTGACCATTAGGATTAGTAACTCTTAGCACTAGTGTTGAATAAGCCTCATTTTTAGTTCTTGAAAGGCTACCTCACATATATTTGACCAAATTAAACTTTCATTATTATGTTGAAGAGAGGTAATTAGATTAGTTATCTTAGAAAAATTTAGAAAAAATTTCCTATAATAACTTGCTAATCCCATGAAACTTCTTACCTCATGTACATTTTTTGGTGCCAACCACTCCATAATGGTTATTATCTTTGTTGAATCTACTAAAATTCTATCTAATGAGATAATATGTCCTAGACATTGCATTTTTTTTGCAAAAATACACACTTAGACAATTTTCCATATAATATATGCTTTCTCAAACATTACAAAACCAATTCCAAATGCTATAAGTGATCTTCCTCATCCTTGGAATAAATGAGGATGTCATGAAAAAATACCAATACAAAGTGATATATGTAATCTCTGAACACATTGTTCATAAGATTCATGAATTTTTGTCAAGTATTAGTCTATTTAAATGATAACACTATGAATTCATAATGACCATATCTAGTCTTGAATGATATTTTCAGGATATCCTCTTCACGTATACTCAACTGGTGAGAGCCTAATCTAAGATCAATCTTATAAAATGTTGTGGCTTCTAACATTTGATCAAAGAGATCATCAATGTGTGGAAAAGGATATTTATTTTTTATCATTTCTTTATTCAACATCCTATAGTCTATGCACAGGTGAAGAGTACCATCTTTCTTCTTGATGAAGATAACTAGAGCACCCCATGGTTATACACTCAATCAAATCAAATATTTAGAAAACAAATCCTAAATTTGTACCTTTAATTAAACTAATTTAGTGGTTTTCATCTTATATAGTGCCTTAGACATCAATTCCAATCTAGGTATGATATCAATCAAGAAATCAAACTCATGTTTAGGTGGCAATCCTTGTAATTCTTCTAGAAACACAATCATATAATTTTGTTAGAAAAGAATAATTTTCAATAGATGGTTCCTTAGATAATTATATATCATTTATCTTAATAATAAATTCCTGATATCCCTTATTTTGAGATTTATTGAGTTTAATTACAAAAATCTACCTCTGTTTCAACTCCTTTCTCTCGTCCTAAAGTTGTGTCTGATTTTTGAAATCGTCTTGACACTCAACCTTATTAAAAAAATATTCAACCTTGGCTTTATGCTTTCCAATCCAATTGAATCCTAGGATCACATCATATGATCCCAATGGTTCTACATAGAGAGCTACTACTATAGTAAACTCAAGCAATCTAATATCTTCTTTGACTAGACACTTGTCAACTTTGACCTTTGACTCATTCCCATATTATACTGACCATTCATTTTCCATTACTCCAACCTTTCTAGACAATTTGATAAGAACTCTAGGAGTAATGAAATATTTTATAGCTCTCGTATCAATTAAAATAAAAACTAGATAATTGAATAAAATACTTGATAGTTCTATGGATGAAGCTTGATACTCAACCTATCAATTGTGAATAGTTACATGAATTTTATATTGAAATGTACCTTGCTAAGAAGATGAACCCTTATTCTTTGATATGTCTTGAGGACATTATCAAATAAATTGGTCACCTCCATAAATGAAGCAACCTCTAACCAGTCATTTCTTCTTAGTCTATTGGTTTACCTTGAAACCACCCTTGAAACCATTACCAAGCTTTCTATTCCCTGAACCATTGTTGTATTTGGCATTCTAATTCTTTCATTGACCCTTAGAATCTCTACTCATCTACTTATATTTCTTCTTCTTGAAATTTATCATAGAAATTCTAAATTTATTTTTCAACTTATCTTTGACTTGGGCAAGATATTTCAATTTCTATTGTTGTTTGACTGCCTTCTCAAACACTTGATCCATGATAGATGGCCCATGCACATCTACTTCACAACCTATTTGAGTTTTCAATCCCATTATTAATTTCCTAATTTTGAACCTCTCATCTACTTAATACTAAGGTACATACTTAAGAATATTGGTGAATTACTCCCAATATTCATTCACTAATGAATACCCTTTCTTAAAATTCTATAAAATCATAATATTTTGGTCAAAGTATAGTTATGGAGGCCATCATGACCTAAAAAGTGTTACAAATTATTACCAAGTGGTGGTGGTTGAGTCAAGGTTTATTTCAAGCTTCTTATTTTTCCACTAAGTCACTACTTCACTAAAAAGCTAATAAGATCCCCATACTACTTTTGTGACTTCAGAATAATTTTAAATATTGAAATACTTCTCCATTTTTTTAGCCACACTTTATCTCCATCCCCAATATAGTTCCATATAACTTTAGTGGATTCACCTTTTTCATGTCACATGTTAACTCTATAGCTATTTGAACTCTTGCATCATGTGGCACCTCCTCATGACTCTACTCTTGAAGATGTTCCTGGTCATTAGGATGCTCTACAATTTTTTTAAAGCATTTTCCTCTTTATAGCCATACACTTCCTATTATAGGGTCGTGATTTGGTCCCTAGTCTCTTGCATGGTTGTGAAGATTTGGTCCAAATTTATAAATTTATTAGTTGTAAACTAATTTATATCAATAGGGGGTTTAGTATTTGAAGTACCCTCACCTATTGGTGTAGAGCACACCATTATTCTTCCTATTTATCAGGAGAATAACTTTACATTAGTGGACACATTAAGTCCTAGATTCTGAGCCTCAACTATGATACCACAATATAAAAATCCCACTATGTTTTTACTAGATTATATATATATATATATATATATAAAATACACATTCAACATATAGATTTCATCACAAAGAACCTATCTAGTGATCTTTAATTAACTATATTAATTTAGTTAACCAAAATAGTTTTTAACTAATCCACTTAGCTAAGGATCACCACGAATAGATATAGAAATCATGAACAATAGTGAATAATCATAAACAGTACATCTCAACATAAATGATATATAATATTGTATCAGCTGTGGTTAAACTTTTACTATATCATTTATGTTAAGATGTAGTGTTTATGGTTATTCACTATTGTTCATGATTTCTATATCTATTCATGGTGATCCTTAGCTAAGTGGATTAGCTAAAAACCTTTTTGGTTAACTAAATTAATATAGTTAATTAAAGATCACTAGATAGGTTTCTTGTGGTGAAATCTATAAGTTGAATATATGTATTTAATTATATATAACCAATCTAGTGATATTTAATCAACTATATTAATTTAATTAATCAAAAGGCTTTTTAGCTAATCTATTTAGCTAAGGATCACCATGAATAGATATAAAAATCATGAACGATAGTGAATAACCATAAATGCTACATCTCAACATAAATGATATAGTAAAATTTTAGCCATAGCTGATACAATATTATAGCCTTTGCTACAAAAGTGCAATGCATAAATATTACAATTTTTAGCAATACATAAAATATCTCAAATAATAAAACATGATACAAAGCTCCTCTGAGCAGAGTCTTCATGACTCAAGTATCAATATGTAATCTCAAGTGTAGTCTCAAGCATAATACTCTAGCTAGGAGGAAGAGCATCATCTAATCACTTTTCCACACCAACCATGGACCATAGATCCCCTGCACTATCTCCTAAACAAGGAGATGGACCTCCTTTCATATATGGGTAGATAATGACATTGAGAGAATCTAGAGTAACAAACCAAAAATCATGAGTTGAAGATATCTAATACATAATATTTACCATAAATAAATCCATTCTAATATGATATCACATAAATATGAATATATCAACATATGAAAAGATAATGTTTAAAAAACATTACATTGTCCAAAGTTTTCAATAATAAATGATCTATAGGATCAGTCAAATTCATACACACCACTTGATCATATTACCCATTATCTTGTATTAATGGTGCTAATTAAGCCTGTGGAATCTATCCATTGATTAAATAGGATCATAAATACAAGATTCAGTAAAATAAATAATAATATAAAAACTAATAGATTCATTATTCATATTTTACTTTAGATAATAAAAAATATGATAACTAATGAAATATCATAAACATTCATTTAATTCATTAAATGAGGTGAATGGAATCCAAGCATCTAATTTATTATAAATAATAAATAGAATAAAAAATTGTTCTTAATATAACACACCATCTAATTAACGAATATCTAGACTGTAATTTGCTTTATCCATTAAACAACTTATAATATTATTTATTCACAAAAAAATATTATAACCCTAGATAATAAATTGTTCATATTCCACATATAATAACAATCAATCTATACATACAATTATGTTCTATATTTAACCTCATAAATACAATAAATGATTTATATTTAAATGCTTTTATAACCACCAAATATAAACAAGTATCTATTATTCATTATTATAACAATTATAACATAATTTTTTATATATATGTATGTATGTATGTATGTTAATTCATGCATACAATTACATTACACATAATTTATATGGTACACTACTAAGGTGACATCCATTGTATTTCATCCTAAAGTGTATTGTATGCGCAAAGTATATAGTTGATTTATAAACAAAGTCCCCATAAATTTTTTATTAAACTAAGGAAATTCCATTTCCCATGATAACTAAATACACATAATTTTTGTAATTCAAACTCAGTTTCCATTTATCTTTCATCATATTCAAATAATTTTAAATCAAAACAATCATTCATGCTTTTCCAATTATAAAAAATTTATAAGTGCAAATATAAATAAACAACCGCCTTTACCATATTTGGTTTTTGAAAAAGAAAAAATTAACACATAGTCAAATACCTACTCAAGTATCGATGGTAATATCTTATATTTGGCCTATTAAGACAAACTGAACTCAAATATGAGTAAATGATATTGCTATGAAAATGAATCTATATACCCAGTCCCTTTATATATATATATATAGTTTGACAGTTGATTATAGGGTGTGTGTGTGTGTGTGTCTACATACCCTATAATCAACTATCAAACTTATATATATATATATATATATATATATATATATATATATATATATATATATATAATTTTGACAGTTGATTATAGGGTGGGTGGGTGTGTGTGTGTGTGTGTCTACATACCCTATAATCAACTGTCAGACTTTATATATATATATGAAGTCTGACAGTTGATTATAGGGTATGTAGACACACACACACATGTACAGTCACATTTAAGTTTTTCAATTCATCAAATGTTTATTGGTATAAATATATATGTTTATATTTATATATATTCAATATCACTGAAAAACCCGTATTCTTAACCCAAAAATAATGCATTGGTTAATAGTTGAATTATCTTATAGACATACACAATTGATTTTATTTTTCAAATATCCTAAGGAATATATAACTACTTGGTTCAAGATAATATATCAACTGAATTACATATATATACCCTACAGAGTAAAATCCCATTTTGAATGATTAATTCAAATTGCTAATGAACGATAGGACAAAATTTTTAAAAGTCTTTTTATATCATGTCCAAGACTTATTTTTACAATCCCAACCTTCCTAGGATACCCTATTTTGGATATAAGGTTTTGTGAAGGTTGAGCCCTCCATAGGGCCCTATATACAACCCATTAAAAATTTCTAAAATTATAAACAATTGGCTAATTAATAACCCATGAAATTTTAAAACCCATTCTTAAAAATTATCACACACAGGCATTTAAATTACAAAACTAAATTGATAAAATGTATGATTGACAAATACTTCCAAGCCAAAATCTAAGCCAATTCCTTCTTTTCCTCTTCTCCACCTTCTACCTTTTCCTCTCAAAATTTCATGAGATGTGTGCTATTCATAGTACCACTATCCTATTTTATTTATTTTCCATCCTCTATTTTATTCACCACTCCATCTTCTTCAACTGATTAAACTCATTCTAAAATATGCATGTCAAGATAGCTTAACCAACTCATAGTTTACCTCCATGCATAAGTAGTAAAACCCCACAATTTGTTCTTAAAATAATGCTTAATTGAATTCAACAAATGATTAGTTTTCTTAATCATTCTTGATGCTTCTAAAAATCCCTAATTAATCATATATTATTCATTTTATCAAATATCCATGGTAACGATCAATCCATTACCGACTACCTCAATCACATAAGTCAAATAATACCTATGTTATATTCCATGCACAACATATCAATTAGTCAATATCTAATGTATTTTTTCATGTAATGACTAACATAATAAAATCATATAACTTTGACACTGAAACTATGCATAACAAGACTAAGATTTTACATTAAATTGTATATATATATATATATATATATATATATATATATATATATATAATTTAGTCCAAAAATCACACTAACAATCATCTAAAGGAAAATTACACAAAACATACTACACTAATTCATATCAAAAAATTACAAAACATGATATACTAAGTGGTGTGTGCAAGGGTTTCCAGATTCATTCTCTATCAACCTCCAATGTCTCCATCTAAAAACCCTCTTTGATGATACTCTCACTCCATCATGATCTAAGGGAAGAATGTGTCCTACATCCGCCTCATGTAAATAAATTTATTTATCCCAAAACATCATTATATCCATAAAAATAATGTTATATAATAATCAAACATGATCACAAAATATAGAATATAAAATTACTACTAATTCATAACATCTAATCATGTAAATTAAGCAGCACAAATTATTCCATAATTATCATATGTTATCAATATTAATCAAATATTAGTTAATCAACTAATCAACCACAATAATCCATAGATTAAACATGTTATTTAGCTTAGAGAGAAATCGAGATGTGACATAGATGAATAAAAAATGTGCATATATAGAGTTATTTTTTGGATTTCCTCATATGGGACTTGATAAACATGTGAGATGATCTTTTTAATGAATTTAAATTTTAAAAATTAGCCTTGAAAAGAGGACAAAATTGACAATTAAGTACACTACCAATCAATGAGATTGTTCTGAAGGAGAGGCCTTGTCTAAAGAGTGTTGATGATTTAAAATTGTGCTTGATTTTAATAAACAATAATGGGAAGTTTCAAGATATGGGACTCTCATCTTGAAACAATCTCTAGATTTTTGAGAAGCTGGTTCTTCTTTAAATTGAGTAGATACTAGGAAAAGGGATAAGAATTTAACAGAACACAAATGTAAGAAAGAAAATATAATCTATGGTAATGCACCTGAATGTAATTTGACCTTCATCCTGAGCACAGTGAGACTATATGTAAGATTCATTTACATTTAAGAGAAAACAAGTGAATGATCAATGTAAAAGATGGAAACAATAGAAACAGAGGCTCACAACATAGACTACTTTTGCAGTGATACAGAAAATGTCAACAAAGGCATAGGGTTCAATCTTCTTATTTGAATTTTTCAATCACATAAGAGGCACAGAAACACATACAGTTATATAAACCTTCCAACTCAATAAAATGAGACAAAAGCAAATGACATTCCTAATCATAGCTCTAGAAAGTCTACAGCCTAGACTACTTTTGCAAATGACACAGATAATATCAACAAAGGCATAGGGTTCAATCTTCTTATTTGAATTTTCCAATCACATAAAAGGAATAGAAACATGTACAGTTATGTAAACCTTCTAAATAAATAAAATGAGACAAAATCAAATGATATTACTTAGCCATAGCTCTAGAAAGTCTAAACTTGTTACAATAATTCTCTCTCAAAAATTCTCTCTGATAATGGATCCTCTATTTAGTGATCTCTACACCCTTATTTATAGCCTTCAATTCACTCCATATTGTCTGCTTGTTCCCAATATAACAGCCCAAATGAAATCTCTCCCTAACTAAAAGTGTCTAACAGAGGATATCTTATAGATTCTAAAATGCTTCATCTTATAGTAGTTCATTGGCTGAAACAGATTACAAGATGCTCCCTTCCCTTGAATTCTATGTAACACTTAGCCAATTTTTGAAAACTTCTTATTACTTTAGGAGACACTGAAAGATGACACTTGGCATGTTCTGCAGCATCTATTGAAGACACATGAAACTTTCTGCATAACTTGTACTCTTTTGTGTCTTTACTCAGGAGTGTTCCACCTTTGACACTTGTCACAATCTACTTCCACAAAACTCCAATAGCTTAAAAGAAAATAAGACCCATAGCATTTCCTTTTAAAAGGGACATAGGGATATGTGTTAATCTCCACTTGCTTCAACAAAGGACATGTGGCAATCTTTGTGGCTCTTTAGCTATACTGTGGAAACATTTGGGACACATGTTAGCCTCCTATGGATGGTGACACTTGGCAGCTTCTGTAGACTTTTAGAAATAAAACCTGGGACCCACCACAGTCTTTATTCAATAATGAAAAATGAAGATCTTTTAGATGGCAAAACATGGTGACTTTGGCTACTTTTGGGAAGGTATGTGGCATCTTTCGCTACTTCTAGGAAGATACGTGGTGTCTTCTATTGCTTCTAGGAATGGAGTAGAAAGGGGCTCGGTAGATGACACTTGGCAGTGTCCGCTTGAATGGTTTGGTTGCACCTTACTACCTTTTGAAAGGACACTTGACCCTTTGGTTTTTTAGGATGCTCCTTTTAACTGCCCGATTGTACTAATCCATTGAACTAACTGATTAAACCAAAAATGGTTCAATGGTTCAACACTGTGCACCATTTACACATGAACTAAGGCATTGAACTAAAAATATTAAACCAAGGCTTTGAACCAAAAATTGAACCAAGGCATTGAACTAAAAATATTTCAGATGCTGACATGTGGTGACTTCCACTCTCTTCAATTGGGTTATGTGGAAGCTTCCATCACTTTTAGAAAAGCAACACTAAGACCTTCTGCTATTGCCACATGGCACTTTTTGCTTTAACTCAATACTTAGATTGTTAAACCTTTCACTAAAAAGAGATGAAACATGTGTGCCGATATGAAACTATGGATGCTAACACTTGGCACATTCCATTGATTTACTGTGAGATATGTGGCATATTCTGACCAACTCATAGAAAGTATGAAAGGTGCCTTGAATGATGACACTTAGTGTTTCACTTGGGAAAGGATGCCTCGAAGGATGACACTCGTCAACTTCTACTTGATTTCAACACTTAGGCAAAAATGAATCAAAATGAAAATAGAGCCCATGCTCTGTATCATGACTTCACCATCTCAGACCAACAAATGTGAGGACAAAATTTGGTAGCACGCAACTGAAAAAATAGGATGAAATGTAGAGTAATTTATAACTCTACAGTTATGGGTGACCCCAAGGAATTTTGAGCCTACTCAAAAAGAAACCACAACTCTCGCTAGATCAAAATTTCAAAATCATAGCTTCAACAATGTTATTTGGTAGGCAGACCACTCTTCATCAGATAACCCTTGCTTACTTTGCAATTCATTGAAGGCTAAATCAAGGTTAATAATATCCTTGTGTGAAAAATGTTGCAAAATTTGAACTGTAGCCTTCAATTTGAATTTGAGCTAGGAAACAGGAACCAAGATAGCTTCTACTTTAGGTACTGATGAATCATCCCTTAGATTCTAGAAAATTGTTTGATCTTTTTGTTTGGCCAATATCAAAGGTTCAATTTCTTCTACCATTAGCACGGTGTTGTCATTAGGAAATGGAGAAGGAAAACCTAGTTGCACTAGATCTTCAACATGTTGTTTCATTTCATTGATTCCTTCCTTCATGACATCCAGAAGCTCCTTGTAACTATTGGCTATGGAATTGCAACTAATAACTTCATTTACTCGCTTGGCAGTGACCATTCTATCATTGATTCCTACTACTGATAGTGTTGCATCTATTGCATCATACAACTTTTGCAACAACATTTATGATTCCATTACTCTCTTAGAGACTATAGCCAGAGTATTTACAACTGAACTCTCCACCTTTTTGCATAATTTTTGTGCATTTAGCAGGAAGGTGAGAGATGGCTTGAGCTAAATAATCTTTGAAGAGATTCTCTTCCATATGGATTTATATAGCCCCTTTACTAGACTTAACACTCCAATACTCTTTAGCCTATTGGCCAGCTCTAGTGTCAATTGTGTTGCTCTCTATTGCTCTGAGTGAAATTGGGCTTGTATGGCTGTAGTACTATTTTGTTCACTTAGAAGGTTTTGTTGTAATTAGGTAACATGAAATAGATGTTCCTCACACTTTTCTTGCAATGCTACCTTTTCATGCCTAAGGGTCGTCACCGCATCCTTTACTTGTGTGAGCCCTACCTTTAAAGAATCATTTTGGGCCTGAAATGCCTGGTGAGTCTAAAGAGAAACAGTTATTTGCAACTGTTTATTTAGATTCTCTATTTCATTATTTTTACTATTGATTTTTGAGGTCAAACTATTACAGTTTGCCTTTTCCTTGGCTAGCTCAGCTTCCATCTTTTGTAACCTTCTTGATATCGTCAAGTAGTCTTCAGTAACTACAGTAGTGGATTTAGTCAATAGCTCAACTTTGTCCTGTGGCCTAAAGCTTGACATGTCGATGGATAATACATTCATCATATAATCTTTCAACTACATTTGCTCCATTGGCTTTATTACATTTGGCAACAAATGAGTCATCCTCAATTACTATTGGATGGGGTCAAATTGTGACTACAAATGGGGTGTAGCCAAAGTTTTATTCTCCTTAATCTTCTTCTTCTCTCTTTAGGCTTCCCTTGCCTTCTTAGTAGCATTTTCTTGGGTCTAGAAGGTGGAAGGAGAGGCAATGTGCCCACCCGCAAAAGGATGTCCTTGTGGAAGACCATATTGAATAGCCAATTGTTGTCTATGGGTAATCTGAGGGGAAAGCTTCTTGGGAATAGAGGGAGAGAAATGAGGTAATATTAAGGCCTGAGGTGGCACCAATGGGATGAAGTGGGAAATTGGGATAACAGAAGTGGTAGGGGAAGAAATAGACTGAGAAGGAGAGAGAGGAATAGTACTTACCTAAGGAGTAATTATAGTACCCTATAATTGGCATTGTGATGTGTCTGTCTCCTCTTCTGAACCAAACTGAAACTGCACCCTCTTTCATTTCTTGGGTGTCTCTTCTTCTGACTATATTTTTGCTCCTTTTAATGAGCCTTATGGGGAATTGGGAATATCAATAACTGGGGCTCATGGGGAAGCTTGTGATGGTGAAGGTACCATACTTTTCTGCATTTCTATGGCACTGAGGGATGGAGGCCAAACTAATACAATTGCTACAGCTATAGTTTGCTCTAAGGCTTGTGATTCTTGGCTTGACCAAGCCCTAACTTCCTATTCTTCACCTGATGTAGGCAAATTACCTATCTCTGGACTAGATACAGGGGAGAGATGACACTCATCCCATAGTTCTTCCCATCTTTCATTTGTGTCTACATTCTTGAAAGAATGGGTTGTTTGACAAATTTCTTGCCTATACTTCCAATAGGCCTCTATCTTCTCAGTATCCCAATCTTTATTATTTAATTCTCTCCTTAAGCCAGATGTCATTTTGACTTTAGGATCATAATCCCTTTGTTTGACGTAGAATGTCTCCCATGGCCTATTTTGTGGAAGTGGCAAGTCTGTTAACTCAACATAGAATCTAGGATTGTCTTCCCTTAGATTTTTCTTGGTTTCCCAAAAAGGGCAGCCCTCATGTGTAATTCTGATTGTGACTTTCTTATTTATTATCTAGGAAGCTATGAAATTGTTTGGGTCATAAACCCATTTGTCCTCTATTAAAAGGAAACCCAGAAAGGCTAGCTTTCTAAGCAACACAACTTCAGCATCTCTGGTTTCCAAAACCATGCCATTTGTCATCCATGGTAGATTATACATTTTTTTTCCTCTTTCCCAAGCCAAATTAATTGTCAATTATGGATACTAGCCTAGTGACCTCTAGGAATGCTAACCTAAGAGTCAAGATCTTAGGTAGCAATATTGGTTCCCCACAAAAACCATGGACTCTTATAATGATATGGTGGGATCCAAAATAGAAATTACAATGAATTGGGCAACTAGCTAGAAGATTTGAAAGACTGGGCAATAATCTGTTCATAATTGGTTCAAGACTGAGATGGCGAAAAGTAAGAGTGACAAATAATTCCCAAAACTCATATGGGTCACTAGTTTTTGACAAAATGTGTGTCCATGCAGACACAAGAATGGTCCTTTAGAGATCAAAATCTGGGTCATACATATTAAGATACATATGTTGGGCGAAGAGTTCCGAGTTTTGTAATAGCATGAGGTGGAACAAATAGGAAGAATACCTAAATAATCCTTTTGATCTAAAATGAGCCAATTTTTCTACCATTGAGAAAGCAATTTTCTCAAAAAAGTCAAGCCGATACTCTTGAGTTTTATCAATGGTCTTCAGCCTGAAAAGGATAGCCATTTGTTCTGCATATGCTACCATATCATCTTTCATGTCAAAGATGAGAGCCATCATAGACAATGCGTCTTGGCTAGCCTATGTGAATTGAGTTCTTGGTGTAGGGAGTGTGGGTACTGTAGTATCATCATCACCCATTTATAACTCAACTCTCAAGAACCTTATCTAAGTGTTGATGTTTGCCCATGTTCTTTGCATCTTAGCAACAATGGGAAATGTAGTTGTACTATCATGATGCAGGGCTAACATATTCCTGATGGCTTGCAATGTGATTTTCACTATGAATGGGCCTCGTTGAATGGTGCTTGAAGGTGTATGGAGCAAGTCTGCACATAATTTGACTAGGTCAAGGCATGAATGCATAGTTGGGACAATGAATTGAGCCAATTGTGAGGTCCATATCCTCTTAGCAAATGTTTCAAATTGCCCTACTCTAGCCCTTTATAGACACCTTTGATGTTCCCCTTCTCTAAGATTTTTGCTACTGGCTCTTTAAAGAATTAGATCCATGATGTCATCTGCATAATCTTTTATTTTCATTGAATCACTTGCTGGACCAGCTTCAGAAAACCTAGTCCTTGGATAGGCCTTCAATGGTTGTGCAAGAGCTAAAGCATATGATTTAATTGTAAGAAACTTATCAAGGGATTCATACATCCCAGCTCCTTATTGTGAAGATTGTGCCCCCTCCATCTTTGTATCTTCTCTATAGTAACTTGTATGAACTTTTGCAAAATAGAGACACTTTCACTAAAGTAAGTTTACTAAGCACAGAAAATGCAAGTAGCAGGATATTTTTCACACAGATGCAAGAATGTTTGAAAACTTGTAAACTTTAAACCTTGCTATAGGTATTTATTGACCTATCAAGTCTTAAAATGGAATTAAACTTGAATAATCATTAGCAAATCCTACTCAATCTTTATGGAACAGTGAGATAGACATGTTATGCAAGTGGCAGTGCAAGGTACCTTGGGGATTTCTAAAGATTTTAGGAGACATTCAATGTATTGGAGAAATTTTGAAAATTTTGAAAATTCTGAGCTATCGACTATGTGTTCAAAGAACACTTATTTAAAAGAAAATCAGGAAAACAAAAATGGGAAAACAAAGTAGGGAAACAAAACAATATGAAAAGGGGACACTACCTAACTACATTAATGAAGCATCTTTATCTCCCTCCTAGATCAAAAGCAAAATTTCTAAATTCTCTTTCATGACAAGCCAGCTTATGTTGCCATACAAATGATTGAATTGGGTATAGCTTTGGTGAATTGCCCTCTATGTATGCCTTATTGATTTTCCTGCATTCAAGTGACTCTGAGTCAAACATGCTTCCAACATATATAAGCTCTTCTTCTTCTTGGAAACTCATCGAATATCGGCTCTTGATATTGGCCTGTCTTATAAGGAAATCAATTATTGAATTAATTCCTTCTACTTCAAACTCTAATTCTACTGCATGATCATCCTCCTTAATAAATTCAAAATTACCAATATCTTGAAAGGATAATTTTGAAAGTTTTCAATGATTTTGAACATGTAATTGAGGCTCAATGTTGTTTTGTTCCTCTATAATCATTTTACAGCTTCCCTGGAAAAGAGTATACCCTGATCCAATGATTTCAAACAAATCATTTAAATCATGATCAAAGGAATGTCCATGTTCTTCCTCATCATCTTGCAAAGTAAGAAGAAAGTCAGAGATTATTTTTTCTTCATCAGAGATTAAGTCATACGCTTGTGACTTCTTGCTAGGAATCTAGAATTCATAAGAAGTATCTTTTAACTTTTCTTCCTCCATAACATTTGGGATTATATGATCTTCATCAAGTATAATGTAAGTGCCCAAACCAATAGAGTCATAATTTCCATATGGGTCACTCTGCATCATAGCTAATAAATGATCATTTTCTTCTTCTTGATTATACCCAGTCCATTCACCTAGCTCTTCGACAAAGACCCTCTCTTCTTTATTCATCATGGCATGGGCTGCCTCTAACTTTGCAGTGGGCTCATTAGTGATGTGATATTTATATAATGGTTCAGGCAATATCTTCATCTTTGAACTGTATTTGGTTTTTAAGATGAGATGAGACCAATCAAGGGACATATATCCCCCTATTTTGGCTGTAAAGTCTCTTGACAAACATAAGCCAAAAATGGGAGGTATATCTATCACTACTACATCTTGATTTACAATTATATTAGGAAAAGTATATAATTGTAATTGGAGTTGTTTGATTCTCCCTATGGTTTGTATTGCTTTGCCATCTAGCTCTATGACCCCTTTAGTGAGTGGTTCATAGTTAATCTCTAAAGCATCAGCTATCTACTTGGGCATTATTGTAGTACTAACCCCTAAATCAATCATTGCATTATGCAGTAGTTTCTTGCCAACTATTAAAGTTAAATAGAAGGGATCTAGTTTTGATTTGATTACCTCTACTGTATTATTCACTAGGGCTGTTGTCTGTAAATGAACTGCATCTTTGAGTTTTTCTTTTTTAGCAAGTCTTTCCTTGATGGTAGTACCTTTTGGCATTACTTGTCCTTGTAGAGCTTCTTGTAGTAGTGTCTTATATTTAGGAATATCCAATATATCCCATATTGATACTTGTGTTGGAGTCTTCTTCAATTGATCCACCACATTTATTGGTCCCAGAGTCTGAGCTTTTTGAACATAAGGATATCTTGTTTTTTTGAATTTGGGCTGGAATCCCTTGATTTTGCACTAGCTGAGGCACCTCTTATCTGACATCTATGTTTCTTTATCCTTGAAATGGAGGATTATCCATGACTTGACTATTTACAATCTCAAGCTTTTCCACCATCCTTCTCTTCAATCTGGTGTAATAATCAGATTACACCACTAGTTTTTTGGAGGTAAATGCTTCATTCAAAAAAACTGCTTCTTCATCTTCGACCCATGAGAACAAAGTATGTTCTGGGGATATTTATTCCTCTTGTTGCAAGGACATTCCTTGCATCTAAGCCACTAGGACTAAATTCTACATACCAGGAGACTGGTAGGCTTGATTATTACTGGAGCTTGCAAACTAACTATCCATTCTTCTTTGCTCTGCCACCTTTTGTTGTAAATTACCCATAGGACAGTCTCTAGGTGTATGAGCATTATTACAAGGGAAACACCAAGCATTAGTGTTATCTACATAGTTATTTTTCCCTAGAACAATATCCCTATTTGAATTGGGAGGAATAGTCTATGAAGGTGTGGGGACTGCAACCAATTGGTTTGCTGGCTGATGGTTAGTTTGTCTTGGAGGACCTTGATATTGGTTTGACTGAGATGAAAATATATTTCCTTGATAGCCTTGATATGGAGGCTTGGAGAAAGTATTCTTCTATCTTTTTATATTGATCAGCTCGTTAGAAAATGTCCTTAGGATATTCTTGATATCATCCAGCGCAGATGACGAAGTGGGGATAATTTCTTTAGCAGATGGTTGAGGATAGGTGTACATGGACATAGGTGGGGCTATAGATTTAGGGACTTCTTGAGGTAATGGTAAGGAAATTTTTGGGAACATGGGCATGGGAGGCCTTGGAGGTAATTTACCAACATCTGTCAACTTATTTTCAGCTATGACAGCATAGTCATAAGCCTTAGGCAAAGTGTGTCCTCCAAGTGATTGAATCATAATAGATATATATGAATTTAAAGCCTTAAGATAAAACACTATGGCCATACCTGGTAATGGTCTAGCTATAATAGGGATTCTATCCCAAGTCTTTTGAAATCTAGAATTGAAGTCAGTCATAACTTTTTGTGGTCCCCTTTGAATGGTGATTAACTACTGTAATAAAGAAGACTTATCACCCTTCTCTGTGAATATTTTGAAGAAAAGATCTCTGAGCTGATCCCATGTAGATATGGTATTTGGGGTCAAAGACTGATACCATTCTAGAGCCTTCCCTTTAAAAAAAGCTACTAATAATCTTATGGCCACATTTTGTTGTGTGACAACATGTATAACACAGACATCTGATACATCATGTAGATGCTCTTTAGGTGTTTTAGAGTCTTGCCCACTAAATTTAGGTAGAGCTTTTAAGGCATTCACTAGGATAAGGTCCCAAGTGTCTAATGGTATTGGGAGAATTAAGGGACTACCAGTGTTCCATCTTACATAATTTCTTGGGGGTATAGGGGCTCCCATATTTGCTCTTGGTATTGGTACAAAATGGTTGGCTATTCTTCTTGGACTTGTTACCAAAGGTGGCAAAAGAATACCTAGATTTGTAGCAGATTTTGATCTAGTTATAGGTCCACAACTATGACTTCTTGTAGCTCTCTAGTTCATACAATCTTGAAAGAGACTTCAAGATTGGTCCCACCGGGCATGCCAAAAATTGTTGATGATTTAAAATTGTGCTTGATTCTAATCAATAATAATGGGAAGTTTCAAGATATGGGACTTGCATCTTGAAATGACCTCCATATTTTTGAGAAGTTGGTTCTTCTTTAAATTGAGTAGATACTAGGAAAAGGGATAAGAATTTAATAGAACACAAATTCAAGAAAGAAAATATAATCTATGGTGATGTGCCTAAATGTAATTTGACCTTAATCCTAAGCATAGTGAGACTATATGTAAGATTCATTTACATTTAAGAGAAAATAAGTGCATGATCAATGTAAAAGATGGAAATAATAGAAACAGAGGCTCACAACATAGACTACTTTTGTAGTGATACAAAAAATGTCAAAAAAGTCATAGGGTTCAATCTTCTTATTTGAATTTTCTTGTCACATAAGAGGCATAGAAACATGTACAATTATGTAAACCTTCCAACTCAAGAAAATGAGACAAAAGCAAATGACATTCCTAATCACAACTCTAGAAAGTCTACATCCTAGACTACTTTTGTAAATAACACATATAATATCAACAAAGGCATAGGGTTCAATCTTCTTATTTGAATTTTCCAATCACATAAAAGGTGCAGAAACATGTATAGTTATGTAAACCTTCCAACTCAATAAAATGAGACAAAAGCAAATGATATTACTTAGCCACAGCCCTAGAAAGTCTAAACTTGTTACAATAATTCTCTCTCAAAAATTCTCTCTGATAATGGATCCTCTATTTGATGATCTCTGCACCCTTATTTATAGCCTTGCATTCACTTTAGATTGTCTGATTGTTCCCAATCTAATGGCCCAAATGAAATCTCTCCCTAACTGAAAGTGTTTAATAGAAGATATCTTATAGATTCTAAAATGCTTCATCTTCTAGCAGTTCATTGGCTGAAATAGATTGCAGGATGCTCCCTTCCCTTGAATTCTATGTAACACTTAGCCAATTTTTAAAAACTTCTTATTAATTTAGGAGACACCAAAAGACAACACTTGGCATATTCCGTAGCATCTATTGAATACACGTGGCACTTTTTGCATAACTTATACTCTTTTGTGTCTTTGCTCAGGAGTGTTCCACCTTTGACACTTGTTGCAATCCGCTTCCATGAAACTCCAATAGCTTAAAAGAAAATAAGACCCATAAAATTTCCTTTTAAAAGGGACACAAGGATAGGTGTCAATCTCTACTTACTTCAACAAAGGACACATGGCAATCTCTACTGCTCTTTAGCTATACTGTGGAAATGTTTGGGACACATGTTAGGCTCCTACGGATGGTGACACTTGGCAGCTTCCATATAATTTTAGAAATAAAACTTGAGACCCACCACATTCTTTATTCAGCAATGAAAAATGAAGAAGATCTTTCAGATGGTGACACATGTCAGCTTCCACTACTTTTGGGAAGGTACGTGACATCCTCTACTCATTCTGGGAAGATACGTGGCATCTTCCACTACTTCTAGGAATGGAGTAGAAAGGGGCTCAGTAGATGACACTTGGTAGCCTCCGCTTGAATGGTTTGGTTGCACCTTACTACCTTTCAAAAGGGCACTTGACCCTTTGGTTTTTTAGGATGCTCCTTTGAACTGCATGATTGTACTAAGTTGTTGAACCAACTGATTAAACTAAAAATAGTTTAATGGTTTAACAATGCACACCATTTACACATGAATCAAGGCATTAAACTAAAAATATTAAACTAAGGCTTTGAACCAAAAATTGAACCAAGGCATTGAACCAAAAATATTTTAGATGCTGACATGTGGTGACTTCTGCTCTCTTCAGTTGGGTTATGTGGCAGCTTCCATCACTTTTAGAAAAGCAACACTGAGACCTTCCATTATTGCCACTTGGTGCTTTCTACTTTACCTTTATACTTAGCTTGTTAAAACTTTCACTGAAAAGAGTTGAAACATGGGTGCTGATATGAAACTATGGATGCTAACACTTGGTGCGTTCTGCTGAGTCGCTGTGAGATACGTGGCACATTCTGACCAACTCATAAAAAGTATGAAAGGTGCCTCAAATGATGCCACTTAGCATTTCACTTGGGAAAGGATGCCTTGGAGGATGACACTTGTCGACTTCTACTTGATTTCAACACTTAGGCAAAAATGAATCAAAATGAAAATAGAGCTCGTGCTCTATATCACGACTTTGCCATCTTAGACCAATGAATGCGAGGACAAAATTTGGCAGCGCACAACTTAAAAAATAGGATGAAATGTAGAGTAATATATAACTCTACAAAGAGCAAAGAAAACTAATCTGGAAGTGAAATTATCATAATAGTGAGTCTAGGTTACTTGAAATGAAGAATAGGAATATTAAGTATCATATTTTCTTATAGATTGAGCATCATCTACATAGAAGTAAAGGAGTAGTATTTTGGAACTATGGAATTGAGCATAGGCTAAGTGTGTATAAGGGTGGTCACAAGTACATTGTTTTAGCATTATATGTTAATTTTAGTGACTAAATTTCCTCCCCTTATTCAATTAATGTATTAAATTGAGATTATTAGAGTAATATAAAAAGAGTTATACCTGATCTTAAATGTGTTGAGTAGGCTTGGATGTAGATCACACGCTAAACTATGCTTCATGCAAACCTGTGATGAAACATGTATCAATTAATAATTACTTAGGGTGAAAATATGAAAGTAAAGACATGAAACTTATAGATCAAGTAATAAGGTATGAATACATCATTTCATATATGTGAACTATTATTTTTTTTGTGCAAAACTAGTGACTAGAGAGAGTAGAACTATTTCTTTTTGTTGAAGAACTTTATTAGACTATGCATGTCAAAATCCTTATTGGTAGGATAATGTGCTTAAAAATTCAAGATTCAATTTGAATCCATCATCACACAACTTAAGGTATTAAATTAGCTTTGAATCCTTGTATGAATTCCAATGGATCATTTTGGTGTAAAAATGTTGAATCAACTAATTTAGATGGAATAATATTCAATTCTAGTGCAAAAATAATATTAACTAAGTTTAGTGTACACATCATAGAGAATGACATGAATTTCCATTCATTCTATAAAAATTGGTGTAAAAATTGAGCAAGAAAGAAATCATGTGCCACATACATGCTCCTAATCTTATAATTGAGTATATTTATTCAAATAACTAAGTAAAATCAATTGAATTTCTAAGTAAACTTGTGTAAAATTCTGGAATAGAAGTTACATATGATTCTCCCAATTTGAGAAAATTTTATGATAACATGTGTATAAATCTAAAAGTCATTTTTTAGTAACCACTAAAAATTGTTCTTTAGACTAAGTATAATTTTGAAAAATCTAGATAATGTTATTTTTTATTTCTTGGATGGAAGTGAACTATTCTAGATAGCTACACCCTATGCTATTGTCTAAATGGCACAATCCTACTTGAATATGATTTTTGGTTTAAAATTAAGTATGAATTATAATCAACTAAGTAAATAATATTGTTTTATGTCTATGTAGTGAACTATTTCAAATTATTCTCTAAGGTAACCACTATGTAGTCCCCCTCTTTTGAGGTGAGTTTTGAAGCCTACATAATAACTTAACTAAAAATAAAAAGTTATGTAAGTGATGTTATAGAAAATATTAAAATATGGAGTAATAATGATAAAATTATATATCATAGATTCATATTGATAATTTAAACAAAGTAGTAATGTAGGATACATGTAGAACCAAACATACATAGTGTTATGTCTACATGGATGCTAGTAATTAGGCATGAAGTGAATAAATGACCAATAATGAGCATGTGAAACTAATATAGAACTACTCAAGGAAGATGCATTATGTAGGTTATAACAAGATGCATGATATCAATCGTGACATCACATACTAAATGAACATAACAAATAAGAGTCATGGCCATGATGCATACATAAAGAGAACACACAAAAACACATAAAACTAGGAGGATAAGGGGTCACATATAAGAGACATGTTTAAATTCCATTCACACACATAAAGACACACAATAAGGCTTAGAGACACAAAAAGGGCATGTGAAAATTTCCATAATTCAGATTAAAAAATACACACAAATCATGAAGTAAATAATTAAACATGATAAACATGCATGAATAAGTGAAATTGATACATGTAGGTAATTGGTAACATTAGTATATTTATAAACTTAGGTATCTAGTAAGATAACAATGTGAAAGTAAGTGAGAAAATATGGAAATATTTTTCAAATGTATTATATTGTAGTAGGAACAAGAATAGTCATAGACTGATGAAACCTAAGTAAAATATGCCCTAGTGAACTTTCTATGATGTACATAAGTTTAGAAGGCCTGTGACTATTTTAGATTTGAGAAATGAGATCCTATGTTCACTGGGATAAATCCATTAGAACCAGACAAAAGCATATGGTGTTACTGTCTATGTAAATTTTTTATCTATGAGATAGTATCACCATCTACAACTACTTCTTAAAGTGACAATTTACATGTCTTAAAACTCACTAAAGTATATTTGTGAAACATATATGATATAAAATTGGTTATAGAGAAGTACTAAATATACTAAATCACAAATCAACTAATATAAATGAACTACATATATCATACACAAGTCCTAATGTTTAAATTTTATGGAATATATATATATATATATATATATATATATATATATATATATATATATATATATATATATATATATAACTAAAAAAGAAACTAACCAATGTCTCCTACAAAATCTTCACAATTAATAGATCATGTATCTAACATAAGAAGGATGACCTCTCATGAATGGAAAGTATCATGCCATTGTGAAGTAAGTAGTCTCAACTCAAAATTTAAAAATTGTTCTAGTTTTGTAACATAAGTGCCAATATCATGATGATAATCTATAGTATATTTTGTATGTTATTGAGTATTGTGAACTATAGGACTCATTGGAACCCATTATGGAGTATAATAAATTTTTACTAGTGTTATTTATGAAACACTCTTAATACCATGTACTATAAATCTAGGAGGTGTTGGTGTGGAGAGTGGCTTTGTAGAATCTATGAAAAATTAATGATTAAGTGTATCTTTAGGATATCTCTCCTTGGAAAGTTGAACACCTTTTTTTTAATGTTTGGAATATGTTAAACATTTTTAGGTTGCTCAACTAATATTTGTTGTGTATGAATAATTACCTTTGGTTGTAAGGGGCATTCATATGGAATACCATGAACTATGATAACATCATTAGAAAAATGTAATAAAAACATGTGTGTACTATATATGGAACTCCATGAAGCAAATGAATCTAAAGAAGTTAAATTATCATATCAAATACTCTTACACTGGGTAGTACTATAAACTTGGTGGACATAAGTGCTAGACCAAATTTTAGTGGTAATGTGATATCACTAATATGATTCTAAACATGTCCATTGAATCCATTTATTAATGTTGTTGTAGGAACTATTTCCTAGTATGTATATCTAGAATGAGAGATAAGTGTGATAGTTCACATATTCATTCTTGAACCATTATCAAATATAACACTCTATATAGTTTGATGATCAATGTAAGATCAAATGGATAAAAAGTGAAAATAAAAATCATTATCAACAATCTCATGCTTTGCAAATTTGATAAGTGGTATAGATGCCATTGAAACATTATATGTACCAATGATGCCATTTAAATAATGTTGTGACTATGTACATGGATGATAAAAAAATGGTAGAGGGTGTGCATTATATATGTAAAGAACTTATAATTTATCTATTGTTTATTTACTTGTATGATTAGTGAAATGATCATTGAATATATTCATTATTTGACTTTCATTTGGTTGTGTATTTTTATTGTCGGTAGATATACCCAAATGATGTTCTCATTTATCAAATCCTATATCTTATGTCTAAAACTGATGCATCTATTGGTAGTATGCCATGTTACTCTATGAAAATAAAACAAATCATTTTGACCAAATCCTTTTAGAATATGTTTACTTGCATCAATTTCTTTAATGTAAGGAAGAAATATGAGGTTACATTCAAATAAATTTTGTAACACCTTGTAGGGAGCTTCAAGTAAGTTGGTAAATTGTCTCCTTCAAGGAGATAATAATAAAATACATGGAGTAGGTTCTTAAATTACATTCAATATTATCTTTTGACCATTATTATTATCATTTAGTCTCACCTTGTATGGTGGATTACTTAAATTATTTGTATTAGAAGTAGAATCTGGGTTGGTTGCATACTTTAGCTTATTCATTTCTAACAACTTAACTTCTCTTTGCTTAAGTATGTGACATAAATATGTGAATGATAGAAACTTATTAATCATAATAGATTCATGTAGAGGTGAAATCAATATATTTTTGAACATGTCTTAAAATTTCTTATCTACCATATAATTCTTCATTTTGTATAACATGGTCATATATTGTAAGACATATTATATGATAGGCTCATTAGATTCTTTTTTGAGATGAACAATATGAGCATATGAAATATTTTCACTGATGTTAATTGATAAGTGTGCAAGGAAAAAATATGCCAAAGCATTGAATACATAAACTAACTAATGTGGTAAATCATAGAACCATTTTAGAGCTTACTTGATGGGGAATCAAGAACAATAAATAGCATTGATCCCACTTGTCATGATCTTGCTCCTCAATAAGAGCACAATATGATTACCTTGTATTAGCAAATAAACACGCAAAATTAACCAGAAGCAATAAGTAACTAGAATTCACAAATAACACAGAATATGAGAGACAACACAAACTGTATTAATACTTATCCAGAAAAGAATACAATGAAGAGACACCACACTCTTCCACACCTTTCAGGCTTCCCACACCAAGTGTACAGTAATTCTTCTCAAGAGTTCACTCTCCTACCAAAAATGGTCCCAACACACAACTCAAACACAAAGTTGGTGTTCACCTCCAACCAGTCAATAATAACCCTACCAATACACAAGTACTTAAAGTACTTCAAGTAGATCTCCCATAAGCTTGCAACAACCTGCAACTCAAATGATCTTACTTACACATGTAGAACTTCTCCTTGATCTTGCAACAACCTGTAGATCACCCTGTTCTTACAATTGGAAGGATCTTCCTTGCCTTCCTCTATTTGCTCATAATTACAATACATGCCAATGGGTCTATAAATAGATCCCACACTAAACAATAACTTAGACTTCTAATTTACAATAATTAGACACACAACTCAAGACCAAAAATAGCATTTACATGTAAACACTTAGTTCAACAAACTAACTATTCATGCAACAAACAGTTCTAGAACTGCCACAGGCGACCGACATCGGTCCCTGTCTGCCTAGAGATGACCGACGTCGACCGACCTCTTACCGATGCTGGTTGCCCTTTTACACTATAGATGACGGACATCGGTTACACTACCAATGCTGATATCCTTGGAACTCAGCAACCTCCTCCATGTCTACATAGTTGAAGCTTTTAGCTCTACAACCTAACAATCTCCCACTTGGAGATAAATAGCTACAACTATACTTGTACCTATACATCATCTAGTTTGTTCCCTTGGATTTGTATCCCTCTTCAAGACCACTCTTAAAGACCAACCACCACAAATCTTGTGGTGCACCTCTTATCATCCAAATCACCTGCCACATCTGCATCTACAAACCCATGTAGAAAATAACTTGACCTTGCATAGCATGTGCACCTACTGCTGGTCCCTCTAAGAATCCACTAAACTGCCCTCCAGTGCTTCTTTCCCAAATTGGCTCCAAACTTTTTGACAACTCTCACTGCTTGGGAAATCTCAGGGCTAGTACATACCATGCACTTAACCTCATTATGTGAATCAAAAGACTATTCATAAAACTGTCCAACCATCGGTGTGTTAACCAATTTCACACAATCATCTGGAGACAAAATCAACCTGTGACCTTCCATGTCTCTAGAACACACTCATGCCAAAGAATCTTATTGCTCCCAGATTCCTCATGACACACCTCTAAACTAGCTTTACCTTTAGTTCAGCAACTCCCTGTATGTGTAACCCTACAACAAGCACACAATACAGTAATAGGATAATGTAGCTAATATTATCCAACCTGGTAAAGAGAAACACAATGGTCAAACCTCCATTGTCCTAAAACTTACACAAGACCATATAACCTAGCCTTCTATCTCACATTTCCATTCCCGCTCTTCTTTATCCTGAACATCCATTTGTCTCTCAGTGCTTTCTTCCAGTGGGCAACTCCACCCAAAAACTCCCATTTGGTTCTTCTCCAAGGAATCACATCCTTCATCCATGCCAAGCTCCCACTATTTCCTGGATCTACCTGCTCTGCTTCTTTAATAACTTCTTGGTTCTTAACCATCAGTGAGCAACAAGTAGTGTAAAGAAGGGAAATGATGAATTTGAGGCTTACTTACCCTTTAAGTCATCCATATGGGCACTTGAGACTCCTTGACATCTTGTTATCTGCCCAAAATCCATCTCAGTGATCGATGCCAGTCACATCTCAGTCTGCATCTGACTGATGTCAGTTCCATGTGACTACCTCATCACCGATGTTGGTTCCCTCTAACCGATGCTAGTGTTTATCTATCCAGAGTCACCGACGTCGAGCTGCACATAGCTGATGTCAGTCCCTGTCTGGATGCCAACCCCAGTTTTCTAACTGACATCAGTCTCTATGTTTTACTTGTGAGCAATGACTTCTACCCGTGAACTCCTTTTGGATCAAACCCTTGTCCATATCAACCTTACTCTGCTCAAAATTATTTAGCCCCTTGTGCTGATCTCTGTCCATCATCTTCTCCTTGAAAACCAAGGCTTTCTTGTTCTTGTCACAAACATCAGATTTCTCAAGAAACGTCACTTTCTTCTTCTGCATACAAAAATCTCGATCCATGCTTTTCAAATCTAAAATCATACCCTTTGACTCAAGAATATGCATCCCCTTCTTATTCATGTGACCAAGCCTATTAAGCCACATCTATGAATCTATAGCTGACGTAGATAAACCAAAAAGAGAATCAGTAATACAAGTAGATAGATAAAGCGTACCTACTTTCTTACCTCTTTCTACAAGTGCACCCTTGGTAACCTTCCAAGAGTTTGCTGTGAGAGTTACTGTGCAACCCTCATCACCCAACTTTCTAATAGAAATCAAATTCTACTTTAGGATTGGGATATGCATGACCTCCTTCAACACCCATGTGTTCCCTATCTGCAATTTCAGCTTCACTTTCCCTTTGCCAACCATCTGACAAGGCTTACCATCCCCTAAATAAATTTCTCCAAAGTCTCCCTGGACATACTCATGAAAAAATTCCCTATTTGGGAATGCATGAAAAGAGGCACCAGAATCTAAAACCCAAGATTCTAATTTATCTAAGGAACATACCAGAGCATCTTGTGTAACATAATCTGCAACATCTACTTCTTCATGTCCTTCATGTTGATCTTCATCTGACCTGCAATCTCTCTTTAAGTGCCCTTGCTTTCCACATTTCCAACAGGTTATTCTGCCATACCTAGACTTGGATCTCCTACCTATCTTAGACCTTGATCTCCCATGCTCGATCTTCTCTCTTTGCCTTCCCCTACTTTCCACACTCAAAGCATTTCCTGATGATTCACCTATGTTTTTCCTATAAATTTCTTCATTCAAGATTACACTCACAACATCATCCACTTTTAAGATTTTTGAAGCAGACGCAGTATTACTAACTGCCATTACCAAACTCTCCCAACTTTTAGGTAATGAGCATAAGATTAAGAGAGCCTTAATTTCATCATCAAAAACAATATTGACTAAACTTAACTGGTTTACCAAACCATGGAAATCACTAAGATGACTATGAACAAATCCACCTTCCAACATTTACAAATTAAATAATTGCTTCATAAGAAATACCTTATTTGAAGCTGAGGGTTTTTCATATAAATTTGCCAAAGATTCCATCAACTCTACCATTGTCTTAGCTTGAGATAAGTTGGAAATCACAAACGATGCAAGGCTCAATCTTATAGATCCCAGAGCCTTCTGATCAAGAACCTCCCATTCTTCATCCTTCATATCTATAGGCTTGCATGCAACCCCACCCAATGGTAAGTACAAATCTTTTTGATACAGATAATCTTCAATCTGTATCCTCCATAATTGATAGTTCTTGCCATTAAACTTCTCCATTCGTAGATTACTTTCTTCTGCCATTGCTATACTCCCACTCAAACAGAAACCCCTATGAGTAACCTGTAATCAACACACACTAACCAGATCTGAAACAACTGTTAGTAACCCAACCAAAAGCTCTGATACCAGTTGATGGGGAATCAAGAACAACAAACAGCTCTGATCCCACTTGTCAGGATCTTTCTCCTCAATAAAAGCACAATATGATTACCTTGTATTAGTAACTAAACATGTGGAATTAACCAAAAGCAATAAGTAATTAGAATTCACAAATGACACAGAATATGAGAGACAACACAAATTGTATTAATACTCATCTAGAAAAGAATACAATGAAGAGATGCCACACTCTTCCACACCTTTTAGGCTTCCCACACCAAGTGTACAATAATTCTTCTCAAGAGTTCACTCTCCTACCAAAAATGGTCCCAACACACAACTCAAACATAGAGTTGGTGTTCACCTCCAACTAGTCAGTAATAACCCTGCCAATACACAAGTACTTCAAGTACTTCAAGTAGATCTCTCATAAGATTGCAACAACCTGCAACTCAAATGATCTTACTTACACATGTAGAACTTCCCCTTGATCTTACAACAACCTGTAGATCACCTTGTTCTTACAATTGGAAGGATCTTCCTTGCCTTCCTCTATTTACTCATAATTACAATACATGCCAATGGGTCTATAAATAGATCCCACACTAAACAATAACTTAGACTTCTAATTTACAATAATTATACATGCAACTCAAGACCAAAAATAGCCTTTACATGCAAACACTTGGTTCAACAAACTAACTGTTCATGCAACGAATAGTTTTGGAACCACCATAGGTGACTGACATTGGTCCTTGTCTGCCTGGAGATGATTGATATCAGCCAACCTCCTGCCGATGCTGGTTGCCCTTCTGCACTGTAGATGATCAACGTTGGTTACACTGCCGATGCCGGTATCCCTGGAACTCAGCAACCTCCTCCATGTCTGCATAGTTGAATATTTTAGCTCCACAACCTAACAATACTCTTTTAAAATTTTGGGAAATAAATTGGTAAAAAACTATCATTGGATTCATAGTCGAAACATTCTATGTGAAATACTCTCAAATTTTTCTTAGGGTCACCTTTTCCATCATATAATGTAATCTTAGGTTCCACAAGACTAATTGGTAAAGGATATGTTAAAATATGATAATCCAATGGAGTATTCAATAAATTCTATGAATCAAGTGCTTAATTAGGTTTCAAAGAAATTTGTTCTATTTAAAACACCTTAGTCTAAAGAGAGAAAATAATCTACACAAGGAATTGTGCATCAAGAATAGAATGTGCACTAATGGAAGTCAATGTCAAAAGTGACTAAGTAGAGATATGTGTATTGATCTAATGAAACCCTTGGGTTTCCCCCATAGTATATGTTGGTATGAAAGTTATATTGAGTGGTGGAGATAAAGGAATGTAACCTATAGCAATGGAATTATTATGTTTATTATCTATACTTACACTTTTAATTTAAAAAAGGCTTTGTGAAATCGAATGATAATCTTGAGATTGTTCATAGGTTATTTCTTGAAAGTTGTTAATAATTTGAAAATCTTTAGTTTTTCATCACCTATAGTTGGAATTACATATTAATACTCATCTTGAGCTTAAATGTTGTCTTGATTATACTTTTCATGATCTTATGTAGTTTCATGCACTTCTACATATTAACTTATCTCATTAATATCTAACGGTCCTGATATAACCTCCTTCATATCCATTTTATGTGCCTTATAAAAATCAAGTATGCTCAAATTGAGTACCACTTATTCTAAGAGAATTATAAACAAATTTCTTAGATTTCATAAAATATGAAATAGAAACTTGAAATATTGATGTTGAAAAATAATTTACCAAATATAAAAAACCCGAATACAATAATGGTAAACAATAAAAAGAAGAAAATAAACCCAGTAAACATGGATGGTTAGGTTTTGAAATATTCAATCAATAGATGGGTTCAACAATATGTTTTATCAAAAAAATTAAATTGAACTAGAGTTAATATAATTATGATAAACTATTGAGTAAAATTAGAATGTATAATATATGCAATAAATCACACAAGACTAATTTTAACTTATTATTTTTAGAAATATGATAAAAGGGTAGAGTACTAAAGACAAATAACCTATCTAACATTTAGATATGATGGAATATAATAGATACTATTTGATTAAATGTGGGACCATGTGAGGTCACTATGAATTAGGAATATGGTTTGGTTTAAATCTAGGACAAGATTTCACTATTGAAACAAGGCCAACCTATAATGTTGTCTAAAGGTTGTGCCAAAACCCAGGTAAGGTTTTTACCACATGTGTGAATTTGGATCAATGCACTTTTGCCTATAGCTTCCATGTGTGTGATCAGATTCACTATATTCATTATGTAATCTATTGTGTGTATTATTATTTAATTAGAACCCTAACTCAATAGATAATGAGGAATAAATATAGGGAATGGGGAAAATGGTTAGGGTCTAAAGTTGTGTTTGACCTCAAAACTCCTTGTGTTGAGCACTACCTATATACCAATACTTCAATGAGGGATCAAACTCCATGTAGTTCTCCCATGCTATGGTGGTGGTGTGTGAATATTAGTTTAATGTTATATGTTGGTGAGATCTTGGTGTAATTATGTGATTCAACAATGACTTGTGACCTTAGATGTGTATTTAGACTTATACCAAGGCTAAGTGGGATATGTGGACTAAGAATTGGGAAGAATAGACATTTTTATTCTCAATTTGTAGTTAAAAAATTATGGTGTTTGTAATGTAAAATCATCTTACTAACTAGTGAATAAATGAATAGAAAGTGTACTTCTATAGTGGAATGTTTGAGATTTACAAATATAAGATATGAGAAATATGTGGGATGACCCATTAGGTGATTTTAAATGTGTTAAATTAGTTTTTATTTATCAAGAGGATAAAACCAATGGTTACAAACACTACCAGCCAATGGGATTATCTTGAAGGAAGAACCTCATGTAAAGATTAGAGATAGATAAATTAGAAGTGTGAATTAATCTAATAGTGAGTCTAGGATGCTTAGAATAAAGAATAGGAATATTCAATATTAGAGCTAATTATAGATAGAGTGTCATCCACACATAAGTGTAGAAATAGTGATTTAGAACTATGAAATTGAGCATAGGCTAAGTGCATATAAGCAGGGGTCACAAGTGAATTGTTTAAACATTAAATGTTAATTTTAGTGACTACACATTGTCATGTATTTTTAAACTTAAAATGTAATCTTCTATACAATTAAATTAAACTTGTTGAAGGATATGGATATGTTCCAATGTTGATCTATCCCTCTACTCTTATTAAAATGAGATCATAAAGCCTCTTATAATTTTACAAAGAAATATATAGACCCACGAGGTAGATTGTAAAACCAATCAAGGGATTTAACTATTAAATTACAAGATGTTTTTTAATAATACTCTTTAATCATATGAATGTTATCCAAAATAATAAACAAATTTTGCAAGTTAGGCATAAGGATCTCCTTGCCCATTATATAATCTAAATGTAGACATAATGAACCCTTCAAGATAAATATGATTAAATACCCTTCAAATAGGTTGTCCTAGTATGACATTACCATAAAAATTAACATTATATGACTTGTAATCTAAAGATAAAGAGACAAATTTATTTTGAAGTTCACTTATTACATGTATCATGGAAAATATAGGGCTAGTAGGCATGGTTATGCTTTGGAAAGGTTCATTCATTTATTTAATCTCACCAGTAGCCTAAACATGGGTATAAATGATTCATCACAAACATTCAAAACAAAAAATTATAAAAAATTTCTTTGCTGGTATGATATGAGTTTTTGAATTTTAAACCTAGTTTTTGGGTGGGAATGAAAGGTGATAGCTTGGGGGGGGGGGGGGTATGACCCTACCTCCTCCATGGGCTTTCAAATAATCCTCCCTTAATAAGGACCCATGATTATTTCATGTGATATAGACCATTCCTCTCATTACTAAGGGTTGGAAAGATACCCTATTGGGTGCAACTCTAGGTGGAGACTCTAGCCTGTTGGGTGGTGATTTTGTCTTAGTAAGTACACCACTGTATTCAGAGTGTGAGGGTGCCAAAAACATCAAAATTCTTGACTAGGTCATGTCAAGGGTGGTATCTACCATGGAAAACATTCTCATGGGAAGGTTATTTGCTTTTAGACCCAACATTGATCTCATTAGGAATTGGGTGAACTCAAAGTGGACTCTTAAGGGGAGTGTCTTGGCCAGCATGATGGTAAGAGGATTATTCCTATTCAAATTTACCTCCTACAAGGACATGTTGTTGATTCTAGTTGGAAGCCTATGGCTTTATGGAAAATACTCACTTTCTCTATACAAATGGAAACCTAGCTTTGACCCCAATGTAGAACTCAACTCGTTAGCACTAGTCTAGGTTAGACTTCCAAGCCTTCCTCTAGAATTTTGGGATGAGGAAATTTTTGGTTGGATTAGCAAGTCCTTTAGAGACTATGTGATTGTTGATAAAGTCACTAAGGCAAAAACTAGGTTAGTTTATGCTCATTTTTATGTCAATGTTGATATTATTAAAACACTTCCCACCTCCATCATTTTGGAGTCCAAGTTTGGGAAATGGAACCAAAATATTTAGTATGAAAATTCTAGGGTTTTTTGTCAAAAGTGCATGAAATTTTGGCATGTTTTTACTCAATGCAAGGATCATAAACACCCCTTCCTTTGAAAGAGGTACAAAAGGACTAGGTGGAGACTATAGAGGATTATCCCTTTAAGGGGGACATCCTTAATCTCATTAACTCTCCTCCTTCTTCACCTACTAAACTGTCTAAGGTGGTTATGATTTTGAAATAATCCTACCAAGGATCCCCCAAGAAAGTGGATACACTATATATGATATTCCAAGGGTGGTCTCCAAGTAAATGGTTCAATGCTCAGAAGAGAATGTGAATAAGACAAGCCTTAAACATTTAATAGAAGACCTAAGTTACCCCCTGCCTCCCCTATAAAGGAGCTTAGGGTGAAAGGGCTAGTAAAGGAATCCCACTAGGAACTTCCAGTAAATCTCTTGAATGTGGCTTCCACTAGGAAAGATCAATGCCTAGAGGAGGAGGTAGCTAAGGAAAACACCAACAACTAGGTAGATGACCTGGATGGTAGAACTAAAGAAAGAGGAGAGGGTGAATTAGTCTATCCTTCTAGATCTCCTTTGGAGAAAAGAGTTTAGAATAATTATCTTCAAGACACACATAACCCATAAATAAAAAAATAGATCTCTAAGATATCTTTGATCCCTATGCAAAAAAGCTTCTCCCAGTCCCCTGGTGTGGGAACTAGCAAGAGTGTAGAAGAGATAGAGGGTTGGTCCACTATGAAGAGAAAAGGCAAAGGTAACATCAAAATGGCTATGAATGTGGGGAGAGAAAATGGTAGAGGTATACCATCACTCAATAAAACAAGGTAGAGAGAGATGGAAAAGGAGATTTCCAATGGTAGATAGTCTATTTTGATGGTCCCCCCTAAGAGGAATAAAAAATGAAGATAGTCTCCTAAAATATATAAGGGCTTAACAACCCTCACAAGTTATTGCTTGTCAAGAACTACATTATGGATAATAATATAGATATTCTACTACTTCAAGAAGTTAAGATGACTAAGGAAAAATTCAAACTAGTGATTAAACACATTTGACCCAATACTAAATATGCCATTAGTGGAGCTCAAGGAGCTTTGGGAGGAATTATTA
Organism: Torreya grandis; assembly: GCA_037957365.1. NCBI lineage: Eukaryota > Viridiplantae > Streptophyta > Pinopsida > Cupressales > Taxaceae > Torreya > Torreya grandis. The sequence goes on from JARHVA010001923.1 coordinate 1,840,694, forward strand.
GTTATGGAACCATAAATTTTAGGGGAAGATAGTGACTAGCTATAAGTATTATATGGAAATCTCATTCTAGTGTAATCTTAATCAATGTCTGACACTGATCAATGTCTACACCTTGAAAACTCATATTGGGAGAAAGGAGGTTTGGGATGACCTCTTAGAAAATATCAAAGTCTCTAGGAGGACCAATTGGATGATATCAAGAGATTTGAACTCCCCTTTTTACCCATAAAAAAAATGGGAGGCCTGATAGACCAATATGATAGCATGGTAGACCTGGTAGATTTTTTAAGTAACACAGGCCTAATGGATATTGATCTAGAAGATCAATCCTTCACTTGGTACAACAGAAGACAAGGGAATAATCTAATTTAGGTAAAGATTGATAGATTTTTAATATCCTCCAATTAGACCATAACCAATATTGTTCACCTGACTGCCCTTCCCAGGGTGGGTTACGACCATAACCCATTATTATTAAGTTGGAAAGAAAGAAATATTAAATGCCCTTTCCCATTCATATTTGAAATAATGTGGATTTTCCATCCAAAATGTAGGGACTGTCTAACTAAGTGGTGGAACATTCTTATCTAAGGGCTGACTATGTATAGGTTGTCTCAAAAATTTGCTAATTTCAAAAACAAAGTTAAGGGATGGAATAAGTATACATTTGGGAATATTTTGGTTTGGAAAAATAAAATCATGGATTGATTGTCAGATATTAAAACTAGAATGGAGTAAGGAGACTCATCAGAGGAATTATAATCCCAAGAAAACTCCTTCCCAAAAGATTAGATTCAAACCCTGAAGGAGGAAGAAGTCTTTTGGAAATAGAAGTCTAAGGTGCAATGACTTAAAGAGGGAGATAGGAATACATCCTTCTTTCACCAATATACTATAAAACAAAGGAAGATAAAATCCATTAATATACTCATGGATGAGATTGGTAATATGGTAAAGGAAGTTGAGGAAATTAGGAAACTAGCCACCAACTATTTTGAGTCTGTTATGGTTGCTCATCAAGCCAATACCACACCTGATGATACCAAGTTCTTTCTAGATTCCATCCCCTCCATTTTAACTGACCAAGATAATAATCATCTAACTAAACTAATTATGGAAGAGAAGGTTAGGGCTTTTATCTTTTTAATGGGAGATCTCAAATCTCTATGGTTGGATGAGTTCCCCCTAGCTTTTTTTCAAACTTTTTGGGATATTATAGGGAAGGATGTTACCAACGTAGCCAAGGATTTTTTTGGATAGGCAGGCTCTTATGACAGTTAAACAACACTTATATAGACTTGCTTTCAAAGAATATAAATTCCTCCTCTATGATGAACTTTAGACCATTAGCCTCTGTAATATGATTTACAAAATCTTCACCAAGATTTTGGATTTTAGATTACAACCACTATTAGACAAATGTATTACCCCTAGTTAAAAAGGTTTTGTTCTAGGTAGGCAAATTCTAGATGCTACTATCACCACACATGAGATTATCCACTCAATCTCCAAGTGAAAAAATCTTGGTATGATATTTAAATTGGACATTTCCAAAGCCTATAATAGAGTTAATTGGAATATTTTGATCAAGGTTCTCAAGAAATTTGGTTTCCAAGATCATTTGATTAGCATAGTGAAGGACTATATCTCCATGATCAAATTTTTTATTTTGGTCAATGGATCTCCTAAAGGTTACTTTCACTCTAAAAGAGGTCTTAGGTAGGGAGACCCCATCTCCCCCTACCTTTTCATCTTGTTGGTAGAGATAATGACTAGAACTGCTTGTAACTTGCTTATGCAAGGGAGTATCAAAGGTATCAAACCTACTTCCATGGTATGGCCTTTGGTCATCCAATAGTTTGTAGATGACACTATACTATTTGGAACTACATTTTTTGTGGAGGTAAGAAGATGGAAATACCTTCTCAATGCTTATGAAGGGGATTCTAGATAGAGTATCAATTTTGAAAAGAGTCACATCTATTTCCTAAACATGTAGGAAGACCTACAATAGAAAATTATTGGATTGTTAGGCTAAGATAGTAAGAAATTTCCTTCTATATATCTTGGACTCCCACTTACAATCTCCAAAGTGACCCCCAACTATTGGAATATGATCATAGAAAGAAAATAGATAAAACTAGATGGATGAAAAGGGGTGTTATTGAGTCAAGTGGGAAAATTTCAACTTCTAAAAGCATATCTTCAAGGCATACCTAATTATTTCCTTAGCCTCTTTATAATCCCAAGATATGTGGCTAAAAAGATTGAGCAGATTCAAAAAAAGTTTCTCTAGTCAAGGGTAGAGGAAAAGAGGAAATTGGCTCTAGTTGGATGGGAGAAAGTTTGCACCCCCAAATGTTAGGGGGGATTAGGATTGAGAAGGATCCACCTAATTAATAAATCCCTCATGTCAAAAATAGGCTAGCACTTAATGTAAGGAAAAAAGGAATAGAGTGAAACCGTGAAAACTAAATACCTTAATGGGGATAGCTACAAGATGTTAAATTCTCATAGTCTTCGTAAAGGTTTAGTAATTTAGAATGGGACTCTCAAAAATTGATATCTAATTTGAAGAGGTATTAAATTGAAGACTGGATATGCTAGGATCGTAAACTTCTAGGAAGATATATGGTTGAAGGATCTACCTCTTAATGACATGAATTATGGTTGACTTTTTGATATATCTAGCAATTTCTTTGGTGATAAAGTGGCTAATTATGTTAACAAGAATGAAGGCTCCAAGAACTGGAAGAATATTTTGGACTATGTCTATAGCCAAGAGGAGAACTTAGAGTTTGTTATGCATCTACAAGGGGAGTTGACTGAATTTAGGCTATCCATTTTTCCTAAACAAGATAAATTGATCTGATAAATGGATGAGAAAGGAATATTCACTATTAAGAGTGCTTATATGCTAATTTTAGACCAAGGTGGGAAAAAACTATGGGGAAAGGTTTGGCTCCCCAAACCTATCCCAAAAATCAATTTCTTCTATTGGACTCTAATGCACGATAAAATCTTGACCATTGATAATTTGAAGAAGAGAGGATTCCAAATACCAAATAGGTGCATTATTTGTGGATAGGAAGAAGAAAAATACATCCACATCATGTTTCATTACAATTTTGATTGAGAGGTCTAGAGTATCACATTACATAGACTATACTTGAACTGGGTATTTAATGAGAAGGTGGAGGACTTGGTCAAAACTTATAGACCCCTTTTAGACCTTCTTTCCCTGTACTAAAGGAGCTATAGCTGAAAATTCCCTCTCACCTTGTGTGGAGATTTTAGAAATAATGTAACAATAGAATATTTAGGGAAAAATAAAAAACTCTCTTGGAGGTGTTTCTATCATTCTCCAAGTTTCTGGCCAAAAATATCAATGCCTGAAAATTCAAATTTGTGGACAACCCTCCAAGTTCAAAAATCTAGAATTTATTGGAACAATGGACTATTAATCTAAAAATCTTCCAAATTTATAATTCTAAAAAGATAGAGACAATACCAAATGGTCATTACCTTAGGAAGGATGAAAAAAGCTCAAATTTGATGGGGATGCCAAAGGAAACCCAAGAGTGGCTAGTGGAAGAAGCATTATCATATTAGACTCAGGCATGTTTATGGCATCTTATGTGGGGGGATTGGTATCAAAATCAATAATTATGTGTAATCCCAAGCCATTCTATGGGGTATTAGACTTGAAATTTCCTTGAACATTCCAAAACTTCATGTCAAGGGGGATTCCCAAATAATAGTTAATGTTATCCTTGGTTTAATGAACATAGGCTAGAAGTTGGCTGACATAGTTGGAGATATTCAAATTCTTCTTAACCCCATGGAGGAGCACAGGGTCACTCATATTTAGAGGGAGGGTAATGTAGTCATGGATGTTATGGCTAATTTAGGGAGCAACAATAATGGTTGGTGATGTTGGAGAACTTTGTCCACACTACCCAATGAGATTCAAATTATTTTAAATAAAGATGGAAGTACATAAGTGGATTAAGTTTTGTGGCATATTTTCCACTCTCTTTCTTGGATTTATTGGAGGTGAATCCATCCTTTTATTAGAGGAAAGACTTTAAATGATCATGGTATAGACTATTCTAAATTCCAAAACTACACTTCTAAAAGTATTATTTTATTTTATGTTTGGATTATACATATCTCTTTATTTCATATAAAGCTACCTAATAATCATATAAAGTTCCCTAATTAGGATGTGGAGAATGTGGAAAAGATTTGGTTGAATTATAGGTCTATTTGGAAACTGAAGAAGCTATTTACATTGAGACTTACTAACTAGATGATAGTTTAACCTAAAGCAAGAAGGAAAAGATAGGTGGCTGATAGATATGATGATGGGATGGATAGTTGGATGATTAGGAGGATGATATGGAAAATGATAGAAGGGAGTGATGTTTTTAGAGATAGCTAGATAGTGGGTAATTATTTCCTCACATGCCCTAACTATTTTGATCCCCATGATTACATGAGATGGTAATCATGGAGTATTACTGAGACTGATTTCATGCATGGTAAAGGTTATAAAAATATCCATAATCATTAAAAAGGGAGGAGACTAGGCCTTTTATGGCCTTATATCCTTGGAATAGATCTAAAAAAACTTATCAATTTAGTCACGTACCCTAGTCTTTACATTAATCTATTTCATGAGTTTTTCTCTTAGGATTATAACATATGTGGGTATATTGTTAAGATCAAGCCATCTTCTATAGAGGAATTTTTCCAAGACCCTATAGTGTAACATATAATTTAGGAGGGAGAGGTGGCCTCCTTCTTTGAAGGGTTGATTGGGCATGGTGAGAATTTATCTCACCAATTTGTAGAGTCTTAGATGGAGGATTATATAAGGTTATTAATATTTAGTATCAACTTTAAAGTCTCAGAGGAAGTAATAGGGTAAGCCACCAAGCTCCCCATAAAAGGAAAGAAAATTAGTCAATGTAGTGACGTGCTAGACCTAGAGAATATGGTAATTTTATTCAAAAAAGGTGAGGTGGCTGAGAAACTTCATAGGGGATTATAAAGGGAGAAGCTACCAACCCCATGGGGATAAATTTGTCTCATGTTAATGAAATACTTCACCCTTGAAGGTAGGTACAATTTTTTTATCAATACCATTTTTCTCTACTTAATCATTTTAGACATAGGTTAGAAATTAACTTTCCTTTCTTTCTTATGTCCTCCTTGGAGAATTTGATTAAGTTAGCTAAGGATATTTGGGCCAAGAACCCTAAAAATCACCCATTCCAATCCATCAAAGCCTTATTCTAAAAATTATCACTTCCACCTGGCCTTGTGACCCCCTAAACTAATTAAAGTGAGCTTGTTGGAAGATCCCCCAACTAAACTATCTCCTCCTAGAAAAAATAAAGGCAAGAAATTGTCAGGGACCCCAAAACCACAAAATTTGGTTGGGGGAACCTAATATTATTGATTATGGCATTCTAATAGAGACCCCTCCTATTGATCCCCATTCCCTTTCCCCTTTGCCTCCTAATGGTATGGTAAGTCTACCACTCCCAACCAGAGACCTAGAAAGGTGTCCATTAAGAGGAACCAAAAGGCTAATGATGAAGAGGTCGATGTTCAGCCTAAGAAGGTAAGGATTAGGATTGAAGATAATAGTGGTGTTTTATATTTAGGAAATATTTTGACTTGGGACCCTAAATTGGTAGAATATGGTAATGGGGTAGTTATGGTATTCATAGATCTAGTTGAATTGCTATGATCTTTTCCATTAACCCCCAAGGCATTGATTTACCTAAAAATTCTTATTTTTTTGAAGATTCCTCTGAAAAATATGGTGATGAAACCCCCTCTGAGTTAGAACATGAGATAGAAGGAATGAGCTACTTTCTTGAGATGAATGGATCCTACTTAGAGGAGATGGATGATGATGTTATATAAGTTTAAATTTATAAAAAGGAAAGTAATTATTCACTATGCACCAAGATGGCTGAAGATCTCAAGGTAATCAAGGCCAAGATAGACAAGATGAACAAAAAATGGAGGATTATGGTATAATATGCTGCCAAGGCCCTTAGTCATGTGGCTTCAATTTTTGCTATGGTGAAATACTTTGAAAATAAGATCAAAAATATTGGAGTGGATTGTCTTGGTGATTACAAATAATTTTTTGAATTCCTAGCTAGGTATGGAATGACTGATAGTCCCTAGTCTTTTCTATGTTCTATTACTTTACTTTCTATTTGTCTATTGTTATAGTGGTGTGTGTTCATTGTTAGTGTGTTGTTTTTTTCTCATCTAAGAATTTTTGCCCATGGGATAGCTTTGTATAGGGCCCAAGACCCTCTTTTCCTACTTTTTAAATCAAAAACATTTCACTTCTTCAAAACATTATCACATTCCATATTAATAGATGGTTCATTGCATATATTATAAATATCATCATATTTCTTGTTAATATAAGAAATAACATCACATTTCTTATTAATTTAAGGATTAACATCACTTTTCGCAATAATTTAATAATTAATATCATGCTCCATGACACTAGATGAATCATTACATTTAGAATCATCATTGCAAGGTGCAACATCATGAGAATATATATATATATATATATATATATATATCATCTATCCTATTTCATAATGGTGAGCTTAGTAGTATTAATAAGCATGCTAATTAATTATTTGTAACTTCTAGTTCTACCTCATGAATAGTGGAAAGGTCTAAGTAAATGGAAGGAGAATCAAACTTTTAAATGATATTAATTTAATCTACTTCTCCTTCACTACCATTTTAAAAATATATATCACTATCATTCAAATCCTCCATATCATCATGCATATACTCATAATCAACATAGTCATTACCTTATTTTATATAATTATGATTATAATTTACACATGCACTATCATTAGACACATAATCTTGGAGATCTACATCCACATTTTATCACTCATTGGTTTAATCATAACGAATAACATGGGTTCAAAAAAGGAATCTAGAGGATGAGTCATAATAGGGTTTAAATGAAGTACACCCATGGAAAAAATTACAAACCATAAGATAACAAGGAACACAATCACAAGACCTAATATTAATGTAAGAGAGTGATTTATATTACACTTATTATGTTTATAATTAATAAGTTAAGGGAGAGTAGATTCACTTAGTTGATTTTATAATTTATGTTGCTCATTTCCTTCATCACCATTTCTAAAATTATATGTATTATATTTGTAATTAGTTATATTAGGAAATAATACCTCAAAAACCTTGTATGTTATTGGTGAAGCTCAAATTCTTGTGGTGATTAGTACTATCTAGGATCTACTAAAACTATCTAAGTTCACTACACCACTTCAGACCACTACGTCTATGTGTGTGTGTGTGTGTGTGTAAAGACACATACATATATATACACACACATATACAAATATACACACATATATACATACACACACACACACACATATGTATGTATATACACACACACACACACACATATAAGTATGTGTGTGTGTGTACACATACACACATATGTATGTATGTATCTATATATATGTATATGTACTTATATATATATAATTATGTATGTATGTATCTATATATATGTTTATGTACCTATATATACATGTGTGTGTATATATACACACATAGTGTATATGTGTGTGTGTATATACACACACATGTATATATAGGTACATAAACATATATATAGATACATACATACATAATTATATATATATATATATATATATACATACATACATACACACACACACACACACACACACACACACACACCACACACACACACAGTGACAATGCATATTTTTGCTCCCTACAGGGAAGATGATTGTGACTCTGGAGGATGTGTGGTAGATTTTGAGATTTTTAATAGTTGGATAATTATCTATAATATATGACACAATGGGTTAGGGATATGTGTGTCATTATCATGTGTGTGTGTTCTCCTTCAATAGTGCACATGAATCTATGTTTTCCTTCTCTCTAATTAAAAATACTTATTGATATTTTGAAAATAATATGACTAAAAATGGGTTATAAATTTGGGTTGGACTAACCTCAACAATTCCCCATTGAATAGCTAAACAATGCCTATGTTAAAATACTATAAATAGGGCTCAAAATGTACATAGTTCTCCCACTAATGTGTGAGTGTGTGAAAATCATTTGAATGCAAGTATAAATTATTTTTTCCTTAGGTCCTCCTTTGATATGAACATGCAATTGATGAGTGCAATCAGATTTATTCCCTTAAAAAACTTTAGATCTATGATAAATCAAAAAATTAGTCACTTAGATTTCTATTTTCTCTTTGTATGCCTTTATCTTTCAATGAATTCTTGTCCTTAATATGATCTTAAGGGATTTATTTATATTATATAGTTTTATCATATTTGAATTAGGGAACCATTGGCAATCATAATCTTATCCAAAATAACCTAAAAAGTTAAAATTAAATAAGCCTACTTCTATCGTACTCAAAATATACATGAAAGTCACACCAAGACACTACCAAAAACATCAAACTTCATTAGCAAATAGCACACTCTAGGTTTTTTCAAATTTCATTAAACATAAAAAAATTAAAAAAATGTAAAAGAGATTGAATTAAGGATCCCTATGATAAACCCAAAAATAAAAAATAAAACTCAGACAGAAGACATGTAATTAGATGAAGTAGATAAGAGAGTGTAAGACCAAGACAAATACACCAATAAATGCCTAATTTTCAAGTGAGAATCCAAATATGTACATGAAAAACATTATAAAAATAAGACTCATACCAAATTTGTCTACCTACACGAAGTGCCTCAAAATTGATTTTGACAATGTGACCAATACCAAATTTATGTCTTTATGAATGCCCCATTGCAATAGAGTATTTCAAAAGCCAAATTAAAATTAAAAAATAAATTTGGTAAATGTGATAACTACATTTGGTGTCAATAGGTAAAACCAAAATGTATCCTTTTATCCACATGAAACCTATAATAAACATATATAGATTAATTTTTTCTCATAATAAGAAGACTAAAATAATCTAAATCATTAAAAAACATGAAATTGAAAAGCTAAGGAACAAATATAGATAATGGTATTTGAGAAAATTTATTACTTGTTGAATTTAACTTAAGAAAACCATGGGGTGAACTTTTCCTAAGGAGATGTCACTGCTAAAATTGTGAGTTGAGGAATGTAAATTCATTAATTTCCCATCTTAAGAAGGTGGTGTTAAAACTTGAGTGATGTAGTAACATCAACCACAATAACATGGGGAACAAAATACCCTTTTGTTGAACCCTAAAATCAGGTTCATATGTAAAATGATCAACCATTGTAGATGGGTATAGACCTAAAGTACTCACATAATACCAAAATTCCCCATCAATACTCAATAAATAAAATAGAAAAAAATGTTTGCATGAATAATTATCATGCCCCATATGATCCATTTGTTCCTCAAAATGATATAGAATGCCAAAATTTGTTCCAAAATATCATAAATATCTCAATTGTTCCTTAAAATCATGTATAATATGTCTCAATATTCTCAATTTGACCCATATTAACATATAATGTATGTTAATATGTAAAATGATCTATCTAACATGGCTTGAGTCTTTGAATAATCCTATTATATGCCCCCTTTTGATATGAGGGGTGAATCCTATAAATATCTTATCTTAAAAGAAAGAGTTATGTGCATTGTGTGTTATATATAAAAATATAATAATGTAAATTTACATATACAAACATGACAAGATATGTCCTCATAGAATTTTTTTGATCATTTCAAGCACACATGAAACATGTAATCCAAGTTAATGGATATTATTTTTTAGTCACAAACATTTCCCAAATAGTTGTTATATGTATATAGATATGCCAATGAAGTATGTATTAATTAGAATCATAGTAGATGTATGATATAAATGTTGAAAAAATGATAATAGATAACACAATAGAAATGTGAATGATATAAATAATAACACCAAACACACATTAACTATCAATTTATTCCTTACAAATGAATGTAAACATCGACACACACACACAATCATAGTGAATAATTCAAAACACATACATCATGATCAAGAATCACAAAAGCATAAAAAAGTGACTCAAATCTAACCTAACATGGACACAACATGGAATATAGTACCCTTTGAGACAAATGACACATAGAGAGACAATAAAAAAGTCAATGTACTCATAAAAGATAGGATTAACAATATAGAACACAATAATGATCAAGTAATGTCACAATCATCAACATAAAATAAATACAAACTTAACAATGTTAGTCTACATAACCAGTCAATGCCATAATCTAGTATGCCAAATTGCAACATCCATAAGAAGTAACTCTCTAAAAAGGTGTGCATAAAATTAACTCATAAATAGACTAGGAATCTTAATAGGATCAATGTAATGGCATAGAAATATATAACCTAAAAAGTGTACCAAGATGACCCTAACATTGGCTTACCTCCAACTGTAGAAAGGTTTCTTGTGGGTGTGGTCAATGTCACACATTTGTATGTCCATGTCTCACATGTAACCTGCATGTTTTGCATCTAACTCATATATACCATGACAATAATATTCATAGAAAATGGATATGTAATTCGCCATGTATATGAAAAATGACCTAAATTAATTATGTGTACCATCAAAGTAAGCCATGTATAAATCTTGGTTTTGTATTTCTAATTATTTGAATATTTTTAAATTTCTTAAATTATTTGATTTTTTTGTACTTTTTGAAATATTGATATAAAAAATCTCTCAGTAAATGAATCAAGACAAAGGGACAAATATGCAAAATATAATAATATAATGGACCCAAATAATCAATAACATATGTCAATGCATAATATACACCAAATGTAGTAGAAAAATATATTGAATAAGGCAAATGATATGGTTCCAGTGTATGGTAAGGTCATGACTCAAAGGAGTATGTAATAAAAATCATAATAGGCATATGTTGCTAGTGGGAAAGAGTCAATGTGTGAATGTAATAATATGTGTAGGCATATAATATATTTGATTATGTAAGTTCAACATTTTCCATCGTAAAAGTAAGCATAACATGCCTTAAGGAATGGAAATTGAAACCAAAATGTTGTAAATGATCTATGTGCATATGTCATCATATGATAATGTAAATTACTAGGTTTGGACAAGGGTAAATTTTAGTGACAAATATTTGTTAATTCAACAATATTCAATTTTTGATAATTTGATTTTTGGCAATTTTAGAGGGCTAGTACATAATACCAAGTCACCTAAAAAATCATAATGTAATGTAGTTTCTGTAAAATCACCAAATTTTTATAGTACCTTAAATAAAAATATTCCCCTTTAACCTTTATATATACTAAATATGATTCTATACATGGGTACAATTTGGGAAGTCATTGTGTGCATTGAAGAGCTAAAATAGATAGGTTGTGGGGTAAAAAATGGAATAAAAAAAATTCATTAAAACTAGATATGATTGCATCCAAGTGAATCAAATCCATCAAGAGTGCATTTTTTTATCAAAATGTTTCCAATTCCCCATTTGAACTGGATAAAAGATTGAGTATCCACATTCTACACAAAGGTTAAATTGACCATTGCTCACACAGTGGAAAAGGTGATGAACTTTGCATCTTTTTGTAAGTATTTATTTTACTAGTTTAGTTTCTTCATTTATTGTTTCTCTATTTTGAGATTGTTTGAGCTTAGATCAGGATTAAGAACATTTGATTTCTTAGTTTAGATGCATCTATATTTATTTCATACATTTTGGCATGTTCGGTGGGACATTCCCTCATCTTTTGCATATCAAAATAATCATAGATGCATTTAGAAGAATTTTTCTATTGATATTTGTAATTTTTCTTATGCATGTTCATTTGAACCTAGTCTTGGTAGTTTTGTTTTGTAATTGTTAGTCAGTTTTTGGTGTTTTCAAGTCTATTGTGTGTATTTTCTATGTAACTATGAAATTAGAGGCATTAGAAGTGAAATTATAGCTAAAAACTATGAAATCATCCATTTACCTATTTTTATAGCATTTTTGTCACTCTCTTGTTTCAAGCATATTTTTATTTCAATTATATTGCTTATTGTTCTTTCTATTTTTTGCAACTATGTGTTTTTGGAAAACTATGAAATAGGAGAGTCTGGAAGTGAAATCATTTGGTATAACTATGAAATTGTCATTTTAGTGTGTTTTTGAGGTCTTTTCATAGTTTAATCCCTCTCAACATCTTTCTAATTCATTTTTTTAAGCACGAAATATACTGAGAGGGGGGTGAATCAGTATATTATAAACTTTCCCTTTATCAAATTCCACTTAATCAAACATTCAAGATATGCAATAAAACTCAAACAATAAACATCACACAAGATAAAGAGAGACACCAGATATAATGTGGAAACTCAATGTGGGAAAAACAATAGAGAACAATTTCAAGTATATTTGTGAGAACAAACCCATAGGAGCACCATACCCCTTTGTCGAGTACCACCCTAGCTACAATTCATGAGCACTAACCCATAGGAGCTTCAAAACCCTTTGCTGAGCACCAACCCAACAACTATTCATGAGCACCAATCCACAATAGCACCAACCCCTTTGTCGAGCACCAACCCAGCAACAAGTCCTGAGCACCAACCCACAGGAGCATCAAACCCTTTGTGTATACCACACACATATATCTCAATGTTGCTATCTCAACAAATGATAGATCAATACAACATCTCTTTCCTCTCTCTCACTTTTGCTCTTCGAAGCTAGATATAACAAATACAAATCATATTCATCTCTCACAATTGCTCTTCTAAGCTAGATATTACAATCTCAAATCAACCTCTATCTCTCATATTACAAATGCCTTCTTATGCCTTTATTTATAGCTTTCCAAATGACCTTTGGCCTTCCCCCTTTATGACCCTTCAATCCTCATGGAAAATGGCACCAATCTTGGATGACTCTTCATATCCAAGCCTTTGAAAAGTCATGTGGTGACCCTTCATGACCAAAAATATCCTTCCCACTTTTGTCCTCATCTTTGGTGACTCTTCATATTCCTCAAAGTGTCCCTTCATGAGAAATTGTGCCCTTACTCTTTTGTCTTCACTTGGTGACTCTTGGTATTCCCTAAGATGACTCTTCATGGGAAAATGCATCCCATCCTTCTTTTTTCTTTACCCCATGGCTCTTTGAATTCTCCATGGGCCCTTATTTTGTCTCATATGCAACCAAAAATATATTCGTTAATATTAAATAAATATTAACTCATATTAGCTAAGATATATTTATTACAAACAACATTAAATGCAATGGGGCCTTTATCACCAATAATGCTAAACCTTTGACATTAATGACAATATTTCCAACAATCTCCCCATTTGTCATTAATGGAAACCTCAATCTTGAAACTACCACATCCTATCACCTGCACATCTTGTCATCTGAAAACATACAGTAACTCCCCCTTACTATAGCAACCTGTACCTATTCCCTGTACCTATTTTCTACACCTGTACCTATACATGTTATTCTCCCCCTTTGACATCAATGGCAAAGGGCCTACCTGGAGCTAACACTTAGCTCCCCCTTACTTGATGCTAAACATCAATGGCAGGAAGTAATAGAAATTACTCCCAACTCCTCTCGCCGATATTTGAATGTATCCTTTGATAGTGCCTTTGAGAAGATATCTGACAAAAAATATACATTGTTCCCTATCCTTTGAGCATCTACAATCAACTCATTTGAATTTTTTCTTCTAATCTCACAACCTTTATAATGAAACCTTAATGTGTATCCTTGATCACATATTTGACTAACATTCAACAGATTATGCTTAAGACTTTTTACATACAAAACATTTTTAGTCTTAGTTATACCATAATCCAAACTCAAATTACCTTTTTTAGCTATCCTGGCAATGGTTTTATCTTTGAATCTCACTATACCACCATTGATCTTCTTTAGAGATATGAATTTACTTTTATCTCCTGTCATATGCCTCGAACATCCGCTATCAATTAACCATGGCTAATCTTTACCTCTTACATGTAGGGCTGTCTGAACCATCATAGAATCTTCATGTTGTTTCTTTTTCCATGAACATGTCTAAACCTTCTTCCTGATGAATGGAGCTTTGACACTCTGATCCTTCTTCTTGATGAATGGAGCTTTGAAACTTTGATCCTTCTTGACTGACTCAAACACGCTTCTGCAATATCGAGCTATGTGTCTGAAGTTGTTGCACTTGTAGCATATTATGGTCTCTTCATCAAATCTTGATAGAGGAGCAAAAGAGTTATGGCTTCTTCTTGACTCTACTTGACTTTCCTTCTCCTTATTTCTAAAATTGTTAGCTCTTTTTCTACATTCTAATTTCTTGTGACCATATCCATTACAATAAAAACAATAGCCATAAAAATAAGACATGTCTGTATATCTCTAACCTGATTGCCTTTTGTAGCTTTGTTCTCTCCAGCCTTCTTTGTTTGGAATGTCCTCTATATTTTTCTCTTCTCCCCTTTTTATTTCCTCTTTTGTAAGAGCTTCAACATAGCTCTTTTTCTTTTCAAATCCAATCCCTGTCTTATCTGAATATGTTTTTTGACTTTCTAATATCTTATTCAGCATGTTAGTGCTATCCTCAAATTTTGAATCACTAACTACTTTATCATTGACTGCTTTTTGAATATATTCTTTTAAAGAGGCAATTTCAATAACATACCTTTGACATTCTTTTCTTTCTATTTCCAACTGTGCTTTGAGATCTTCTTCATTCTTCTTGGCTTCTTCAAAGTGTGCTTGTAGATCTTCAATCATTTCCTTTGACTCCTATTCATTTTTCTCGATCTAGCGCCTTAATATTTGATTCTTCTTCTCAATGGATTTTAACTCTTCTAGGGCATAATTGAGTTCTCCTTCCATATCTACTTCAACTTCCTCCTCTTCTTCTTCTTGATTATCATGTCTGGCCATGAATAGAATCTCTTCTTCTTCTGAATCGCTGACTCCACTATCTTCAACTGAGCTAGGATCCTTAGAATACAAGCTCTTCTTCTTGAATCCCTTCTTGGATTTGCCTTTGAAATTATTCTTGTATGTAGGCTTTTCTTCTTCTTCATCATTAACCTTATCTGGGCATCTAGCTAAAAAATGTCCAATCTTTCCACAATTAAAACATTTAAAAGGTAATTTTCCTTGATATTTACCTATTCCTCTTTTCATCCTGTGAATGACTTCATTGTCATCTTCATCATCACTAAAACTATCACTTGATTCTTGAATCTTAGCTTTCTCCTTCTTTGATGTCTTGAAAGCCACTTCTCTCTTTAAGGGTTTATCTTGTTCTGTCTGCATCTCATATGTCATGAGAATACCATGAAGCTCATCCATCTTTAGCTTGGCTACATTCTTCATCTCCTCGATTGTCAAAACCTTTGCATCATATCTCATTGGTAGAGATCTCAAAACCTTTTGCACCACCATTGACTCTTCCAATGTTTCTCCAAGACCTTAAATCTAATTTATTATTTGATCAACTTGCAAGAGATAACTTGCTATATCTTCTTTTGCTTCCATCTTCAAACTTTCAAACTACCTTCTAAAAGTCTACAGCTTAGCTTGCTGAACCTTTCCATCACCTTTGTAAATATTCTCAAGTTTTACCCAAGTTTCATGAGCAGATTTACATTGCATAACTTTAACAAATTCAGATTCACATAAACCACATAAAATAACATTTAAAGCTTTAGCATTATATTCACTTGCCTTCTTTTCGATTGGAGTAATTGTAGATGTTTGTGGCTCTTCATATTCCTCCACCACTGCTTTCCATATGTCAAATCCAAGGGCCATCAAATAAACCTTCATTCTCATGCTCCAAAAAGCATAATTCATCCCATCAAACAAAGGTGCCTTATTTTTAGAAAATCCTTCCTGTGACCTAGCCATCGTGCTTTCCCGATCTACCTTTAAGCTGTAAAACTTTTCAAAAAAAAAGGAACCTGCTCTGATACCAATTGTTAAGCAAGAAATATACTGAGAGGTAGGGGTGAATCAGTATATTATATATCTTATAAAACTTTCCCTTTATCAAGTTCCACTTAATCAAACATTCAAGATATGCAATAAACATCAAACAATAAACATCACACAAGATAAAGAGAGACACCAGATATAATGTGGAAACCTAATGTGGGAAAAACCACGAAGAAAAATCTCAAGTATATTCATGAAAACAAACCCACAAGAGCACCATACCCCTTTGACGAGTACCACCCCATCTAAAATTCATGAGCACCAACCCACATGAGCTTCAAACCCCTTTGTTGAGCACCAACCCAGCAACTATTCATGAGCACCAACCCACAAGAGCACCAACCCACAGGAGCATCAACCCCTTTGTGTATACCACACACCTATCTCTCAATGTTGCTATCTCAATAAATGATTGATCAATACAACATCTCTTTCTCTCTCTCACTTTTTATCTTCTAAGCTAGATATAACAAATACAAATCATATTCATCTCTCACAATTGCTCTTCTAAGATAGATATTACAATCTCAAATCAACTTCTATCTCTCATATTACAAATGGATTCTCAAGCCTTTATTTATAGCTTTCCAAATGACCTTTGGCCTTCCCCCTTTGTGACCCTTCAATCCTCATGGAAAATGGTGCCAATATTGGATGACCCTTCATATCCAAGCCTTTGAAAAGTCATGTGGTGACCCTTCATGACCAAAAATGTCCTTCCCACTTTTGTCCTTGTCTTTGGTGACTCTTCGTATTCCTCAAAGTGTCCCTTCATGAGAAATTGTGCCCTTACTCTTTTTTCTTCACTTGGTGACTCTTGGTATTCCCTAAGATGACTCTTCATGGGAAAATGCATCCCATCCTTCTTTTGTCTTTACCCCGTGGCTCTTAGACTTCTCCATGGGCCCTTATTTTGTGTAATATGCAACCAAAAATATATTCATTAATATTAAATAAATATTAACTCATATTAGCCAAGATATATTTATTACAAACAACATTAAATGCAATGGGGCCTTTATCACCAATAATGCTAAACCTTTAACATCAATGACAATATTTCCAACACATTTATAGTTTGTTCTATTTTTTTTCCAACTCTCTATTTTTGGATAACTATGAATTTAGAGAGCTGAGCAGTAAAATTAAGTAGGTTATCAGTGAATTTGAACATTTTAACTATGAAATTGAAGACTTATCAGTGGATTCAGTTAACTAAATTATGAAATCATTCAATAACTATGAAATTGTTCTATTCATATTTTTTGTATTTTGTTATCTTTCCATTACTAACCAATTAACAATTTTGTAGTTATGTTTGATTATGTATTTTTGGATTTGTCATAGAGGCTAGTTTTCCTTATGTTTTTGTGGTTTTTTTTACTTTTTAATAGGTTGGTTTGACTCTTATCCAGATGCAAACTTTCTAACAAAATGTTTATAGGCTGCTAATCAAATGAAAATTGTAAAAAGCTAGAACCAAAACCAAAATCTTTTCATATTTATTGATAACATTTTTTTATTTCAATTTTTATTTTATTGTTAGTAATTAGCTCATACTTGATTTATTGGAGTTAATTTATTTCTATTTTTAGCATTTTATGTGTGTTTTAAGGTTATGTATACTTTTCCCTTGGTGTCACATTGGTGATGATACATGGAAATCAAAAATAATTTTTTAAATTTTATGTTACCCAATTTGTGCTTTGTATTCTCTTCCCTTGGCATCACATTGGTGATGATACCTAGGAATTAGAGACACACATTAACTTTTTTTATTTTTTTCTAGGGGCTCTATCGACCATGGATTTCACCATGACATGGTAGGCCAAACATTACAACTAGTAGGGTATATAAATTGAGTGTCAATTATTTCAAATTCCTAAATGGTTATGTGTTTTAAGAACATTGTGATATGAGGGGATTTGATGCTTTAATACCCAAGGTTTCAATAGTTGCCTCAAAGTATGATTATTTTAAATGTCAACACACTAATACCCCTATGACTATGTTGGGAATGTTGGGATAAAACCCAATAGTGTGTGTCCACTTAATTGGATTCTTTCATGGAATTGGGCCTCATAATAAAAAAAGGTTTATTAGAGGACTCCCATAGAAAAACTTGTGAAATCCTTAATCCTAGAAAACATATTTACCATTTGACTCTGGTGCATTGGTTAGTGGTTAGCAATAAAAAGTTGCCTTTCACACACCCTTAAAACTAGACTTAGTGGGTCATTGGAACATCAAGATCCTCCATGCTTAGTGCCTTTAAATATTAAACTGTAGCTAAGAGCATGAACAAGTGACATTAGAAGGCTCAAAAGTTGTTCACAACCTTAATCCTACATTTTCACCTTTTTGTGTAATTGTGTGATTGTTTAAAGTAGGATTTATCTTTTGTTTCCTTGTGATTTACCACATGTTTAATAATCATTTAGTGAAAACAAATTTCTCTTAAGTCTTAAAACTATCAAAAATATTAAAATAAAACTTTTCCAAAGATAAAGCTTAGAATTATTTAGTTAACAATCAAAAATTTTAGTCACTTTGGTTATTATTATTAGTCTATGTTTTTTTGTTGAGTCACGTCATTTACCTAGCTAGGTCACCCATAACAAAGAACATGGTCATGCTCAATAACCCTAACATAGTGGCTACACCATTTGGAAATGAACCTTTTCAATTTAGTAGCCAACACCATTATGTAGAAATACATGAAATTTTTAAACATGAAGGAGGGGCATAACAAGATGAGGGTAGACCCAAATATATTTTACCTATTAATTCTATTGACCAATACATCATGACCAATAAGAATGAAGTTTTGCTTCAAGATTTAAGCTTAAGAGCCAAATTCCTAGCTAATTTTGATGTACAAAACTTACAATACTTGATTGCAAGTAAAGATCCTTTTCCTTCCATTCATGAGAAATCCACATTTTAAGGCTATTTATAGGGTAGTAGTTCCCTCATAGGATCCTCAAATCCCAATCCCCATGTCTCCCAAGACAAAGGTAAATCCATCTTTCATGAGTAATCCTCCCAAGCAAGTCATGGATTTTTTATGAAAACCCATGTCAACCAAGAGATTATTAATCTCTAATCCCATCAAGTGAATAATCCATTTAGTATTACAAATCCTAATCATCCAATATGAGTGTGAATTTTAATTCACCCTCATATGTCAATCAAACCAATTTGAAATTTAATATACATTTAAGTTCACCAATAAAAATCTAACTAACTATATCTTAAATGTTCCTTCAAGTTTGCCAATCATGCATACAAACAATTCAAACTTGAAAATGAATTCAATTTTTCCAATCACAAATCTAGTCACCCTAAACTTGAATGTGCATTCAAGTACATAAATCTTTGATGAATCCAATCCAAACTTGAATGTTTATTCAATCTCTCAAATCAGACCAAATTCAAGTCTTCAAGGCTTACCAATCATGTTCAATCCAAATCAAAATATGAGCTTGAAGAATAATTCTAGCTCACCAATCCACCCATCCAATCCAAGCTTGGGAATTAATGCAAGTATTCCCACCAATCCCAATCCAAGTGGTAGTTTAGGAAGTTTGAAAAATTAATTTTCTCATTCCAATTCTCTTATAATACTACTTTCATCAAATCCAACTCTAACATCACCTAATATTAATTTGCTTAACATTAACCCCACTCCTAACCAGCTATTCAAACCTAACACCCATGTTAACCATATGAGTATCTCACATCCAAATTAAAACATAAACCAAAATAGCCCAAATAACCTACCCTTAAACACAAAAATTCACCCACATAACTTAAACTTGAACCCTAACCCCACTAACTTTAACCTTATCACAAGCCAAAACCAATTTAACCAAAACTAAAACCCATTTAACTCAAATCAAAACCAATTTCACCCAAACAAACAGAACCTAACTTAAACATGAATTATAACTCATCCAAATTTAACTATAACACAAACCCAAATCAACTTAACCTCAACTTGTTAAACTAATCAAACTTTAACTATAATACTAATCTAAAGCCCACAAAATTTAATGCCAAAGATAATCCAACAAATTTTAACTTTAACACAAACCCAAACCAGCATAATCTAAACATTAACTTTACAAGCAACCCAATCCAATAACATATAATTTTAACACAAACCCTAATCCAACAAACCTTAGTTTTAACACTAATTTGAATAATCTCAACCATTTTATAAATCCACAAAGCACTAATTTTTTCAACCAACCTCCTAATCATTACAACCCACCACTACACATATCCATCCACACTTCCACATCAATCACATACCTCCCATCAACCCTTGTCATTGTCTAAACATTTGTCCAACTACGCTTAGTAATCTTTAGATCAATAACAATACCCCACTATGCTCTCTCCTTAATAGATCGTACAAACACATGTGACTCTATTATGATGTGTTTCTTTTAGAAAACTATCTCATAACCCTACCAAATTAGTATTTCTTAATGATATAGTCATGAATGCCCATGATGTAGCATTATGTCATCATATAGTCCATGTATAGTCCATCCTATGCCCACTAGAAGTTTATCTCTAGATATGGAATCCAGGTAATATGATCCTCACACATATCATCTAAGGCTCTCTTATAAAACTCTAGATCTCCTAGTGTGGCCTCTATGTACCTATGATCACATACCATTCATACACAATAGGATCATTATCTGCTCTAGTGTTCATATACCTAATCAATTTCTCTACCATAATCTTCTCCTAACACCCTAGTTTTATCTAATACACAATAGGATCATTATCTGCTCTAGTGTGGTCCTATGTTTTCATATTCACAAAGTATATTTAAAGGAAAGTAAAAATCTAATCTAGTGTTCATTAAAGCTTGTGTCACAAAGTAGAGGTAATAAACATAAAAATTAAACATGCATAGGATAATATTAATTAATCTATGTATAGGTAAAACCCTAATGCATGGGACAAAAATATAAATGCTAATCTATCTAATCTTACAAAGGAAGAACAAAGTTAGGAATACTTACCTTTGAAGATGAACCCACCAAACCTTAATCTCTCCCTCTACCAAAGTGCTTTACAAGAGGTTGTTGTGGTATGTAAGGATAACAAGGATAGATCATCTATAGGCTACATGACTTCTCTATGCATTTAAAATACTTCTCCACAAGATAAGATCCATATCTCTAAAGAAATTATTGTAACCCTAAGTTATGCTCCTCAAGTAGAATGATATATAATAAAGCATGCAATATAATATTCTTCTTCTTCTCTTCCTTATAAATGATATAAATGGATGTGTATATATAATTGAATCTAACCCTAAACCATTCTAAAAGTGTAGCCGATAGGGTCTACTTAATTAACTCTATATCTTTAATTGATAAAAACAAGTTAGGTCTTACTCTAGGTCAACCAAAGCTAACCTAGACCCATAAAATGCCTTTAACAATTAGGAAACATGGTCATCTTAGGCTAGAAATTAAAACTATGAAAAAGGGTTTTAGGCTTAGGTAGGTGCTAATGAATGTGGTGAAAATCTTGGAGGAGTGTGTAGTAGAGGATGTAAGTCTTAGGGAAATACATAGAATAAGGTTATATAGATAGAAAGTGGAGGTATATGGGATAAAAATATTGTGAAACATCAATGGTCTTCCCACCCCTTTCTCAATGCACATTTTAAGGCATTCACTTAGAGAGATTGAGTCTCAATAGGCTCGTACAAGAGAGAAAGCATCATTAATTGATAGAGTTTTGAAAATATTATGTGTATACATATACCTCACTTAAATTTCATCATGTGTCACTCAGGTGAAATAGGGGATGGTGCTTCAATAAAAGAACATAGAAACACTCAATGTTGAAGCTAAATTAATTATATATTAAGAAGCAAGTAAGATAAATGAAAAGATATAATTGAAAAACACATACCTTTACTTACCTTAGTGTTATATATAAGGAATGAAGTGAAATAATTGTGAAGGTATCCAATGTATGGAACATTAGGTGAACCTTTAGAGACTGCAAAAAAGAGTGAAAAATCAATTTTTTTCAAAAAATACATGTAATATGTGAAAAGATTCTCTACAATGTCATGATTTTATAACATCTTGTTGTTTAGAAAAAGAGAGTAAAAATAAAAATATGGGAAAAAATGGAATCTAGTTATAAATATTTGACTAGTAAATAATTTTGAATGTAAATATAAATAGGGTAAAAATAATTCATTTTCTATTTATGTTATTATGAGAAAATACTACTCTAAGAGACCTAGTTTGAAACTAGAGAATAACCATAGTGAGGATATGATAATTGATATTGGGAGGATGTTTGGTGGCCACAATAAGTGCAACACAAGTAAGAAAACATTAATTTCAAATTTTCTTTAAAATTAAGCTAAATATATAAAATTGGTTGGTATGAAAATTCTAAGCATTGAAACCCTAGGAAATTTTTAGGTAGACTAGGGGCATGATGGGGTACTAGGTAGGAAAAAATTAGACCAATAAATGCCTAAGTCATTTATGGTAAATGGTTAAAAAATTACCATAATGAAAACATAGAGTCAACATGGTCAACTCAATTTATAAGGTGAGAAGAAAATAAGGGTTGATTGCATAGTAGTGGGATGACATAATATCATTAAAGGTGGCCAACTACATAGCAATGGGCTGATGTAATTTTAAATGAGAAGATGGTCAATGTGTACTTTCTCACTGATACAGTTGATAGTAAGTGGCCAATATAGTTTGCTAAAAAAGGCCAACTATGTACAAGAGGGATGATATATTATGTTATAACTATGATAGGGATAATTTAGTATCAAACATGCCAATATAGTTTGAAATAAAAAGGCTTATTTAATATCAAATGGGCCAATTATGTAGAAAATTAATGAAACATGAGAAACTAAATCAAACTAGTTGATGAAGTGGTTAATTTATAGATTTTTGAGAATATATTTTAATTATTTATGATATGGAGATATGATACATCCTTTGTTATTTGATATTTTGTATAGACAACAGAGTTATTAACACCTGGTAGATACATCATGGCTACCATATCTACTAGTCATTTGACTATCATGGATAGATATATATTGATTGCCCTAGGTTTTGGCAGCATCATGGAGATGAGATGAACCCCTTTGAGTGTTGATATCATTGTCATATTCCTATGAGCATGGGAAATATTGACCAACACTTTCTAATGGGAGGTGGATGTGGACACCATTGAGGTGGAGATCACTTTGGAAGATGCCCATCGATTGGTTGGACTTCTAATAGGTTGGACACTGATTATTATAAATACACTAGAGGCTAAGGATGAGAGATGATCATTAGCCCAATGGGATACATGCTCAGATAGGATTCACCCTGGGCTTAGGCTGATCTTTTTCAATTTTTATATTGTAACCATTATGAACATCTGGATGGTAGTTATAAGACTTGTGATGGCATGAGTAATTTGTCATAAGTTAGATGGTAAGGTACCATTATATGCAATAGCCTTGCACCAGTCCATATTAGATCAAGGATCAATTTATGATTTTAAGGTTGTCATTTAGGTCCAACTCATGCATGATATGTATGAGATGTTTTCCAAATAATAGAAGACCATGGGACCAGTGATTTTGATTAGTGTGTAGAAATATGAGAGTTTCCCCTTGTATTAACTAGTTGGGTTATCCCATGTGATCGATGATAGGTTGCCTCAAGTTTTTCAATGGAGACAATACATGTAGTTTTAATCATGTCCCATGTGTTATCATTATATAATATCACATGAGGGGATATCATGTGTATCCCTACACTCACATAGATATCATATGGCCTAATTGGTCTACCATTACGATAGAGTTAGCACGGGTGCAAATCAAAAGCCACTACACTTCATGGGTGGGTCCACATTTAGTGGAACATGTAACAAGATAGATAATACTCATCTATATAGTGGCTCCTATAGTAGTGCCTAATTATTGTGAATGACATTCTAGTGAGCCAAGAGGGAGAGGAAGTGGAGGGGACATGTGGATATACCAATGATCAGGTCTTAACATGTTAGACCATGGGATAGTTGATAATAATAAAAAAGGTAGTAGATCCAATATGAGGAGATGTGATGGATGTGGATGTAAGATCACAATTAGCACCATAACATAATTAGTAGTGACCACCATGTCCTCATCAAAGATAGAGGCATTATTAGTGAACGAGGGGATACAGGTGCTAACTATTGCATATAGGGACCTAGCAGCTGATCCAAGACATAGTTGGTCCATAGAGGAACCTTTGAGGAAAGGATTATGATAGGATCTAGTGGTCACTCCTATGTTTTAATTGGTGTGTAGGTAGTTAATAAAGGAGGTGCTTGATGGGTGAATAGATAGGGAGATCATGAATGGCAATAACAACACTAGTGAGAAATGTTTTCATTTGATTTAGGTTTTTGATATAGGATACTAATTACATTATGATTATGGTAGATATATTATTTTAGATATATATATATATATATATATATATATATATATGTGATATGATGTCTATCTAGTTTTGGTTAAGTAGATCTTACAATAGAGGAGATCAAATGGGGAGCCCTAGTTATGGTTGTACACCATGACATTTTGGATGGGGCATTGGCACCATAAAACCCAACTACTCTATATGTTCCTAAGGTTATATATAATTAATCCCATGAAGGTTAGTTTATAATAGTGGGAGAGTCCATAAGGAAGCTATAGGCATGCAGTTATGGGCTATAACCACCTATAGGTGTTTAAGTAGGAGAGGCACATGCCTAATAGGCTCTAGCACAAGAGAGAGTCATGCACATGGCAACCACCATTCAACTATGACAGGTGTAGGTCTAGGTGGACATTTTATAGGGATGGGTTATTGGATTGAGATCTTATACTACCTATTTACAACATACTATTCATAAGGGATAGTCATAAGCATTTATGGGTAGCGTGGCTAGGCCATAGGATAGACATGATGAAGCACACAACCTTAGGGATGGAGCTATTATATTTTGTACTTTGTATTTGTATAAAATACATTATATATATATACACACACATATATATACATATATACATATATATACATACACATACATACATACATACATATATATATATATATATATATATATATAGTTTTATTAGTCTCATGAGTTGTACTTGTATTTGGATCCAGTTTCATGGATATATTTACTTTCTAGCATATGTATTTAGCTTTTATTATATATGTTATGGGAAATATGTGATGTATGTTTTCTTTTCTAGCATTATGTGATACACATGCATGGTTAAAAAGAAAAAGGCCAAAATTATTTAGAAAAGTATAAGTAATCATAAAAATATAATACACACTATTTCATGATGGGAAATGTGTAATAACAAAATATGACTAAATATAATAAACCAAAGATGGTAAAAAGGGATAATAAATGTTTTTAAACCATGTAAAAGATTTGGACCAAACTAAAACAAATAAAAAATCACACTATATCACATTGGGATGTATGAAAATATTGTAATAAAATGGAAGGCTAATGAAAAATTAATGGTATAAAAACAAAAACAATTAAGTCAATCAATCATCCTAAATCATGTTGGGAAGTATAAATTTAAGAAATAAAATAATGTAAAATGAAATTGAATTGATCACACTAATTCAAGTTGGGCAATATGAAAAATTTAATTAAATGGTTGTAAGCATACATGTAATAAAAAAATAAGAAGATAAAAGTGATAGAGTAATAAAGCATAAAACATGATAAATAAATATAGTCAGAATGTCAATGACATATAACTCATAATCAAACACCACTTATCTCAAATATGATGCATGTAATTTCAGTGTGACTTGGTTATAGTAGGAACTAGATATTATAATATTTTATAAGGAGGGTGTAGTCCTATCCATGGTATTACACTACAACTCAGAATAGGAACACCAATGAGGTGGAAATAATTAAGGGAATGATTTACAAAGTTTTTGTAATGTGGTAATTTGTGAGGAGAGCCTAGTCCTATCTATGGTCTTACACTATAAATCACAAAGGGAAACCCTAGGGGGAATGATAAACTATAAAAATGATATGTCTCAAGTAGAAATATTAGTAATGTTTTAAATAAAAGAGGGAATGTGAAAATCATGACATATGCATCTATGATAAGACCTTAGAAAACATAAGGCATATTAGGTACACAAGATAAACACTAAGGGTCTAGTGACCATCAAAATATAAAAGATACTTGCTCACAATAAGCACAAAGTGGCATAGGCAAATAAGTTATATCCTAAGATTGACTAATGCTATTTAATGAAAAAATAAATTAAAATAGACCTACCTTCTCATGACATGTTCCCAATTCCTCAGGACCTCTTATAAAGCCATCAATCTACTGTGAAGATTGGGTACTTGTGTGAGAAAGTAGGTAACATCAAAACATTTTTTAATTCTCCTTTCCCAATCTACTAGCCTACCACAATGGACCTGAACTCTATCATAAGGCCAACTATAGAGTTTGATATTTGATTAGAAAAAGGAGATGTGTTATGAATCATGTCTTTTAGTGTGATTTGACTTTTGAAATTATACATTGCATTTTATATCTTTGCCTTTTGTTTAATGATTTGGATATTAAATTTTATGTATTTTATGATTCCTCATCCATAAAAATTTATAATAACCAACATGAGTGATAAAAGTGATACACATAAATGATATTTAGACTTTGGTTAAAAGAAGATAAGTATGCAAATATATGATTGACTAAACACTTAGGCTTCCCTATGAACTAGTATGTAATCTCAAGTTTTAGCCATATTTATTCTTAGTATGTGAAAGGAGAGAAATGAATAAATGGAGATCCAAAGTAGAACATAAAAATAATATTACAATAAGATGTCTTGTTTGGTAACTAATCACATGGTAAATAAATACTATTAAGGGGTACAAGGTTTTTATAACTAAGTAATAATAATAATTATCTAAGTTGTTGAGTTAAGGTAGTAAATAATCAATAGAAAAGATAAAGACATTCATGAAAAAAAAATCATAAATATAAGTGTGAAATCATTAAAAGAATGAAAATAAGCCATAAGAAAATATGAAAGAAAATTAAACCATATACAACACATAATGCATAATATAAATATCCATGTGAAATAGATAGGTGAAGCCAGATTTGACACATAGTCAAATGATATCAGATATATAAAAGTGGATCACAAGTCCAAATACAAATAATAATGAATAATAAAGTGAAATAACACCATGTTGTGTTCATAAATACTGATAAATTTGTCCAAAAAAGTTATCTTTGACATCTTTAATATCTCTATGAAGTTGGATCCTAAAGGCAGCTAGAGTTTCATCTATCCTCATGGAAAATTGTGAAAAGACCTCTCTCTAAATATCCTCAATAGAAACTTTAGGCATAGATGAAAGATCATGCTCATGAGGGATCTTATGTGTAGAATTCTCAAAGAGGATAATAGATGCTATAATAAGAATGGTATTTATAGGAAAAGAAGGTGGCACCATCAGTGAAGAAGGAACCATAGGTGGGGAAAGAATCACAAGTGGGGAATAAGACACAGGCAAAGAATGAACCATATGTGGGGAAGGAGCCAAAAGTGGGGAAGAGGCCACATGTGAGGAAGGATGACCCTTATTGTGTGGGTGACCTATAAAAGGAGGAATAGTAGATGTATGAATCATTAGAAGGGTTATGTTAGAGATTGTGGAAATGATTATTATGATGGGTACCACACAAGTGCCAAAGACAATGTATCTCCCCATATTTAGTGATATACTCAGGTTAAAACTTTAGATGAGGTATAGCCTTGTCTTTAGCCAGATCAAAGGAGAGATGAAATGTGTCAATATATTGTCAAAGATTCTAATAGTGGGTGGGATAATGATTATTTATGCCATAAAAGCAATAGATATACTTGTTAGTAGACTTTGGGGGTCTAACAACAAAAAATTAGAAAGGGAAGTCAAGGAAGGCTGATATAACAAGCAATCTTTGGTCTAATGACTAAAAACTTTATGAATATCATAATAAGGTTGATCATCCAATTAGGTAAGCATGGGATCAATAAAAGGAAGAAGGCAATAACTAATGGAATATAGGGCTGGTGTAAATATTAGGTTGGGTTCATCTGAAGGTAAAGTAGGATCAAACATAGGATTAGGATCCACTAAAGGTAGAGTGGAAGTAGGAACTAGACTGGGTTCAGATGAAGGTGAAGTGGGATGTATAAAGGGCTTAAGAGTAGTAGTTAACATCTCTAGGGGAGAAAAGCTAGAAGGATCTTGGTATCTAAGAAAATGGTAAGGACTAGTCATGAAAGGATCCATGAGTATGCTTTTAAGAGGATATACTAAAATTTTATGTGTACCATGTGATCACTCCATTTCTACCCAAAAAAATGAAGGAAGAATATTATAATTAGGCACTATGAAAGAAGGAATATGATAATATGGATGAAAATATTTAAATAAATAAGTATGATGTCAAAGAATCTCAACATCTCTAGCCTAGATGAGTCTTCCTAGAAATGGATCATCTAAATCATAACCATCATTATAATCAAGGGTATGTAGGTTGATGGTAAAGGTAGGTATGATGGTTTTATTAGAATTCACATGATGAATAGAATGTCTAGTCTTGGTTAAGACCATAGGTATATCATCAATAGGAGGCTAGTAGGAGTGAGGCTTCAAGGATGATAGAATAAGAGTGATGAGATGAGGAGAAAGATCACAATTCTTGATCTTGAGGCTAATATCATATGTGTCATCATTATCAAAATCAAGGAGGTTAGGTGTTATGTTCCCAATGAGTTTAGGATGACCATTATAGCACTAGGTAGAATTGATAATATAATTAAACCATTGAGATTACCTAAATGGGATACTAAGCAAGGGTTCAAGTGTATGAATTTCAAAGACACTATGTTCTTGGAATTGTTCAAAATTATATGGTTTTATGTCTCCTTAAATATTGTAAATAACACCATTATGGGAGAACTTGATGCATTGGCATACAAATGAGGCAATAGACCTCATACAATCATTTTAAGGTTGACCAAGCAAGATGTTATAAGATAGAGGAAATTTAAATATCATAACTTTCACATAGATGGTAATAGGAGGGATGGTAATATGAAGACACATGCAACCTAAAGGAGGCATTTGCCTTCTATCGTAACCTTAACATGTACTACATATAGAATTGAGATTGCACTCAGAATATCCAAGAGTTTTAATGAAATTGAGGAAGGTGATACAAGTACCTAAACCCTCATCAATCAAATCATGCCTAACTTGGATATCACTAATTTGGATGCTAATAAATAGGGGATGATCATCTACATGAAGTAGAATGTCATCTGGAATCATAGAAGTGATAGGAAACTTAATGGAAAGAGAAGTATCCATTGTTTATTCAACATGTATGGACACATCTTCACATTATTTCAATATACTATCTTTGGACCCAGATAATGTAGCTTTGCATCCTATAATGAGAGGATGAGGGATGCTCATTTCAAATAAAAATTGCATTAGATGGTTGCGATGATGAGGGAAGTTTGCATGAGTTTTAGAAAGCATATTTGAGATCAGAGATGAGAAATTTATACAATGGGGTCTGATTAATCATAACCCATGGTGGAATTACTAGATAGAGGTGCATAATGTTTTAGGAGCTCTTAGTAAGGAGGATTGAAAGTGAAATCAAACTTTTGTTGGTAATATGTATTTGGTTTATTTTGAGGACAAATAGGTTAATTATCTTTAGATGGTGGGATGGTTGATTTAGGTATTTCTTGTGCTTAGGTTGAATAAACACTATTAGAAGTTGGGGGAGTGTTATCAATGTGTGTAGATGATGGGGGGATAGTAGAGATAGTGTGTTAGGTATTATCTAGTTGAGATGTTGAAGGTGGCTCTTGCAAAGTTATAATGTCCTCTTACCCCAACTCTATGAGATGAGATGGGGAAAAGTCTTGAATGATGCAAAATGGTTGAGGGGTTTGGTGCATGTATGTTAGATAAGAATAAATAAAAGCAATTACCCTTTGAATTTTTGTTATATTTACCACATTTTATTCATTAGTGAGGTCTATAAGACTTTTAGCATTATTGGTAGAAGGAATAGTCTTATCATTATTATCTTGATGATTAGGAAGAGGGTATTTATATATAGCAATATGAACATTATATTGATTTAAATCTTTATTTTTATTTTGTGTTTCATTAGATTTAAAAGTTATGTCATATTATTTTTAGTGTTTATGAATGAGTGTTTCATGGTCAAGGTTTGGACCAATAAAGAAATACATAGCTAGATTACATAAGCGTCTATAAGTCTCATGAGAGTGGCCCCAATTTGCATGAAACCAAAAAAAATTATTTAGATCATACCATATTTTCATTACATGAGTGAGGTAAATATCTCATAGTAGAGGCCTTGGAATATGCTTTTGAATCTTGAATAAGGATAATGGTTTTTATAAATTAATGTTGTTTATTTGATAAAATGTAGGATTAGGAGTGTTGTTTGGATGGGAACATGCTCCATAGATTTATTGAGAGTGATGGATTTAATGTTTTGAATAGTTTCATAAATATTAGTGACACCATCAATGGTATCATGATAGTTTTTTATTTTTAAATATCATGTAAGTGCCCATAGGAGGTTGAAATGGTTCAAATTGGCACTTGAGAAAGTCTTACCACTTAGCTTGGTTGAATGCTTCTTCCAAAGTTCTTGGAGAGAGAGTCCTAACCTGATATTACAACTTGGGGTAGAGAGAATTAGTGAATATATGAAATAGATTATCATCTAACATTAAATGCTCACATTTATTATACAAGTGCTTCCATCATTTAATGAAATCTTGTGCCATTTTAGTTTCAAGTTGCTTACAATTTATGAAGTGAGCTAAGTTATTCTAAGGGTGATCACTAGTTTGAAACTCTTATACTAGAGAGTTAACCAAATCTTCCAAGTTAGTGATAGAATGGGTTTTTATTTGATTGTACCAATCTAAATGATATCTAAGAATGTTTTAGCTAATAGCTTGGTAATAACAAAGGTATTAAGTTTGACCCAATCTTTATAGAGATTACCAAATGTTTTTAAATGTAATATGGGATCAGTGAACTCATTGTAACTGATGGTAATGAGATACCTCTTATGAATATATTGTAAATTTAAGGTACAAGAGGTTCAATTTAGATATGTTTGATCATTTTATTAATGATGGGTGGTTGAGAAGTGAGGTTACCATGGGAATCCCTAAGGGGGGGTGAGGGAATTTGGATTTTTCACTCCTCATGAAACCTATCAGGGTTTATTTTGAAGGTGAATGAGATGGTTTTACATCTAAATCATTTTATTTTCATTATTGGTTTGAAAAGTGTTCATTTGATTAAGTGTTTATAATTAAATTTGATGAGTTTGGGCATTATTTTGACTAGTGTGTGTAACATAAAAATAATTTATATTGGTATTAGTGTCTTGGGTTGCACTATGATTATTAGCATGCATTTCAATAGTTTCATGAGAGGCATTGGTAAAAAAGGAAGCACTAGTAGTTGTAATCACTTAGAAGTGCACCTTTGCAAAAACATGTGCCTATTCTCACTTTTGTTGATACAATGAAAAATATCCAAGGTTTGGGTGACCTTAAATTTAAAATAATATATATATGAAGGTATAATTACCTTTTGGTACACTTACATACTCTCTAAACTCCCTAAAAATATGATTTTTGACTAGGAAAAGGGTAAAGGAGAAATGCTCAAGCTGAAAATAAATATGAAAACTATAAATTTGAGGTGAGGCACCAATGTGAAATTTAATTATGAAGAGAATTGACACACTTTGGAAGATAAATAAATTTCATAAATTCACTTCATTCTCATACAATGACTCTTGCATCAGTATTTCACACATAGGTCTTGACAAACACTCACACTAGCTTGGAAGGAATGTAGATAGGTTGAATTTACTTCCAGACTAGGTATAATTTTGAATTAAAAATTGATATGACCTATAAAATTTATTATTTTATGCATAAAGGTGAAAATTTTAGACATAAACATAGGAAAATCAGTGATCCACTTAATGACATCAATGAATATTAAGTACCCACTTAATGAACAACTTGATAATGGAGGAAAATTCAGCTCTTTATTTCTTTAAAGATGATATAGTAAAAATTTTGGTAGAGTTTATGCAAGAAAAAAACATAATATAATCATAAAATTCTCAAAATTAAAATAAATATATAAAATAATAAGATTGAGAGAAGACAAAGCAACCCTAAACTGGATGAGTCAACATGCTAACTCATAGTTCACTCCTACTTCAACTAAACTCCAACTCAACCTTCAAACTTCAAAAATAACTTCCCAAATTCCAACATAGCATATTTTAGTTTAATAATTCTAATATTTTATTATGGCATAGTAGGAGAGAGATAAGTTTGAATGTGTTTGAATAAGTCTTAGTTCCTCACGCATGCTTTTGATTGTCTTTACTTAGCTCTTTTGAATAACTTATACTAAACTCCTTTTGATCTTCAGTTAGTTCTTATTGATATTTGACTTAACTCATTTTGATATTTAATTCATATTTAATTTTTAATTTAGTTACATTTATTGCATCTTAGACTTTAACTTGACTTATCTTGACCTATAACTTAGAGTTTGACCTCAACTATCTTTGCTTGCATCTTGCATGCATGTTTCTTCTTTTGACTTTCTAAAATTAACCCAAAGGGGGGAATATTAGGATATAAATTTCATGTTAATTTTATAAGGAATATCCTCCATGAAAATAAGGCTTCAAATTTTAACCAAGACTTTAACTCAACTTCTCCACTCTTGTGTGTTTCAAACTCCACCTTTTTAGGGCTCCTTGAAGACTTCTTTTCTACTTGATTTTTTCTAAAATTATCTAAAATGAGGCATAGTAGGAGAGAGATATAATATTTAATGTTTAATTTATGAAAACCTTCATGAAATATTCTTGATAATTATGCATTTGATTATGACAATAATAACTCTCCATACTGGTTCTTCTTGGAAGTGTACATCTTATGTGGTTTGACAAGCTTCTTAAATGCACCATGAAAACATAGAACTTAAATAATTTTAATTATTTTAAAAAATAAAGAATTTAAATAGTATTTTAAAATAATAAAAAAAGTGTTACAGACCTTGAAATAAAATTTCAGATCCAAATTCTACTTACAACCTCTAAAAATGCCATTTTGTGCTTTATATGCCTCAAGAAATCCTGATTTAGATTAGGGGGTTTAAAATGATTTCCAAGCCTGAAAAAAACTAATAATATGATAATTTTATAGGTATAAATTATTAACACTTTGAAAAAATTTAAAATATGTAAAAATCCTCACCAAACTCCCAAATAAAAAGTCATAAAAAAGTGATTGCTTGTTGCCTGTAGAGTCTCTAGAGATGAATTTATTTGATATGAACCCATTTTCAATTGTTTTTAATTAAATTATCATGTATTTATACATTTAAATTAATTATACACACTCTTAAATTATTTTTTTCCATTGAAATGACTTGAAACACTCATTTCCAACTCTATTTGTGAGCAAAAAAATGAAAAACCTTGATTTCCTTCATGAATAGACCTGTGTTTTGGAATTATATATATATATATATATATATATATATATATATATATATATATATATATATATATAAGTATATTAAATAATATAAAACAATTTTAAACCTTAAATTACATTAAAATATACATCCATGTCATATTTAAAGAGTTTTAATTTAATAAAACTCAAAATATGCACTTTTTGGTGTTTCCTAGCTTGCACAATTTCATTTATGAATGCCTGTAGATTTGAGTTTTTTCACTTTATTAATTTTAAGGAATAAATACATAATTATTTTTAATTATTAATTATAATATCCCATATAACCATTCCAAACATTGGATATGCTCAAACAATCCATTAAATCACTCAAAAAATGCCTTTTCTAATTGTCTCTATTGCTTGTTTGAAACCCTGCACCCTATATATTTACCTTTATCCATTATTTTAATTAAAATTTTGATTTATTAAGGTATAATAAGTTTATTTATTCCACATAATACCTCACACAACTTTTTATTTTTATAAAAAAACTAAAAAATACAAACATATTGCTTAAAACCAAGCCATTGGGGTTTTATAAGGGTTTTAGAGCACCTTTCCTTCTTAATGATTGTTCATAAATTTAATAACCTATAAAATTTTTAAAAAAAATCATGAAATATTGAGTTAATATGGAGACATATATTCCCATAATAATATAACAACCAAATCTTTTTCTCTTTCTTGAAACGAATATTTAAAAATTGCCTTCACTAGCTTCTAACTAGCTAGTTAGAGGAATAAAAGAAAACTCTTTCAAAATTTGGACATGTGAGTTATTAATGAAAATGGTTTTTTTTTATTAATTTTTTATGATGTTTTTTATATATTTGAGTCTTCAATCCATGAATGGAGTCTTATTGAAAATTTGCACATAAGAAACTTCAACCAATGGTGGTAAATTTGTCAACATTAGCATGGTTAGCATCTATAGAAAAAGATACATGAGTTAAATGATTATAATTGGAATAAAAATAATAAATATTATAATTATTATCATTTTTATCAAAGTATGCATTGGTGGCAAGATTAAGGAGGAGGTTCTTTGAAAAAGTCCCTTTAGATGTTGAACCTACCATGTTAGTGGAGATACTTGGCATGGAGGTTGAAGAGGTCATAGAAGAAGAAGTAATAGTGTGGGAAAAAGTCAAAATAAAAGGGAAAGGTTGATAATAAAATAAATCATCTCCCAAAAATCTATTAGATAAGGTAGGGGAGGGTTAAATGGGTTCTTTTACTTGAACACATATCATTAGATTATAGATGGTTGAAGGGTCATTTCCTTGATGTTGAAGAAATTTTTTAATAAATAAAAGAATTTTAGGTGTGTAATATAATTCAAACTCATATTATAAAGATAATAAGGGATTATTAATTTATTATTAATATTAGGAGTCCCATAATTGGTAGTGTTATTGGCAACATGAACATTGCTTTCATCTAGAGTGGAAGCCACAAGCTATTTTTGGGGAAACCTATTAGGATGGGTAAGACTCATCATGTTTGTTGGATTAAACTATGTAATATACTCAAATAATAAATTCATGATGATAAAATAATGAGAAAGAGGTGATGAAAATAAAAATTATAAATAGGATACATAATCGAACTAGTCAATTGTGTTCTATAAACTAGTGAGTAAAATAGAGAACAAGAGGACATAGTCATATATGTTGACTATGTAATGCTTAGATAGGGGGATGAATAGAGAATAAGAGGACATAGTCATACAAGTCAAATATGTACTTCTTAGATAGGATAATGAACAAGAAGATAAAGAGACATAGTTAGATAGGTTAATTATGTACTATAGGTAGATGTTCTAAATAGTCTATAAGAGACTGTGTGAAATTAAGCACATAAGCAATTGGGTAAATATGATTGATCAAATTGGAACACATAGTACAAACCTTGAACCAATGTTATCTAATACAAATATTGTAATATAAAATAAAATGATCAAAGAGCAAGCAATAACTTGAAAGTAAATGTTAATTAATTAGTCATTCCTAAGTGTTATTAAGTTATAATGAAGTTTAACTTTAATGTGATTGGAACGTGGATGTAATATGAAACTAAAAATCAATCTAAGGATGGTTTCAAGAAGTTTAGGTTGAAAGGGATCTGTATTGATGATGGTATTGGCTTAGTATTGGGGCCTACCTCTTCACTTTAAAATCTTGGAATGATAAGGATGTTGGGTGATTTTTTAATATATACCATCAACCACATGTTTATACTTGACTATAAAACCAAGTTGGTTTCCCCCATTGGTGATTAAATCCAAGTAAGTAGGCCTTGGGAAAATAATTCATCTTTTTTATGTGTGAAAAAGAGAAAAATAGTGTGACTAAGTCAATAATTTTTAAAAAATCACCTAACTAATCTATGTCTATTACTCTAATAATGTAAGCAACTGAAAGGAAAGGTGAATTAATTACTAGAAAAATAGGTTAATTCCTTGATTATGAAGATTACAGAGTTAGTTTAGGGGATACTATATGAAAATAATGCAAAATAGAATTGACTAAGTTGCTACTATTTTTTAGAATCAAGATCTAGAAGAATATAGTCAGATAGGTTAACTATGTCTTTGAGATAGAAAATAGGCTAAAAAATAGTGTCAATCTAATTAACCTAGATAGTTGTAGGGCTGCAATTTTGTAGACTGTAAACTTGCAAAAAATAGTACTAGAAATGAAGAACTGAAATGACAAAGAGGGTAAGAATTAACCTTGGTGGGATTGAAGATTTTTAGATTTCAGCATTTTATGTTGTGATACTCAAATGATGATTCAAAAATTATGCTAACAGAGTCAAATAACTCCATAGATTTCTCAAGACCTATGTAGTAAGAAATAATTTGTGAATAGAGTCGACTAGATTGACTATGTTTATAGAGTTGTATGATAAAAGAGAAGAATTATGAACATAGTTGAATGGTTTGACTATGTATGAAAATATAGAATTGAAGAATAATACTATGCCAAACTAATTGATCCAATCACTTTTATTTGGAGAAGATCTGCATAAACAAAACAAATTCATTTTTTCATGATTGTGTGGGTTAAATCTATGCACAAACTATTAAAACTATACTGATAGGTTCTATATGATACTAAAAATTAGAAATATATTATATAATGATAAAATGAAAGCCTAATAAAAAAACCTACAAGGATTTGATTCATGTCAAGTTCACTAGAATGTATATAATGGGAAATACAACTAATCTATTAGTCAATCCTAGCTCAGAGAAGATAAATCCTACTTACACTTCTGATTTTTGATGTATTATATATTCAAGGTCATGACTATGATGGATCCATTAGACCTAACTAAGGTATCTCTTACCACAATAACATCACTAGAGAGGGTTTTAAAGCCTCTAGTAAAGCAAAACTATGCAATAGCCCTAGCTAGGTCCTATGTTTTCATATTCATAAAGTATATGTAAATGAAAGTAAAAATATAATCTATTTCTCACTATATCTTGTGGTAAAAAGTGAGGGTAATAAACATAAAAATTAGACATGAATAGGAGAATCCTAATTAAGCTATGTATAGGTAAAACCCTAATTCATGGGAGAGGTACAAATGCTAATATATCTACTCTTACAAAGGAGCAATAAAGTTGGGAATACTTAATTTTGAACATGAACCTATTGAGACTAAATATCTCCCTTGGTGAAGGGAATTCATAACATTTTTTTGTGGCATAGGTTAAATCTAGGATACATTACTTCTCAATGCATCTAAAATACTTCTCCATAAGACAAGATCCTTATCTCCAAAGAAAGTATTGAAATCTTAATCTATTCTCCTCAAATAGAATCATGGATAAGAATATCTATGATATAATATTCTTATTATTCTCTTCCTTATAAATAATGGAAATGTATGTGTATATATAAATAAATCTAACTCTAAACCTTTCTAAAAGTTTAGCCAATAGGGTCAGCCCAATCAACATAGTATCATTAATTGATAAAAACAATCTAGGTCTCAGTTTAGGTCAACTAGAACCATCCTAGACCAATAACATGATTTTAATAATTAGGATTTAGGGTTAGAATAGGCTGATATTGTAATGAAAAATATAAAAAAGTGTTTTAGGATTAGGTAGGTGCTAATAAAGGTAGGGAATAACTTAGAGGAATGTGAAAGAGATAAGGCAAGCCTTAGGGAAGTACATAAGAGAAGGTTATGTAGATATAAAGTGGTGGTATAGGAGATAACAATCCTATAAATAACCAATTTTCTACCCACACCTTTCATGGTACACCCTTTAAGGAATGTACTTAGAAAGATTGACACTCGATGGGTTCCTACAAGAGAGAAAACATTAGTAATTGATAAAATTTTGACCTTAGTACACTCATGTCCCCCATATCAATATCCCCAAGATCTACCATATGTCCTCCAACATCACAATCATCTCACTTATTAGTATGTGAAATATGCTCATCTCATTGTACCATCTCTCAAATAATGCATTCAATAAATCCCTATCAACTTGGATCTCTAGCATCTATGCAATGTAAGAGAGTCATGTTGCCTCCAATCCCCTATACTCATATTTAGTAAATATTTTAATATGTGATCATGATCTTAGCCTCCACTTTTGTATCACTTATACTGGTAATACCTCCTATAAAGACAAATAATATAATGCATTAACACTATGTTAATCTTAAAAATCAGCATAAATCTATAACAACTATCATCCCAAAATTTTTAATTTCACTATTATTTCCAAATATACCCTTTTACATGTCTATTTATTTTTTAAATTAACCACTTTTTCAAGCCCTAGTGATTTAAACTCTCTAGATGGATGATTTTGCAACCCCATCAATTGATTTCACAATTCAAATCCACAATTTTGTAGTTTAAATCCTCAATTTCACAATTTTAACAATTTTTCTCTCCTCCTTGACAATTTTTCTATCAATGTAAATGATTTCATCACTCTATCTTGTAATTTCATAATTACTCCAACTAGTTCCTCCTTATGAATTTACTACCTTGATCAATGATTTCACTACTCAATTTGATGATTTCGCTAATATGTATGACAAATTCACAAATCTCCTATTTTATTTCTAACTAACTATTTTATGGCCTTGTTTAATGATTTTGTTGCCTAAATCCATGATTTCATAATTTTATTTGATGATTTCATAACTGTCATTGTTGAAATCATAATTGAGACAATTGAAAATTTGTTTAGCCTAACTTTAAACTATAATAAATGCATCAAAATCATAGAGCTTAGGTTAAAAATTACACTTATCAGAGGCACACTCCTCTCAAGTCTCTAATGTCTCCTCACATGCTCGCTACATTATAGATGAACTAGGATATGATCCTTTTTCCTCTGCACATTCAGAGCCAAATCAATAACTAACAATTTTCTTCATGAATCCCTTTTGAAATCAAATTGCACAAATGAATTTATAATTCACCTTCCCTCTACTTATATCCTACCCCCAAATTCAAATGTTTTCCCTCCAAATCCTCATTTTCACATTTTTAATATATTTTTCTTCAAATTTCAAGACAATTTTCATCAAAGCAAACTAAATATATATCAACTACTTACAACTATCCATTTTATAAATATTTAACTCAAATCAGAAAATCTCTATTTTCCATTTTTAGATCCAAAGTTTAACATCATTGGGATATATCATTCCCCCATTCATTCACTTGACCCCTGAGTCATGAACACCAACTAAGCATTCAATCTTAGAAAGGTCAATATTATTTTTTCAATCCTTTCTCTAGATTTCATAACTAGGGGCAACTTATTTACACATGCATTAATTATGCAAGTATGATATCAATTCAACCACTTAAATAATTTCCAGATAATCACACCAACAAAAATTCTTCATAATTCAACCATACAACTTTTATACTTATTCAAACCAAATGAATCAACTATCACCATACTTTATACAATAATTTAAAAACATGAAAGATAAGGTTTAAAGCTTACAAGATGGAACTCATTCTAGGCATAAAAAAATTAAATTTGAATAAATTTGTTCATACCCCTATGACATAAGTACCATTACAACACCTTTTCCTAAGTATTTTTAACTGCCAAAATTTGAAAAATATAAAGGTAATGGAGATCCTAAGGAACATCTTATAGATTTCTATCATGCATTTACAGATGGTTTTTATAGAAACAAGTATATGTTATGATTATTTCCATGAAGTTTTGGGGGTTAGGCCCTCAAATGGTTTTCATGCCTTCCTAAAGGATAACTATTCACTTTTGAGGACCTTTCTAATAAGTTTGTCCATCACTTTTCCTACAATATTAAAAAGGACTTAACCGTCTTAGACTTACACAACACCAAATAATGCAATGGAAAAACCTTTTCTTCCTTCTTAAAAAGATGGTGAGCATTGGCAAGTTATTTTATGTGGCCATTTCCCAAAACTAAACTTGTGGATATATTTATTTATAATCTCAACTCAGACTTGGGACATTACTTGTTACTCCTTTGCCCAAGGTCATTTGATTAAATTATTGAAAACGGGTTCTAAGTTTAATGCACATTAATAAATAAAGGTGTTATTAAGATATTTAAACCCAAGCACAATTCCTCCAAACAACTTGAAACCCCCAAGTTATTTTCCAAGAATGAGAATATTGTTGGAGATGGTATGACTGATGCTAAGCAAATCCAAAACTCACCAAAATAACAACTTACACCCAACCCATTAACAACATAACCATTTATAGTGGTCAACCAATGTTAGAGGTATAAACCATTGAGAGGGGGGGGAGGTGAATCAGTGGTGATAAACAATCTAATTCAATTTCAAACCCTTCAAGCACTTAATCATTCAATACAACTATTCATGAAGCATCTAAGATGTTTATAATAATGAAAAAATAAATAATGTGATATTACACACACAAAACAAGATCTATGTGGGAAACCTTCTTGGGGAATAAAACCCACTCTCAAGACTACAAACACATGGACTACTTATCCTATAATAAGTATGCAAACATGAAACTTTAATGAAACTCCTATTCCATAAGGAACACCTCTCTTAAGATGGTCAAGTCCTTCTGACTAGACTTTAGTGAAACACATGTTTGATAAGGAGCACCTATCCCTAGGATGGTCAAGTCTTTTTGACCAAACTTTAGTGAAACACCTATTCCACAAGGATCACTTACCCCTAGGATGGTCAAGTCCTTCTAACCTAGATGTTGAGAACCCTCCTAAAACCTATGATATGAACATTTCCACCTTTAAACTGATGCCTTCAACACTTGATGATGGACCTTTGATTTTATAACCCTTTAAAAACACCCTCTCTATCTCATATAAGCCTTTCACATAGGCATGCCACAATCTCTCTTATTTCTCTTATGCTTAATCTTCAAACCTGCATGAGCACTATTTCTGACATAAAACATATGACCTATAGGTTATACACATATTCATAAACCTACTCTTATCTATAAAACATCCAGTAGGAACACACCCTTTATTATTTCCTTCACTTTTAAACTCTCACACATAGCTCTTCACATTTACTCTTTCACCAAAACAATCTCAAGGGCTCACTTGCTCAATCTGCCTCTTCTAGGATCATTAGGTCTAATGACCTATGTATCCACCTACATCAACTTGATTAGATAAACATGAATATTCATATTTACTCATTTATGTTCCTCACTAACCTATACCTTCTCTTTCAAATGTTCTCTCATTCACATAAATCCTCACACACAACTATTAGTACAATTAGTCCAATATACCTTATACTTATACCACACTCTTGGTCTAACCCATATTTTTTATCCAAGATGCTTACCATAATTGAACCATATTTAATGTATGCACTTATGCATGTTACATTTAATAACCACATACTCCATAGGTCAATCAATACCTTACTAGCCCCAAACCACCATTAGGTCTTGGTGAGACCTAAAATAATTAGACCTTCATACTCACACATTACATGTGAGACTAATAAGAACAAATTAATCCTTTAAAAATGATTATAGCACATAAAAAAAAATCTCCAATATACCCTTTCTCACTCCCACATGGGTACTTTCTACTTGAAACACGAACTCAACACTTGAACCTACCAATTAGGTTTCCTTACTCTTTTGGCCTTGATATATAGAAAACACAGTCTCAAACTTATGAAGAAACTACTCAAATATTTCACATATCCATGTGATTATATCATATGGTTAAATAATTTAGGCCATTATATAAATATACATGTGATTTATACACTTCAACACATGTTCTAAGCACTTAAAACAACTCTCTCAAAATGACCACTCAGACTAGTCATATACAATCAAACTATAGTCAAGCTATTTTGACTCTCTATAACTTATTAGGAGACAAATATTTAAAAAATGGACTTATAATAATCATTATAGACTTATATAACATCTCTATACTCATTTTACTCTTCAATTTTACTCATAACACCTTTAACTCTCTCCTACAACATGGTCACTCAATCTGCCAATGTATTCAATAAACATTGTCAACTTCCAAGAAATTATTCATACTAAATTTGGATTGGTAAAACATAAAAAATCCATAAAAATAGTACCCATGGACTATAAAACACTCTCCAATATCTAAATCATTCTCAAACATTGAAATTTTATCAATAAAAACCCAATTATCCTTCTCGTGTTACTTGCAAAATATGGTCAAACACATAGTCAACTTTAGAGCTCAATATATACAACTGTACAAATATTCAAACCTTATAACTAATTTTTTTGTATGTTCCTTGGATTCCTTTTAAAAAATTCCTTTTAAATCACCTTTGAATTCATCCTATATATAAATTTATCGCTTAAACATTACAAACTACTAATTTAAATGGAAATGGTCACAGTTAAACATCAAACACTTTGTCATCATCTCGTGCCCTATCATAGCTTGAAAATTAATGCATCATTATTTTTCCTCTAAATCATCCTAGTATTTACCTTTGATAAACATCTATCTCTTTGACCTCATCTTGTACTCCTTGACAAATTTGACCAAATACGTACCATCAATCTCCTCACAAGTAGTTCAGTTTTTACCTTAGCTCACTATTAAACATCAAACATTTTTCGTCATCTATCTACATACTAAAAATTTGGAACAAACTTGATCCTTATATATCTTAAAGAGTAACCTAGACTTTAACCTACTGAAAAATTAGACACTTTAACCTCTTTGACTCAATATGCATCATAGATTTGCATGTATGAACACCCACTCACTGTTGATCTCTATCTGACATGTTTCATACTTGTCGATAGATCTTTGACAAGAATAAAACTCACCATTATATCCTTATATGATCATATTAATTTTTTTTATAGACTTGTGGTGTGATTAAACGTGCACCATTAGATCTTCTTTTGTAAAATTGGTGAAGTATGGGAACTTAGTGAACTTCTATATGAGAAGACAACTTTGCACCTTAATAACTTTTTCTCCACTCAACCTCATGACCTAAAATTTGAACCACATTATAAAATTTCATATGTTAATCCATCCATATATCAATTTTCTCCTAGAACCTTCACATATGTAAAATATAATGTCATCAATATGCCTACTCAAATTTTTTTACCATAGAACCAACTATACCTAGATGAACATAATGAAGAACCAAATGAATACCATGTACTTACATAAGATTTCCAATCATCCTTGACCTATTATATGACCCTTCACACATACTCAATAATTTATATCCATCCCTAATCATGCCAAAACTAAATATCAACCAAGCCTACTTCAATTATACTAGGACAAACACACTGCACACTTTATCATTGACACTTAGACTATCAAGACACTTTATCCACTCACCTAGACACCTCCATGAAATCACTAAAAACTTGTCCAAACATCTTCACCTT
This sequence comes from Torreya grandis, assembly GCA_037957365.1. Classification (NCBI taxonomy): domain Eukaryota; kingdom Viridiplantae; phylum Streptophyta; class Pinopsida; order Cupressales; family Taxaceae; genus Torreya; species Torreya grandis. The sequence continues at coordinate 1,884,477 of JARHVA010001923.1, forward strand.
CCTTATCTCTATTCAATCACTCTTGCAATAGGAACCTTCTCCCCCTTTGACATAATGACAAAGTGGGCAAAAACTGATCTTGAGGACCTAAAAATACTACCAATAAGAGAGGAACACCTTATAAAGATTATAAAAACTCCCCCTTACCTTGAGCCTACCTCTTCTTTCCTCGACAAATTCCTCTTTCTACATGCCAACACTCTTTTCAATCAAGCACTACAACCAAATAAAAAAGAACACTAAAAAGAACTAAAATATAATGGAACTCAACAATAAACATCTAAGAGGGAATCCTCATAATATCTCTAAGCCATTTCACCTCTTTATCATCTTCATATCTTCACACACCATGAAGAACCACCATATAGGATTACTAACCTTCTTTCTTAAGCCACCTCAAGAACCACCAACAAAACTTCATGCCACTCACTAAATAGGAAATATGATTTAAAAAAAACCTAAGAAATCACCTTTAAACACTCATTCCTTTCTCTTTTGGAGAAACTGATCAAAATTCACTCTTCTTCACACTAAGCTTGTTTAGACTCCTTATAGCCCTACCTAAAACTTGTAGAGCAAACAAATTTTAGTAGACATACCTTCAAGACATAAAACTTCATATATAGAGCACTCTCATATGCCCCATTAAGCACACTAATTATCATCACCTAGCTCATCTTTTGTAACATAATTCCTTGAAAAAACCTACTATCCAATTAGGCCTCCATCTCGACAAAATATGAACAATTTGAAAACCATAAATGTTCAAATCTATGTGAAGCCTAATTTGATAACCCATTTAACCTAGTATACCTATTAAAAATCCTTAGACATCAAATAATAAGGCAAACCACTTTTATAGCATAGTCTAAAACTCTATAATCTCAAAACAAACAAAGTCAATGAACCTCCTAGTCAACACCCACCTCTAAAACTTATTACATACCTAGAGACAACTATAACACACTTCTAGACCAAAATTTGAGCCTTCAAACATTTTTTAACCTTGACTTCCTATACCATGGATTTGATCTACAATAAGAAAGATAAACCTGGGAGCATACAAAAACCTCCAAAAGGCACAAATAGGATCATCAAGGCACAAAACCACCTAGAAAACATCACAAAGAAGTGCATAGACCTTTCTTAGAACCAAAATATTCTTGACATTCCATAAATATCATTATGACACCTAAAACACCCATTTTAACCCTATAGACACTGATCTAACTGAAAACACCCAACTCTTACCTTCTTAGACCTTGAAAACATCAAATTTACACTTTAAGCTCCTTTAGGACCAATGTCCCTGAATACTCCTAGAACACACAATTCACCACAACTCTAAAATAGGCTTATGAACTTTTTTCTCCCCCTTATCTAAGACTTTCTTGTCTTGTAACACCAACCAAAGCTCAAATGGCATCCACCATGCTTACTCTTTCTTTTCAAGTGTCTCCTTAAAGCCTAGATAGAGACACCCTAACTCACAATATCTTAGAACAATGTGAAACTAGGAGTTTCCCAAAACTCATTATATTCCTTCTCCTCATTGGTCATCTAATACTAATAGTTCTTCTTATTATTCTTCTTCTTAGGCTTAAAAGAAGCAACATTCTCATCCACTATAATATTCTCCTTTACTTCTAAGATTGGATTGACAACATATAGAGACAACAAAGATTCATGACACACATTTTTAATTGAAGAAATACCCTCATCAATGGACATTGATAATTGATGTTCTTTACATGAAAATTACTCAATAAGAGTAGTATATTCTCTTATATCCATACATACCTCAGAATTAGCCTCAATTAATACCTTGGTCTTTTCATTGATCTTGATATAAACTGAGTTTTGAATCTTCTTTTCTCTCTAGTTAGATGACACATTCTCTTATCATTCCTAAACCTCCATATCTGATTCCTCTTTTGCTTTAGCAGGTAGTCCACCTTGATCTTTCAGCTCAACTAAATTAGTTTTTTGGGTCTTCACTTCCTTAGAATTACATACCAAGAATTGACCTTTCTTGAGCAAACTAGGAAGTCCATGCACCTTCTTATGACTTGAGAGCTTGATTTTATAATATCTTACAACATGACCAACTTGATGATAAAATAAACAAAAACATCATTCATACCTTCTACTTGATGAATATTATGAATCTTATAAAACATACCATATTATCTCTTAGGTTCATTATACTCAATCTTAACTGTCTTCAGTTTTCATACTTGGGTTAGTCTTTTCCCATGCATTTTTGGGTAGAATCTAGTAATTTGTCCTATGACATGACAATTATATCAGACTACATTATCCATACCTCTAGTTGACTAGCTACTCTTCCTTCTACAATTTCTTGCTTTATGATGAGAAATCTTACATGCAAAGGAGTGACCATGAAATTAACTTTCATACCTTATAGAATTTGGTTTCCTGATAAGTATTCTCATGTTACATTTGGTGATTGCATCCTTCTTATCTTGAGATGACCTCTCTTGCTCTTTCTTAGCCCTGCTTACCTTGACAAAAAATTGCTCATTCTCATTTTGATTTGAACTCAACTTGGAATTTATCTCTTCTAATTGAGTCTTGAGATGTTTTCATCTTAGACAAGTCTTTATAACTCTTAATTGACCCTTAAGATTCTACATGGTCATCTTTTCTTTTTTGACTATGATTTGTTCATGTTCAACTTTTAGGGAAATAAGATTAGTCTTCAATTAAACACATTAATATTATTTATCTCTCATTATTTAACTTGAAACCTCTAATTGAATTATAATATCTTTGATGGTCTCCTTATCTTTATCTTATTTAGCCATGTCATCCTTCAATCTAGATGCTTGATCTTCCATAGACTTAAGCAGTTCTTGATTTTTATTTTTCTCTCTTATGCACTTGCTTGATAAAATCCCTTCAAGAGACTTGAATTGTGCTTTAAGACCTCTTATAATATTCCTCATTTTATGATTCCTCTTCTTTTTCTCCTTTAGTTTACCAAGTGTACTCATGATCTCAGCTTCTAAATCAACTTCTTATTCTTCACGATCATATCCAACTTATTCATCATCCAAAATGTTCTTTTATTTTGAAAAATTTTCATTTTTACCCATATTATACCTTAGATCACCTTAAAATGGTTGAACTTGTATATAAGGTCCTTCTTTAATACCAATTGTTAGAGGTACAAACCACTAAGAGGGGGTGTGAATCAGTGGAGGAAAATAATCCAATTCAATTTACAAACCCTTCAAAAACATAAGCATTCAATACAATCTTTTATGAAGCATTCAAGATATTTATAAAAATGAAAAAATAGATAATGTAAGATTACACACAAAAAATAATATCTATGTGGGAAACCCTATTGAGTAATAAAACCCACTCTCAAGACTACAAACACATGGACTAGTTGTCCTATAAGAAATATGCAAACATATGAATTTAGTGAGACACCTAAATTCTCACTAAATTCTCATGTTTGCACTTGTCCCTAGGATGGTCAAGTCCTTATAACCAATATTTAGTGAAATACCTTTTCCACAAGGATAACCTTACCTTAGGATGGTCAAGTCCTTTTGACCAGACTTTAGTGAAACACCTATTCCACAATGAGCACTTACCGATAGGATGATCAAGTCCTTTTGACCTAGCTGTTGAGTACCCTCCCAAAACATATTATATGAACATATCCACCTTTAAACTAATGTATTCAACACTTGATGATGGACCTATGATTTTTTAACCCTTGAAAAACACCCTCTTTTTCTCATACAAGCCACTCACATAGTCATGCCACAATATCTCTTCTTTTGCTTATGTTCAATCTTTAAACCTATATGAGCACTATTTATGACATCAAAAATATGACCTATAGGTCATACACACATTCATCAACATAATATTATCTATAACCCATCCACTAGGCATGCACCCTTTCTTATTTCATTTGCTCTTCAACTCTCACACACATCTCTTCACATTTACTCTTTCACCAAAATAGTCTTAAGGGTTCACTCACTCAATATGCCTCTTCTAGGATCATTAGGTCCAATGAAATATGTATCCAATTACATTGAATTTATAAAATAAAAATGAATAATCCTATTTTATATTTTATGGTCATCAATAACCTACACCTTCTATTTCAAAGGTTCTCTCCTTTACATAAATCTTCACACATAACTACTAGCATAATTAGTCCAATTATGCCTTGTACTTATGCCACACTTTTGGTCTAACCCATATTGGTCAAAAAATATTATTAACATACTTGAAACATATTTTAAATATGTCATTATACACATTACATGTAATAACCACACATTCCTTAGGTTGGTCAATACCTTACTAGCCCCAAACCACCATTAGGTCTTGATGAGACCTAAAACAATTAGGCCTTCAAAGTCACATGTTATATGTGAGACTAATAGGAAAATTTTCATCCTTTAAGAATTATTAAAACACATAAAAATTTTATAAAATATATATTTTATATCTCCCACATGGGTCCATGGTACCTGAAACTCCAGCTCAAAATTTGAAACTACCAATTAGGTCTCCTTGTTCTTTAAGCCTTGATACACAAAAAACACATTCTCAAAATTCTAAATAAATTACTCAAATATTTCACATATCCATATGATTATATCACATGTTTGAATAATTTGGGATATTATATATTCCTCCATGTGATTTATAGACTTCAACATAGGTTCTAAGCACTTAAAACAACTATCTCAAAATGACCACTCATACTAGTCATATACAATCAAAATATAGTAAAGCTATTTTGACTCTCCATAATTAATAAGGAGAAAAATATGAAAAAAATGGCCTTATCATAATATTTATATACTTATATAACATCTCCATACTCATTTTATTCTTCAATTATGATTATAACACCTTCAACTCTCTCTTGTAACATGGTCACTCAATATGCTAGTGCATTTAACAAACATAGTCAACTTCCAAAAAATTATTCATACTAAATATGGATTGGTCAAACCTAAAAAATAAATATATATAGTCCCCATGGAGTATAAAATACTATCCAATATGTAATTTATTTTTAAACATCGAAATGTTATCAATAACAACTCAATTATCCTTCTCAAGTCACTTGTAGAACATGGTCAAACACATAGTCAACTTTAGAGCTCAATATCAAAAGCTATACAGATAGTCAAACATTATAACCAATTTTTTTGGATGCAAATTTGATTAATTTACAAATTTTACTTTTACATAACCTTTAATTTATCCTAGATCAAAATTTATGGCTCAAACACTACAAATTAGTTTTTCCCTTTGCTAATTTAAATGCCAACGATCACAGTTAAACATCAAAAAATTTGTCATCATCTTGTGCCCTCTCATAGCTTGAAAAAATACACATAATAAATATTCCTATAAAATATCTTGGTATTTACATTTTATAAATATTTGTCACTTTGACCTCATCTCATGCTTTGTGATAACTTGTACCAAATACGCACTATCGATCTCCTTGGAAGTAGCTGTCTTTACCTTTGCTCACTGTTAAACATCAAACATTTGTCATCATATCACTAATTCTTGAAAAATTGGAAAAAATTAACTCTATAAATATATTTGAGATTAACTTAGACTTTAACATGCTTAAACATTAGACACTTTGACCTCTTTAACTCAATACATCATAGATTTGCATGTACGAACACCCACTCACTGTTGATCTCTATCTGACAGGTTTCATTCTCACCATTATATCTCTAACAAGAATAATGATCACCATTAGATACTTATCTATTCATATTAATTATATATATATATATATATATATATATATATATATATATATGATGTAATTAAATGTGCACCACTAGATCTTCTTTTGTAAAATTGGCTAAGTATGGGAACTTAGTGAACTTATGTCTAAGAAGCCAACTTTTCACCTTAATAAATTTTGCTCCACTCAACTTCATGACCTAAAATTTTAACCACATGATCAAGTTTAATATTCTAATTCATAAATATATAAATTTTCTCCTAAAACTTTCACACATGTGAAATATAAAATCAACAATATGCTTATTTATATTTTTCTACCACAGAACCAACTATGCCTAGATGAACATGATGAAGAACTGAATGAATACCATGTACTTACACAAGATCTTAAATCATCCTTTAACTATCATAAGACCCCTAAAATATGATAAATACTTCATACCCATATCTAATCATGCTAAAATGAAAGATCAATGAAGCCTACTTCAAGTATACTAGGACAAGCACACTACACACTTTGTCATTGACACTTAGACTATCAAGACACTTCATCCACTCACTTGGACACCTCCATGACATCACTAAAAAATTATCTAAAAACCAAGATAAATAAAACCCAAATATAAGTTCACATAATTGGGTGATACTTATGAAAACATTTTAAAAAATGTATCCCACACTAACATGGTAATTTAGCCAAACACCAAGCCTTTTTAAGACAACATTCTTAAACCTAATTGGTATAAATAATATGAATATAATTAGTACTATAAGATAAAGGGAAATTTTAAAAATAGGTATATGTGCTTCAAATACTATGTCTAATACCTCATCAATCGAAGGGACATAGCCATTGAAAACCAATCATCCATGACATCCAACAACCAGATATTTAGGGATATATCAAGACCCATTCCCAAAACATGAGCAAGGAAAAGGTAAAAAAAATAAAGAGCATCCCAAGGTGACTAATGTCAACTAAAATAGTCACCCTTTAGACTACAAATTTAATAGTGTTGATTTTCTTCATAATCATGTTAATGTCATTACTTTGAAATCCAAAAATTGCACATTTACTACAAGGTATGCAAAACTTACCATCCTAGTGCATCGTCATCCAATGTTGAACATAAGTATAACATTATTTATCATCTTTAGAATATGCCTATAAATATTTCCATATTATACCTTCTCAAGGCTTCACTTGTATATAAAAACAATTTTTACAAAGTCTTTCAAGAGTCTAGTATCCTACAAGACATCAACCCCTCATGCTTCCAAGCGTTAGCTGGCAACTTGTCCACTAAAAATTAGGTTAGATATGACCATTCTAATGTTCCCCTTTGGGATATATTCAAAATCTTCCATTGTACATAGAAGTTATTATCTCTAGGCACAAGGTAAAAAGGGGTTTTATATACAATGGCTCAACATTAAATTTGTGTAAATTAAGGCTAATTAAGTACCTAGGTGTATGCATTATTTGAATTTGTAGTAAAATGTATGTGATATTATTTTAACAATAACAATGATCACATTATTTATTGGTAATTACCAAGCCATAATTTAAATAACGTGATCATGTTAATTAAATAAAATGATTGCATTCCCTGAAATGTACATGAAATTGTCCCCCAACTTTGTGCACTTACCCTTTACACTAATCTAGGTTTGTATTTTACATGTTATGGTTTGACTAAGGGTTTGGGCTCTCTAATGAGGACACACATTCAAATCAATGACTCTAATTAAAATATGAACCTTGAAAAATCAAACTAAATAGTCAAGCATAAGTATTTTAAACAAATGACAAGATAAAAACATTTAAATGATTATATCATGAATAAAGGAGCCAAAACCAATTTAGATGAAATGTGAGAAACAAAAGAAAGATTTTGTTATTTAGGCATAGACATTCACATTAATCATCTTTCAATTCAAACATAATCCTTTCCATATGCATAAATCACATAAAAATACATCATTAATTCATATAGAGCCTTCTAAAATGGAAAAAAAATATTATGAATCATGTTAGCTAATGAAAATTCATCATTTAATTTATCAATGCTTTCTTCAAGCCTTTATCAATTTTAATGTTCAAGATGGTTTTTATTTTTAAGTTCATTAAGTGTCACATGGCACATCCTTATTTTCTTAGAGATAAAAGGTTTACGACTTTGTTATGGGTATAGGCCCATCAAACCTAGGCTTAAGGTAAGGTTTACATCATTTGGGTGCCATGAAATATCCCCTCATCAAGTTGGGCACATGGGATGATACCACATGGCATCCTCATAAGTGAGATAAACCTTTGAGATCATTAATATAATTAGTTTCATCTTCATGGTCTCAGGATCCTAGGAAGTCACCACATCATAGCTTCTCTATCCCTCAAGGCCACAAGACTATTAAATCATTATCAAGGTCTTATATCGATCCAAGCTCCCAAGCTCTTGGGAAATCACCATGTGATGACCTCTTAGGACCTTGGTGGTTTATATCTTTTAGACTGTTACCAAAGTTTCCATTATTTTAGGCTCCCAAAAAGTTGTCATGTGTCTTATTCTTATGCCCTTAGAGCCATGAATCTATTAAACCATTATACTTTGTTTAATTCCTCACTTGGTAGGGTTACCAAGATCATTGGCATTTTCTCAGAACCCAAGGTCACTAAAAGGATTTAGAAATTTTTGGACTTAAAAATGTTTTTAGACTTGGATCAAAAATTTAAAATTATCTAATAAAAACACATGGAAAGGTATGGGGGAAATAAAAAACTCAAGGCCCATATTTAGAAACAAGAAAAAAGGCTAAGGCATCAATCTCAAATTTTTAAGATATGGTTGATTCAACTTGATTATCTTGGACTTAGTGTATTTTGAGCTCACTTGACTTGACTTGGTAGATTAGGAGCTTAGAAAATCTCAACTTGTGTGACTAGGGAGAGTCAAGGGATTTGATCTTAAAAGAAAAGGGCTCAGTGGAGATGAGTTCGATGGAGCCTAGAAATCAAGTCTACCTTAAAGGTTGAAGATAATTAGGTGATTCAAATGATAAAATAAACCAAGACCTATCACATGGAAATTGATTATCCCAAGCTTGAAATTAAAAATATATTAACTCAATATTTATCCATTCACAAATATGCAAAGGTCCCAGTACCAAAAAAACTCTCAAACATGAAAGGTCCTTTAGACCAGATGTGGAAACCTTTATATCATTCAAGAAAAAGAGGGTCTGCATTTTCAATCTAAAAATGGGGTGTGTTTTACAAGAAAAAAAATGGAGACTCTTATTAGGAGATACTCTTAAGTATTTCAAGAATTCAAAATCTCATTCAAACACAAACATCAGGTACAATAAATCATCCAAGGAAAAATTAAAACATAAAGGCAAGAATTCTACTTCAACACATGACATACTAAGATTTCCATTCCTACTAAGGACCATCAATGTGTGTGTAATGTGATTAATTCAATTAATTTTCACATACACACAATAAATAAGATTTGGACAAATGTTAAGAACTTATGAAAGGGGAAATATTTTACAATTTGGCTTAAGTAGGGAAATGGCACGGATTTTTCTCTATGGTCTATTTTTTTGGGTAATAATGGAGTTTTATTCCTATTTTGGCTAAGGGCTTGGATTAATAAATCAATAAATAATATTTCAATAATTATAGTCTTGATTTATATAATTTCTTTTTCTTTTTTACCTTTCTAAAAATAGCAATAAATAAGGAGAAATATAATTTAGCTTGAAACTAGATTGAAATGAATAATACAGAGCTTGAAACTAGTTGTGCATGACTAGGATAGTGTCATGAAATTAGATTTGGATTTTATTTGGTGAAAGGATAGGAGTGTTGAAAATAGGACACTTTGGGGTATGACATTATTGTCTACTCATACCTCTATTGTCCAAACTAATCATAGAGACCTAAGTTTTTTGAGTTCTTTGCATTGTTCTTACATGATCCTAACTATGAAATCTTGAGTGTTGAATGTCACTGAAACTCATTATAGATCTATTTTAATATTCAAACCCTAACCCTCCATCATGCTTGATAAAAAATGTTTGAATCACTTGAGAAATTGGGGTTAGTGTGTAAGATGCATTGAACATGTAATCTACACCCCTTTATGTGGGCACATTGCCTACATACCAATACATTGAAGAGGGATCAAGTCATATGTAGTTCTCCCACCTAATGTGTTTTATGTAATAGTGTGATGTGGATGAAATAATGCCAAATTAAGAGTTCTTGAGGTGTCTAGAGACTAGTATGAGGGTTTAAGTGTGTTTTCAGTTATGTTGGGTGACTGTATTCAGAGAATAGGGAAGTTTTCCTTAGTGATTTTTTTGTATTCTTACTTCGTTTGTAATATTTATCACTCCCTTTATAAATGAACTTTGGATAGGCTTTTATAAGGAACTATTGGTCATGGGTCAGACGTATTCACATTAGGCTGACATGATGAAGGATAGGAATCACATGAAAATAACCATTTGGGATCAAATTACTAAGGGATAGGAGTGATAAAAATGGGACACCCTAGGGTCCAACACTATAGTCCAGGTATGGTGCGTCTATCCTACATTATTGGGACTTGGGGGATAGGATTGGCTTGGGACAAATAGCCTATCTGAGGTGGAATCATTGTTTGGAAGGCTACAGATGACTGATAATGAGCAAAAATGTGTCTAGAAGGGTCAAAAGAGCATGCAAGAAGGACCTATTGATAGGGTATCATAAGCCACACTCAAACTACCAATGTGAACATTTTATATGACTACATTTCCATCCCCCTTTATTCTAGTGATGCAACAAAGTTAAATACAAGGATAAAGGAAAAATAGAAAGCATACTTGAACTTACCTATAATGGTGAATCCCATAAATATGTGTGATGTTGAATGATGTTGAGTGATTTTGAGTAATGCTGAGTAATGCTAGGTAATGTTAGGTATGTGTTATACTAAAAGTAATATCATGAATGGAGCCAAGTGCTCAATTCCCTAAGAGTGGTTCAAGAATACAAAGGCTAACCCTTTGGCTCTATTATCACCCACTAAATGAATATATGTGGTCATGTGTATGTTAATTAATGTTTAGACTATGTGTCCAATCCATTTGAGTAGGTGGCTTAAGAATACAAAGGCTAGCTAGTCCATTGGCTCCATCATTTCCCACTATGTGAAGCTATGAACTGATATTGGTATAAATGTATGTCATATGAAATGGCTCCTAAAGCCCATGAATGATTTGTAATCTGAAAATGTGGTATGGATAGTTGAATGTGTACTAAGAACTATGCCAATCTTGGCCACTCCAAAAGGTGGAGATTAGGCTTGTATGAAAGCCACTCTAAAACTAATAATTAGGATTATATGAAATCCACTCCAAAATGATACCAACCATCTATAGATAGAATAAGACATGTAACTACTGAGAATACCTAGGTAATGTATTGAACTATAAAGAAAATAATGAAAATATGTTGTGCACATTACCCCCAATCACTAGTTTCTATAACATGGATTTTGATCTGGAAGTTGTACCAACTACCCAAGCTAAAACTAGATGCAAGAGCCATCATTCCATGTATGATGCCCCCTATATCTAGATACTCTGAGTAAAAATGTACTAAAATTGACCAATCTAAACTATAGTTGACAAAACTATAACTAACCTTACCTTTCTATCTATTTCTATAAAATTTGGGTTCTCTACTGTTTAGATAAGAGCATCAAAAATAAGACACTTTACTATTTGGCATTGTAGTCCAAGTATGTCACTCTTGTATTTTACTATTTCTCCTCACTATTTTATATTCATAACTATCTTTTTAGTCTATTCTGCTTGGTTTGAATTTTAAATATTGTTTTGAGTGTTTTAAAAACTTTTTTTTTACTGATAGAAGGCTTAATCTCTATGATAAAACCCTTGTTTGTTACCCCCTCTTTTGAGAGTAGTAATGAAGACCCTGTAATGACTACCCTCATAATAAAAATCCTTGGAAGTGTGTTATATTGTGAAATACATGATATATAACAATGGTAATAAAAAATATGTCTCAAGATATAACATAGTTTGTATTATATATTATTAGATCAATAGGGGTATGCTTAAATAGATGTAACAATGTAATAGCATGTGTAGTGTACTGAATTGAAACTAAAAATGTTAGTTGTTAGTTTTTTGATTTCAAGGAGAGGTCAAGTATGATGTCCATCATGGCATCCAAGAAATCAAGATAATGTATGATGTAGATCATGGCATTGTAAACAATGAGAAGCAAACAAGCAATAATCATGCAAGTTAAGAAGCAAGAAACACACAAAAGTGGCCAAGGGGCCAAGCAAATAAGGGACATGGGCACATTCCACTTAAACTTGGAAAGCAAGCATACAAGGAATGTTCAAATGCCACATACACATATAATTGAAAACAAGCAAGGTTGGCATGAGGACCACAAGCACATAGAAGAGTATAATCAAAGGACATTGACAAATGTCTTAAGGCATACACAAGAGACAAAATAGGAGCTGAGAATGCAATCACATCTAGCTACTCAAATCAAGAAAGGAAATCATGTAAAATCTAGAAATACTATCACATCTAACTAATCAAAGTAAGAAGTTAAAGTATGCAAAACATGTAGTACAAGACTAGGTAGATGCTAAGAAATATACAAGTGTTATATACTAGTGAATTTTGATGGAAAAATATATGTAAGATAGGAATTAATATATATCCTCATGATAACTAGAGTGTGTAGTTTAAGAATGACATAACCTAGATGGTGTAGTCATGTAAAAGATGCCCCCAGTGAGTAGATATGTTGATGTATGTCTTGAATGTAGAAGTAGGATTCCCCCTCAATGGGTAAAATGAATCAATCAAGGATCTGGGTGTCACTGCACACACTCAAATAAGATCAAGTAAAGTTGGTAATATAAATAAATTGATAAACAATAGCATAGAACAATAAAATGTAAGTCTATCATGGTAGTATAAATGTAAGGCATTGTTAATGCATATAATTGAAATGTTTTTGGTGTTTTGAATTATTTGAATGTTTTAATATTTTGAAATTTTGTATTATTTTTGGTATTTTTGAAATGAGCTATGTACAATCAATCATAAGGAGACTCTGTAAAAGAATTTGAAAAGAAGCTATGTACAAGTAAGCAGAAATAAATTATGTACAATAAAATGTATGTAATGAAATACTATACATAGAATATACATAGATGCATAATATTCATTAGATTATTGAGTTTCTTTCCTTCAAGTGAGGTTAGATGGTACACATTAGGGCTAATATTTTTGATAATGAGGTATGGACCTAACCAATTCAATTTGAATTTTCCTTTGATTTCTTATTTGGCATTAACATTATGAAGATTTTATTTGAGAATGAGATCATTAACTTTGAACTCTCTGGTGTGAACTCATTTGTTGTAAGATCATTGTATACATTATTGGTAGATTTTGAGATGTTGAGCTACTTGAATGCATGTATGGTCTAACTACTCAAGCTGGTGTAGATGTTTTTTGTGATATTAGTCATTAGTGAGGATACCATTAAAGGAGACACACAAGGATGGAATTTATAGTTCCAATGGTAAAACTACCTTTGTGCCATAAATGCATGAATAAATAGTGGTTCATGTGGGTGTAAAAATACTTATGTGATAAGCCCATAATACAAAAACTAGTTGATTGTGCCAATCATATCTGAATTTGGTTACTATTTTGCTCAAAATGCTATTAATGGTTTTATTGGTAGCCTCTGCTTGATCATTTCCTTATGGGTAATATGTGTAGACACCAAAAAAGTGTCTAACCCTTGGTCCTTTCTCCCCCCTAATCCTTCTTGGTCCCTAACCCACCTAAGTCTTATTAGTTGAAAATAAACATCTATTTTTAATTAAATAAGACCCCTTTTACCCCTCCCTCCTTTGACACCTCGCCTAGGACACCTCGCCTAGACACCTCACCTTAGACTAATTCTCCTCCTATGACTCACTCAAGATCTCTCCCTAATTCTTCTAACCTCCTAACAAACTCTCTTGCATCTTTAGCTTCCCTTCGACCATTTCTCCAACCAACTATGCACTTGGCAGACGCAAAACGGGCTTGCTGGCCCTTTTTCACGTTCTGACCCCGCCAACGTCGGTCACCTGTCGACCGACGCCGGTGGGATCGCCGACGTCAGTTATACTTAACAGACTTCTCTTCCTCTTTCGGGCTAATCACGAACCCAATCAAAATCAGAATCACAGATCATGAACTGGTAATCTAGAATCACTCTCCGGAATCAGCAAAATCACAACTGCGAATCACAACTCCACATCAAGTTCTCAATTTGGGAGCTAATCAGGGCTCTGTCAACTTCTCTCCATCTCTCTCTCTCTCGCATCACCCGTCTCTGCAAGCTTCTGCAACACCAGCAACAGGGTCACATCCGGCATCATCGACAACAGGCATAAGGATCAACACCACTCCTCACCATAGGGACAGGTATGTATTCTGTTGTTTCCATTATGTTTTCTAGTCTGCTTTTAAACTAGATTTAGCACACCCTCAGACCTGACTGTCACCCAGATCCAGATTCCTATCTCCCAAATTGGCTTCCTCTATCTCTCTGTCCCTCTCTGTCCATTTGACCCTCTAACTGACTAAGACCATCCTCAAACCAGACCCAGAGCAGACTTAGACCTTCATCCACAGAGCCCTCAAACAGAGACAGACTAAGCCTTGACCAAGAACCTGACCAGCCCTGTCCGGAGGCCATTGCCTAGACCGACGCCGGTCATTACCCTCACCGACGTCGGCAAACTAACCGACGTCGGCCTCCCTTGACCAACCGACGCCAGTAGGACCACCGACGCCGGTGACTGTATCAGGCTGACAGCAACCTCCAGGTAAGCCTTTGCTTCCTTTTCTCTTTCAGTTTGCTATCATTTCAGTCTTTTTTAGCATACTGTCTTTTTATCAGACTTCTTTTATCAAACAGTGGGTTGACCTCCCTTAAGGAAGTTCTTATACTTCTGGGAACAAGCTTTTGCTTGGCAACCCACCATCTATCTATTTAACGCCTTTTTGTCCAAGTCTTCTTTCTTTGTAGGTGTCATTCCTTCACATCCAAAGAGGAGTATTCACAGCGTCTGGATTATGGTGCGCAGACTTTATCCAGGTACTTCACAAGCCTTGACCACTTCTTTAGTTTCTTCTTTTCTCTCCTTTGAATATAGAAAGCAAAATTTTGAATAGAAACATTCTGGCACGCCCGGTGGGACCCTTAGGGCCTTCTTGGGTTCCTTTCATTTTCTTTCATTTAGGTGCATTAGGTTCTTACCTTTTCGCCTCCTTCTTTTCTCAATGACATTATAAGCAGGAACTAGAAAGAATCTTTCTTTTCTTTCTTGCACCTTCTAGATTAGTCCAAACATCATACTCTCAACCCTTTCTCAAACTTGTCTTCATAACAAACCTCATATTTTTGACTTGGGCTTAAAACGTATTGCACTTTCATTTCTGCTTGTGCTTGCATTAGTCCACATCTAGTAATTTAAATCGCATATTGAATAAATCTAGACCACTCTATGTTACACTACCAGACCACATGCACTAAAACAAACACCAAACACACTTGAGACAAGGCCCAACTGGGATTTCATCCCCCAGCGGATACCTTACCCCTACCTGGTAATCCTTCTTGGATTTCATCTCCAAGGGGAAAGCCCACTCCGTTCTCTAGCGGAGTATAATCTCTAGGCGAGGTATATCTTGGCTAAGCGAGACCAGCTAACCACTAGAATCGTGAAGTGAGGGGAGCTTGCTCCTTAGCACCAGGCCACGTACCGGACCTAACACAGACTTTGCATGTGTCAACAACACTTGAAACTAGCTTTAGACCACCTTCTTCTAGGACCCATTCTACAGCCAACTTCCCCAAACATTCATCTAAGACATAAACCACAAGATTCTAAAATTTAATTCTAGGATTTAGCGCTTAGTGTCTGCCTGTCTCTCATCATATTTTCTATTTTTATCTGTCTTTTTTGAGCTGGTAAGGACGTCTTCTTCATTTTTTTGAGTTTCTAGAAAACACAATAACCGACATCGGTCCTGTAACTGATGTCGGTAACTTTTATTAACCGACATCGGTCATCTGACCGACATCGACAGTATTCTTAACCGACATCGGTTTTTATACCGACGTCGGTCTCTGTCCATTTTCTTTTTCCCAAAAACAGCAACCTAAACCTGATCCTTTTCTTGCCTAAAACCACATTCTAGGTTTCTGAAATTGCAAAAATACAATTTCTGGAAGCAGGACTCTCTTCTTGACCACTTTAGCCAACAACCACTTTCGCTTACCTTGTCTCTAATCAGTCCTATCATGGAGTTTCACTTGGAGACTGAAATAACTCCTACAGGACCGACCCCGACCCTGACTCTCATCATTCCCGATTGGGACCCAAACTTTGACCTCACAGCCCTCCATAACTGTCTCGTGAGAAACCCAACGCGAGACCTTTCGGCTGAAATGGCAATGACATCGACACCGTTCACTACTCAACCCTTTATGACCCATCCTTTTGCCTCAAACCCGACCATGGCCAATACGCAAAGTTTGGCCTCCCCATGCTTTTTTAGACCAACCTCTACCAGGGTTTCATTACCCCCTTAACCATACCCAATCCAATCAAGTTCTACATCATATCAGAACTTGATTGCCTCGACCCCTTACACTCTTACGCCCACAAATGTAAGAGTGTCTACCTCACCCTTTGTCAATGCCGTCATGTAACCACCTTTGGTAGTACCTAGTCATCTTATGTCTTCTATGTCCATAACCCAACCACCTTTAGCCTCCACATCAGCCCATGCGACTAGTCATCCGTACGTTGTACAACTGACTACATCGCATCCCTCTTCTAGCCTCTTCCAAGCGCCTTACAACCTAGGAGGTGCTCAACCCACCAATCCGTCAGCAGATCTCATCAAAATGCTGATGGATAAAATGTCTAGTCTCGAAGCCTCCATTTCCGGTTCAAGCAATGTCATGTCATACGACCAGGTTTGCAATGAACCCATCCATCCTTCCGTCCCTATTCGACCATATCCTAACCAATGGGAGCTTCCTAAATTCTCTCACTTTCACAGCAAGGAAGACCCACAACAACATTTACGGGCATTCAGACATGCCTACTACCTTATTGCCCACGATGATGCGTTACTTTTACGCACGTTCCCTATGTCCCTTTCTGGCCCTACCCTTGACTGGTATAGTTCTCTTACCAGACATTCTCTCTTCTCATTTATTCAACTAGCCCAAATATTTCTCGACCATTTCTCAATCAACACTACTAAACAAGTCTCTATCACAGACCTTTACTCCATCAGGCAATTCAACGACGAATCCATAGCTGATTTTGTCACCCGTTGGAGAGGCCTGATCAACCAGCTCTCCTTCTCTTTGCCTCAACCTGAGCTCATTGAGCTCTTTTCTCAAGCATGTGCCAGGCACATCTCGTCCACCCTATAGGTTTAAACCTTCCACACTTTTGATGAGGCCTTCACCATGGCCCAAAAGCTCAAACTCCATGCCCTTGAAGAGGACAAAGTCAAATTACATCATACCAACGCTAAAACCCATGGCCACTCCTCTTCTAGACCTCCTTCTTCTGCCAATTCTGAACCCAAAGGAGTGGCCAACACTGTGGTCGTTAGATCACCATCCTCGACAACAACTAATTACTCTCAACCTTCGACCAGCATCACAAAACAATTCCAACAATGATACATGCAACCATTTCCAAACCATCCTCCTACTCAAAACAACGTTCAAACCATAACCAAAGACTCTCACGACCATGACATTCATACAATCAACACTATCTTGCCTCTTGTCCCTGACCAACCTCCTCCATCACAGGATGAAGAACTTTCTTCTCCTACCAGTCCTCCATTAACCTCGCCTATATTGGAAGATGCCTTGACCATGCCAATGACATCAGCCCTACCTTCATCCGAAGACCTTGCCTTGTCCACTCCTCAAATGCAAATAGAAGGCACGATCATCCCTACCATCTACCCTCTTGAGAAGCTGCCCTCTCCTATTTCTTCTCCACCAAGAGAAGACCCAGTCTCTTCACCTATTTCGATCAAGGAAGACCCAGTCACGGTTTCCTCCTACCCTTTACCTGAGGTTGTTACATCTCGTGCACCTCCGTCCACATCTAAACCCAAACCCATATCTAACCTCGCCTCGCACAACGGTGGCCCTCGACCCAAACCAACGAAGACCACTAGAGGACATCAAAGGACTCATCCCCCACCTTCGTCATTGCCCTCTATTTTGGGCCCGCATCCATCCACTTTACTAGGAGTGCTTCCCACTCCCATCTTTCACAGAGGCAATTTTCCTCCATTACTCCCTCAACCCATTATGCTTGTATCAACTTCAATCCATCAACCAAAGCCTCTTAAGCCTCCTAAACCAAAGTCATCAACCCCTACTACAATAAGACATCCAGACCCGTTAGCAGGTTCTTACGCCTTGCTGTTACGGCAATTATTGCAGTCTTCTCGTATCAATCTCCCGCCTCTTAGACCGTATCACTCTCTCGAACCAAAACCACCCTGGTATGACCACACTCATATTTGTGAGTATCATCGCATGCCTGGGCATGACACTGAGCATTGTCATGCCCTCAAGGTCGTCGTTCACCAATGTCTAGGGAATGACACCCTTCTTCTCGACCACATTATCAACAAACCTTCAACATCGCCCCTCTCATCAACTCTTAGATCAAGACCCTCTTGGTTCGACAACTCTAAATTCTGTCACTATCATCACACTCCGGGACATGACACTAATCATTGTTGTGCTCTCAAAGCTGTCACTCGTCAACACCGAAAAAAGGACACCCTTCTCACCAAGGATCCTCTTGACCACCCCTTAGACAAATCATCAACACTGACTCGTGCTTCTCAAACCTCGTCACCTAAATCTGGATCTCCACGCCAGACCATGGTCCCTTTGTCGCCTTTAACCCCCTTATTCACAATCAACACAGTCAATTTAACCACCAAGCCTCAACTGACCTTAACCAATTTGTCAAACATTCTCCCTAGCCACTGGGGGAATTCAGCCTTCATCCAAGCTTCGACCAACCTTTTAACCCCGTCTCGACCACATGTCAATCACTCTTTTAACCTAACCTCGACCAGACTAGCAACTAAACATTCAACTCGACCTCAACCAACTATTCGACCCAACCAAAGACCAACTACCAACCAATCAACCATCAACCAACCATTGACCAAATATCCATTGACCAAATATCAACCAAACATTGACCAATCTTCGACCAAACACTCAACCAGTCTCGACCAATCAGCAACCATATTAGTCAAATTCCTATCTAGCATCAGCCATCATCGTGACCAATCTCGAAGAGCTAAGCGGGGCAAGTTTGCTCCTAATTGACTCGGACCACCTCTTAGCGCACAAGCATGGCCCAGGGACTTATCTGACCTTGATCCCTTTTATGTGTTGCATCTACGATCATTCTACTGTTAGTTGAGTACTCGTCTACTTGACACTGACCTTGAGTTTGTCCCTTGAGCAATCCCTCATCCAACTAATCCTATTATTTTTCAACCCTACTCCCCATAACAAATCCTCTAAAAACCCTTTTATACAGTATGGATGCTTTGTCCTAATAAAAGGGAGCCCTTGAACTTTTATAAGTCTTGTCCATGACTCAAATTCCTATCAACAATCAATCAAAGATGTCAAAATATCCAAGGTCACTTAAGTCAAGATCAAATTAAAAAGCAGACTGCTCCCTTGAAAGACAGCTGTACTATCATTACTGTAGCTAATAGACTACTCCCTCGAAGGACAGCTATTCAAAAGCCCTCTTATTAAGCAAAGATCTAGACCACTCCCTTGAAGGATGGCTATGACTAAATTTGGCAATAAACAGCACTATCTTAGAAGCTTCTCGCATCGATCAGCTTCACAACTGACCATCTAGCACAATGACATCACTATACAGGCTTCCCGTATTGATCAGCCTCAAAAAAAAAAAAAAAGTCATGGACTTGGCTTATGTTGTCTCAGGGTCTCCTATAAAAAGGGGCAAAGTTATCTCTGCTCTTAAAATGGGTTACCCTATCCTCCTTTCCTATCACCTGCTCAAGGGACTTCGAGCTCACTTTAGTGTCAAAGTGATTCGATCACCACCCTAGCATAACTTATGGTCAACGATGCAACGCATGAATGGGGTTCTTAGTTCTAATAACCCCTATCTATACTGACTTTTTGGTCCTTGTCAATGAAAGAGCAAATATGCCTTTCACTTTTCTTTTTACACTTTAGTCACATTCAACCAAACCGTTTTCAACCATAACCATGACTATGACCATAACCTTGACCCTGACTAGACCATCACCCACTTTGACTCTTCCTCCCTTTTGGGAGAACTACATAGGCCTGAGGCCCCTAACAATAGGGGCTATGTAGGCAGCACTCAGTTGACATGGGGTCTTCTGGGGTTAGCTCAGCCACTTTCTTCATCACTTTCTTCAATCTCCTTCTCTCGTCACCTGTCAATCATATCACAGTCAATAAATATATTCACATAATCATTAATATACTCTCATTTTCATTATATACTCAGAAGTCATTAGTCATAAATTTCATCCATCATAACTCATTAAAAATTTGCATAATCCACAAGTTAAACATTCCATATCACATCTATCATCATCTAATCATCATAAATCACTATATCATCATTAAACATAACATTTACATCATTCTCATCATTAGCATCATCATAATCATCATACATATCATATCAAAACATGCATCATGAAACACATCAAACATTTATAACATCTCCATAACACATTAATAGTTAAAAACTCATCATATATATATCAAAAAATCAGTTTTATACAAAGCAGACACAACTTGTATCTGTTTCTCATCTCAAAAATCAAATACATCTCTCATCTTTGGCTCACAGGCCAGTATATACATCAAAAATAGTACAAACTAGCGCTGCCCTCAAGGCTATGGTTGTGGTGGTGGTGGCGGTGGCCGAGAAGAGGTTGTATCCTCTCCTCCCTATGATCTCTGCCGTCTGCGTGACCCTGAAGCCGTCACTCATGACATCGATCTCTGTCGGCTCTGCTCTACCCTCATCTCTGAGTACTGCTGTATCTGAGGGAATCTTTTGATAGCCCTCTCATAATACGCGATCTCATCCAGTGCATCAGTGTATCTAACCATAGATACAGTCTGCAGTGGACCCATCTACCCTACTCCTGTAGCCTGTCTAGACCCCTGTGGCTGTGCCTGACCTCAGTGCACTGATACTGATGGTCCTGCCTCCTATGAAAATGCTGGCTATTGTGATGGCTACTGTAGTGGGCCCTGCCCTCCAAAACTCTGCCCTGCACTTGCCTGTGCCTAAGCTGCAGCCAGCTGTCCCTGTAACAGAGTGACCTGCACTGTCAATGCTGCCACCTACCCTATCATCACCGTCAGCTACCCTGTAACCCCTGCCAACTGTCCCTACAAAACTGAGACCTGGGCCTGAGCCATGTCTCTCTCCTCGCGGGCTGTATCCCGCTCCCTGGTGATGGCCTGTAGATCTAGCTACTGCCTAACCTGTATCCCTCTGTACTGACCTAACCACCATGCTGTGTAGGCCTCTGTACACCCTGGGTTGACTATCCTAGGTCTTGCTGGCAACTCCTCAAAATCGGGCTCCTCTGTCTCCTCTGGAAGTGGGAGCGGTGCCTCTATGTCATCCCGTCTATACTGTGGGAAGGTGGGAGGCACATCCTGTAGCAGCCCATACTGGCACCGCACTCTCTCTACAGGGATCCTTTCGAGCTCACTAGCTCACCTGCCCCTGACCCATCTCTGGCTCTGAGCTCCAACCAGCTGCTCTCCCTGGTCTCTAAATGGTGGATAGACCAAATATGGTCTCCATATGATGTCTACCAGGATCAAACCCTCCAGCACTCCCCTGTAGTGGTCAATGTCCCTGACCACTCCATCCATCTGTGTCTACGCCATAACCTCACGCCATCATCTGAATCCAACTCTGAAGCCAGCCTGAATTGTCACTAGGAGGCTGAGAGGTCATGTGACTACTATGTGCTCATAGGCCCAATAGTGCAGGAGGTGGCCTACACATAAGCTGTACCGCCACCGTCTGCTGATACCCCATAGCTCTCTGTACACCTGGGCCAAAAACACAGGTGCCCAAGCAAACACTGTCTGCTGCTCCAACATATCAATCAAAACTCTAGTCATAGCAATCAAAAATTTGCCACCCTCTGCATCCAGCAACGCATACACTGTGATGCCAATCATCATCAAAATCACAAGCCGATGGGCATCCTCATCCACCACGTATAATGGCTCATAGGCAAAACTCACTGAGTGGTAGCTCGTCTCCGCGGCATGCTCTCCAAATAGTGTCACCATATGAATGTCATGCACCTCTCTCGAGCACGCATACAAGTCTGCTCCATGCACCGGTAGCCACAAAATCTGATAGACATCCTCAACCGTGACTATCATCTCTCCCGTAGGCAGGTGGAAGGTGTTGGTGGCATGGTCCCACCGCTCAATCAAAGCAACCATGAGGCTCACATCCCTCGCCACTCTGTAGTAGCGTCTCAACCCCCCTAGTCCAATGGCGCTCATCTGTGCCCACTCCTCGACAGACATGCCTCCACGCATCCGCGTCAACAAGGTCAAGAGGCAATCCCACAGCATCAGAGTCTGTCTCGCCTGCATCCATCCACAGACACTTTCATGTTAACTTTGTTCTTACTTTTCCTATTTTACCCACTATTTTGCCTATGCCTACCCCGACACCCGAGAAGTCCTTGACGTAACTTCAACCCCTTGACTTAAACTTTTTTTCATTCCTCTTTTGACCAGGTAGCCATCGACATCGGTTAGCGTGCTAGCAACGGCATTCTCCTAACCGACGTCGGTCACCTAGTGACCGACATCAGCAGGTTAGTGATCGATGCCGATCACTGGTCGGCCGACGCCAGCGGTATCACCGACGATGGCGATTGGTTCGGCCCTAGAGCCAAATGGAGTGAGCCCTAATTTTTAGGGCTTCCCCATTTTGTCTCCTAAACTACCCAAAAAACCCTCTAAATTACTCCTAAACTCTCCTAGACAACCTACCCACCTTCCTAGCTACCCTCCCCCATCAATTTCTACCTAAAATAACAAAATTTCAAAAACTAAATTCAAAGTCAAAATGAATCAAATAGGGTTCAAAGACCCTCCTACCTCATCCCATCGACGCTGGCGTGGTGGCACGATGGGTGCCGCTAGTGGTGGACCTCCCGTGGGCCCTCTACTCCCCTCTGCCATCTCTTCTCTCCTAATGGCTTTTCAAGCTCTTGCTGACTCAAACGCGTCCTTGCAGTGTCCAATCGGCTCCTTCTCTCCACCAATGCTCTTCTGCCACCTCGCACTACTCTCTGGGTCAGCTCAAGGTCACTATCACTCAACAAATTCTAGAGCTCTTTTTTCTCTTTCAATCAAATAGCAAATGACTTTTGGTGGGCCGCCAATCTGGTTTTGTCAGATTTGGCAGGCCGCTGACGTCGGCATCGGCGTGCCCTAGGCTGCCGACGTCGGCCAATTTTCACCGACATCGGTCTCTTTTTGACACCGACATCGGTTATATAGCCGATGTCGGTGGCCTTCAACCTTTTATCCCTCTTCCAAATGACCTAAATCATGTCCTTAATCAAGTCAAGTCCTTCAGACCATGTCATTTTGGCCCCTTGGGGCACTTTTAGATTAATTTTTGCATCCATCCTTCGACCACTAGACATTGGAGATCATGCCCATCTCCTAAACCGCGACCACATCCAAAGCGTTTGCCTTGGTTGTTTTTGCCTGTATGCTATTCCATGACTGGTTAGTAAATTTGTTCGCAGACTATATTTTTGGACCCTCACAAGTATAAAATCATACGCCAGTTGATCCGCACTACTTGTGACTTTTTCATGTTTTTGGGAGCACTTCCTAAGCCCAAGATACCTGGAACACGACGACCATTTGGAGCTACAACTACGATTGAATAACCCAATCAACAGATGACTACATGCTAGGGCCCGATTATTTCAATTTTGGTACTCCTCGACCCTTGACCTGTGACAATTGACCCGACCATCTCATGCAGTGGCATCCACGCAATCATGACTTTTGCAGCGTTTTCACTCACTCTTCATCCTTCTCATCCACCTTTTGTCAAATCAGCACCCAATTCCAAGTTCCCTTCCCTCGACTCCCACTTTGAGGGGGAATACCTCGTCCATACTTCAGGGCAATCCACATCATCCCTTACCTGGGGCAACTAACTCCTATTTTTGTCTTGCAGTTCGTCCAGAACAATCAACAAGACAAAAAGGGGCAAATGTAGACACCGAAAAAGTGTCTAACCCTTGGTCCTTTCTCCCCCCTAATCCTTCTTGGTCCCTAACCCACCTAAGTCTTATTATTTGAAAATAAACATCTATTTTAATTAAATAAGACCCCTTTTACCCCTCCCTCCTTTGACACCTCGCCTAGGACACCTCGCCTAGACACCTCACCTTAGACTAATTCTCCTCCTATGACTCACTCAAGATCTCTCCCTAATTCTTCTAACCTCCTAACAAACTCTCTTGCGTCTTTAGCTTCCCTTCGACCATTTCTCCAACCAACTATGCACTTGGCGGACGTAGAACGGGCTTGCTGGCCCTTTTTCACGTTCTGACCCCGCCGATGTCGGTCACCTGTCGGCCGACACCGGCGGGATCACCGACGTTGGTTATACTTAACAGACTTCTCTTCCTCTTTTGGGCTAATCACGAACCTAATCAAAATCAAAATCATGGATCATGAACTGGTAATCCAGAATCACTCTCTAGAATCAGCAAAATCACAACTACGAATCACAACTCCACATCAAGTTCTCAATTTGGGAGCTAATCAGGGCTCTGTCAACTTCTCTCCATCTCTCTCTCTCTCGCATCACCCATCTCTGCAAGCTTCTGCAACACCAGTAACAGGTTCACATCCAGCATCATCGACAACAGGCATAAGGATCAACACCACTCCTCACCACAGGGACAGGTATGTATTCTATTATTTCCATTGTGTTTTCTAGTCTACTTTTAAACTAGATTTAGCACACCCTCAGACCTGACTGTCACCCAGATTCGGATTCCTATCTCCCAAATTGGCTTCCTCTATCTCTCTGTCCCTCTCTGTCCATTTGACCCTCTAACTGACTAAGACCATCCTCAAACCAGACCCAGAGCAGACTCAGACCTTCGTCCACAGAGCCCTCAAACAGAGACAGACTAAGCCTTGACCAAGAACCTGACCAGCCCTGTCCGGAGGCCATTGCCCAGACCGACGCCGGTCATTACCCTCACCGACATCGGTAGACTAACCGACGTCGGCCTCCCTTGACCAACCGACACCGGTAGGACCACCGACATTGGTGACTGTATCAGGCCGACAACAACCTCCAGGTAAGCCTTTGCTTCCTTTTCTCTTTCAGTTTGCTATCATTTCAGTCTTTTTTAGCATACTATCTTTTTATTAGACTTCTTTTATCAAACAGTGGGTTGACCTCCCTTAAGGAAGTTCTTATACTTCTGGGAACAAGCTTTCACTTGGAAACCCACCATCTATCTATTTAACGCCTTTTTGTCCAAGTCTTCTTTCTTTGTAGGTGTCATTCCTTCACAGCCAAAGAGGAGTATTCACAGCATCTGGATTACGGTGCGCAGACTTCATCCAGGTACTTCACAAGCCTTGACCACTTCTTTAGTTTCTTCTTTTCTCTCCTTTGAATATAGAAAGCAAAATTTTGAATAGAAACAATATGGAGTGGAAAATGTGTGTTTAATCTTATATTTTGTGAAAATTTTCTTGACCATCTTATTCTTGAATGATGTTCCATTATCAAAATTGATATCTATGGGTAAGCCAAAGCATGAAATAATATGAGTCATGAAGAAGCTACAAATGTCCTCACCTATGGTAGATTGAAGTGGAATGACTTCTATCCACTTTGTAAAGTATTATATAGCTGTAGTGATGAACTTATGTCCATAAGAGGACTCAAGCTTTATCTTTCCAATAAAATCAAATCCCCATAACATAAATGGCCATGGAGAGATAATAGGATATAATTATTGTGATGGTGCATGTTGTAGGTTATTGTGTCATTGACATTTATCATATAGATTTGCATATTATGAACATTAATGTTATATGGTGGGCCAATAGTACCCCTATCAAATAAATTTGTGTGATAGGGAATTTTCACTAAAGTGACCATCACACTCACTATCATGTATCTGTGTAAGAACAATTTTGGCTTTTATTAAAGTCAAGCAATTATTCATCAAAGGATCACTTAAAAAGGTCTTCACCAATGATTACATAATGGAGTGATTTTTTATGTAACTTGCATTTGTAATTTCATGAAAAAGTATTTGGTGTAATAGATTTGTTTATAAAGTTATAGATATCAGAGAACCACTCAAGAGTTATAGAACTACATGTAGTGGCTAAGATGGTAAGGGAAATAAAATCTGAATTGGATATTGATGGTGATTGTAATCATTTACTTATGAAAATAGATTGATCATCATTGATGTCAATTATAATTAAAGATACAAAACTTACCATTACATCTATGTGTTGGTTATCTTCTCTTGGTATACTTTCTATATAAAAGTAGTCAAACTATGATGATAAACATTGTACCATGTTCTGATATGGGATAAGATGTTCTTCTTTTGTCTGATAGACATCATTTACTTAATTGACCACAATTTGGGAGTCACTAAAGATTTGAATAGATCTAATTTGGATGGATTGGGTGGTAAATAGACCTAAGATAAGTGCTTCATATTCTACGATGTTGTTGGTGTAGGAAAAGCTTAATCGATATGTAATAGAAACTATGTGACCATAAGGGTTGACAAAGACAATGCCTAACCCTACACCAAATACACATTAAAAACCATTGCATAACATGGTCCAAGTGTTATAATGAGTATAATAGGTAGTAAAGTCATCTATAAATGTGTTACTAATAGGATTAGTGTCTAAGAGTGGTGTAGCTACCAAATGGTCTGCAATGATTTGGCCATTTATTGATTTTTATAGAACTATCTTTAAGTCAAACTCTCTTAATAACATGACCCATTTTGTGATGCAACCAAAGAGATGTGGTTTTACCATTAGAAACTTCAAGGGATCTAGTTTTGTGATAAATTAAGTCTCGTTATTGATCATGTAATGTTGATGTTTTTGTGTGGTAAAAACTAATGCTAGACATAGTTTTTCTATCACAGAATAATTTTTTTCATAATCAACTAATGTATGACTTATGTAATAAACTGATCACTCAATATGTTGATCATTGTGTTGTGTCAATATTTCTCCTAATGCATGATATATTGATGAGATATACATTAGTAAAGGCTTATTATGTATAGGTGGTACTAGAACAAGTGGATTAAGATGATATTGCTTGATTGTGTCGAAGCTTTGTTGATAGGCTTGGTCCCAAACAAACTTTGTATCTTTTTTTAATAATTGAGTGAATTACTAAGTGTTATCAGCAAGTAAAGCTATAAAATGGTGGATTTCTTGGATCTTGCCTTATAAGGATTGAAGTTTCTTTAAGTTCACGGGAAGTGGCATGTTGATAATTGCTTTGACTTTCTTAGGGTCAACCTCTATGCCATGCTGAGAAATAACAAAACCTAAGAGTTTGTATAATGTAACTCTAAACACACATTGATTTGGGTTTAATTAGACATAGCATTGCTTGAGAGATTGAAAAATATTTCATAAATTAATAATGTGATATTTTTGTTGTTTAGATTTAGTTAATATATCATCGACATAATCATTGGTATTATGATATGTGGCTCTAGCATTTTTAATCCAAAAGGCATGATAATGTAATAAATTTACCCAAGGTGTTGTAAAAGGTGTTTTCTCTTGATCTTCTTCAGTGATTTTGATTTGGTTGTATCCTACAAATCCATCCATAAATGATAACATTTCATACCTGACTATGGAATATATGATCATGTCAATATTAGGAAAGGGGAAATCATATTTTGGGCATGCTTTATTTAAATCTCAAGAATCAAAACAACACCAAATTTGTCTATTAGCTTTTACCATGGGGACTATATTGGTAATCCATTCAAGGTGTGTTACTGGTCGAATAAAGCTAGCATATAGGAGGCATTGGATCTTGTCTTTGACTAATAGAGCCACTTTAGGATGAATTTTGAATTTTTTTTTATTAACCAGTTTAGCATCTAGGTATAATGGAATCTGATAGATTGTTATAGATGTATTAATTCCTGGCATATCTGAGTAAGACCAAGGAAAAAGTTCTAGAAAATATATTAAAGTTTGACAAATATTTGTATCCTCTTCCTTTTGTAGGGTAATGGATAACAAGAAAATGTGAGGATCTTGATTGGTTCCAAAATTAAAATCAATTATTTCCTTATTAGGCAATGTATAATGATCTACTGTCTATGGGGTTGTAGGAATAGTTTCATTTGAATTAACTAGTATGTCCTGGGGAGAATCTAAATTTTAGCTGAAGTAAGCATGGCCATTTGTGTGATGAGGAAATATATTTTTATGATATCAAGATGGGAGGTCCTCATATGCTTCAAAAAATTGTAGGAGGGGTTCATCATTATAGAATTCATCTAATGTGAATATATCTAGTGAAACTAGATTGTCGATGAGATCAAGATAGACCAATTGATAATGTCTAAGTAATATCAACTGTATGGTCTATAGGTGTAATGGGTGGACAAAAATTGATATGATTTCAAGTGATAAAAGAAGGTTTATCATGAAGAAGGGTAAGTTGATATCCTAGCCCTTACTTTCCATGTTATGTGGATGCCTTGATAGGATTGATGATTCCTTGTTCATGCTTTCCAAGACCTTTTCCATGATATCCCATCTTATTAAGACATTTAAGTGTAAAAGGGGAGGTAATTTAGTGATTTGGTATTGGTACTATTACATAACTTGGAATCTTCTGATGTGTTGCATGGCTTGAGGGTACACTATGAGTAGCAAGTTATGTAGGTATATTGTTGAGATTAAAGTGAAAAATGTAATTCTATGGAGATTTGGTAACCTAGAGGTATTTAAAAGGTTCATTGTCTATTGGGCATGTGTAGATGTAGCCTTTATGACTAAATTTTAGACAAGCATGGAGTGTAGAAAGGACTACATGCATATCATGAATCCAAGGCTAACCAAATAATAAATTATAATTGAGGCCATTTGACATGACTTGGTAAGTATTTTGTAGTGTCTTAGGTCCCAAAGTAAGATTAAGTGTTATTTGACCCATGAATTTCCATGGAATATTTTCAAAACCTCTGATATTCATGTCAGAATGATCTAGATCTTGAGATTGTATATTAAGACGTTTAAGAAAATAAATGTTAAAAATGTTGAGTCCTAAATCGTTATTAACTAACACTCTTTTTACCCTTACATCATTAATTATTAATTGAATATACAAAGTTATATGTTGTTTGATGATGTGGCATGAGGGTAAATCCTCTTTTTCAAATGAAATATTCTCTTCAATCCATTGCATTGTGTTGAGAATAGAGGCAACATAAGTTGGTTAAGGATTCTACTATTATGAAAGGCTGCATACAACACATCTTTGTAAATATCTAATCTCAGAACTAAAACTATATTGGAAGGGGTGCTAACTTGAGTGATAAATCTATAGCCATGGGTGTAATCAACCTACCTATCTTCATAAACTTGGGTGATAACATGTGCCACATGATCTACTATAAGCATAGAGCTGTTAGTAGGTATGGGATAAGATTTATATGTACCAAGTTTGAAGGGAGGAAGAATAGATAAACCCACTAATGTTTGATTGTGTCTAGTAGTGATAGGAAAATAATCAAAAGTAGACAAAGAGTCATATGCATCTAGGTAGAAATAATGTATGTGGAATGAAATTCATGAAATTGGAGTTATAAGTTGTATAGAAATATGTTTATAAATAACATTCCACATGAGAGATAGAAAGCAAGGGCTATAGAGCATGGAATTTTGCACTAATGCATAAAAACTTTGAATTGTGATATGACATTTCTAATATGTTTAGCAAGATAGACTTGAAAATTATTCCATATGAGAGAGAGAAAGTATGAAATTAAACTTTATATTAAAGAAAAGTAAACATTTATTTGAAGGAAAGGGATCTTAACATGTTTAGCAATAACTTTATAATATCATCCCATATTTTGAAAATTAAGCATGAAAGGGAAAGAATGAAGCTTTAAAAAAACATATAGTAAACATCATCATTCATATACATGATAGGACTGAGTATGGACTCCTTATTGTTTGCAAGAAATGTTTTGAAATAAGAAGTAAAGGGACCTAGTATATTTAATATATATATATATATATATATATATATATATATATATATACCCTAGGGAAAATTGCTTATTGATTTTTCTAGTATTTTTTTATTTTTTTCTGCACATTTAGATCATAAATTGACATTTAATTGTTAAAATTCACTATATATATATATATATATATATATATATATATATATAGTGAATTTTATTAGTTAAATGTCAATTTATGATTTAAATGTGCAGAAAAAATCAAAAAAATACTAGAAAAATCAACAAGCAATTTTCCCTAGGGTTTTTATGGTTTTTGTGCACAAATGAAGTCAAGTTCACCAAATGGTTTAACCTTTTTTGGGAATAATAGAGTTTTATTCCTATTTTAGTTAAGGGTCTAGATTAATAAATAAGTAAATAATATTGCAATAATTATAGTCCTAATTTGTATAATTTATTTGTCTTTTTTTACTTTTCTAAAAATAGCAATAAATAAGGAGAAATATGATATATGTTGAAAATAGACTGAGATAGATAATATAGATTGTGAAACTGGCTATGTAGGATTGGGATAGTGTTGTGAACCTAGATCTAGCTTTCATTTGATGAAAGGATATGAGCACTGATAACATGACACTTTAGGGTCTAGTGCTATTGTTCACTCCTACCACTATTGTCCAAACTAGTCATAGAGACATAAGTTTTTTGAGTTCTTTGCACTATTCCTATGTGAGCCTACTTGTGAAATATTAAGTGTTAAATGTTGATTAAACTCCTTGTAGAGATATTTTAATCTTCAAACCCTAACCCTCCATCATGCTTGATAAAACAATGTTTGAATCACTTGAGAAATATGGGGTTAGTGTGTAAGATGCACTGAATGTGTAATCCACACCCCTTTGTGTGGGCATACTACCTACATACCAATACTCCAAAGAGGGATCAATCCATATGTAGTTCTCCCACTTAATATGCTTTGTGTAGTAGTGTGATTTGGATGCAAAAATGACAAATTAAGAGTGCTTGAGGTGGCTAGGGACTGATATGAGGGTTTGAGTGTGTTTGTAGCTATGTTGGGTGACTTTATGTACAAAATAGGGAGGTTTACCTTAGTGTGTGTGTGTGTGTGTTTTTTTTTTGTATTTTTGCGTACTTTGTAAGATTTGTCACCTCCTTTATAAATAAACATGGGATAGTCTTTTATAGGGAACTATTGGTCATGGGTCAGATGTATTCATGATAGGATGACATGATGAAGGATAGGAATCAAATGAAAATAACTATTTGGTCTCAAATTACAAAGGGATAGGATCATAAAAAATAAGACACCCTAGGGTCTAGCTCTATAGTTCAAGTATGGCACTCCTATCCTATATGATCAGGACCTAGGGGATAAGATTAGCATGGAAAAGGTAGCCTAGCTAAGGTGGAATCATCATTTGGAAGGCTATGGATGACTGGTAATGTACAAAAAGGTGTCTAGAAGGGTCACAAGAGCATGCAAGAAGGACCTATGGATAGGGTGTCACAAGCCACACTCAAACTACCAATTTGGACATTTTATATGACTACACTCTACTACCATCTAGGTGTTCATAACCCTAGAAATTATACCTCTAGTGCCTTTCTAAGGCCTTTCGCCACTTTTGACTAGATAGAAAATCCCATGGTGGAAGTTACCAAGATCACCCTTTCAAGGAGTATTTTCAATTTTGCATTTTAATTCAACTTCCTTTGAAAGACATTTTACTTTTCCATATGTTGAGGGTTGAGGACCAAGCCATGGGTTTAAAGAAAGTTCAGAGAGCTCATGACAAATAAAAAAAATTAAAATTAAAGAAATGTTACATTCTTCATTCAAATAATTTAATTTAGAGCACTTAAAGGTATTTAAACAAGAAAAGAGGCCTTTCTAAATCCATATGTTTTGTTTAAAATCATTGGCCTTTAACATTTTAAAAATTCAAGGAAAATATAGTAGTTTATGAAAACATACAGATAAGGATTTTCACATTAATCCATAGGAGTGTCATTGGCACTACTTACATACAAGCCACTCATTTATCAAAAAATGATAAATATGGGAAAGCTTAGGGAAAAAGAGAACCAAACAAAAAAATAAGAAAGGGAAACTAATATAACAAGGGACTAAAGGAAGGAAAAGAAGAAAGGAAATAAGAAAGGAAAAAATAATTTATTCATAGAGGTTATTTTAGGCAAGAGTATGTTTGAATTTAGTTAGAAATCTATGTTACAATATTTTGAAAATGTTGAGGGGAATTTATTTTTGCCTATGCCCTCTATGATTGAAACTATCCCACAAAGATTCATAAATATTATTGTTATGCAAACTAAATAAATTCTAATTATTAAACTAAGTAATGAACCTATGTTTAAATTGAATAAAGAATTTTGGAAAAATGAAAGAGAATATATTAGCCCAAACATTATACCATAGTGAGAGGTAAGGGTAGGAATTCTTACATACCAGAAAGAACTAAGCATCCAACCTGGCAAAGGTGTCACCTTCATTGCAGCCAAAATATGAATCATTTATGAGTTTCTCTTGTAATGATATGGCTAATATGGTAGCATCATAATCTTAATCTTCATTACTAAGGAGGCATGGGAATTGTTCTTTCCATGTTAATGATTACCTAGATTTATCATTTATGATATAATTATGTAGATCATTTCCTTGAATTAATATATGTTCAAGTTTGACTTGTATTATCATAGCCCCCATGTCTATGACCTATACATTTAAGACTTCACCATTTTATTTGAATGTAAGGTTACCTAGAAGTGTAATATATTATATTTTATCTTATATCAATCCATTGATTCCACATATATAGACTACTTCATCTTTGCTTTCTTATTCAATCTTACTCATCTCCAAGTATGGACTAGGATAGATGCTACTACTAATGAGTTGATTACGACCTCCAACCAAAATTTTAGTTAGAGAGGGGAAAACATAAGAAAATAATGATTTAGATGCATAATATTTAATTTTCCTTATCTAATGTCTCCAACTTATTTATTTCATATTCAGGATGATTGCAAGAGATTTATGACTTACTATATTGAGTAGACAACTCACCTTTGATTTGATCTTTTACTACTAGGTCATTCAAGTAACCATTGCATCCTCATCATCAGACTCATCATCATCACTCTTAGAAATTAATCTAGACATTTTATATTATTAACTTCTTGAAACAAATAAACCATAGTTAGAAAAATTATCAAAAGACACTTGACTACTAAAACAAATAAAACATCATGTTGATTGTGTATTGAATTAACATAGTTATATGAGTGAGTGAAGTAAGAAAGATATTCATTAAATAGAAGGGAGTTTAGTTGATAACACATCTAAGAAAATGCTTGGGTAAATTTTTCATTATAAATTTTGAATTGATCAATGGGATAATTTGTAGGCAATCATATTGAAGGATTGTAAGGGTAAACACTTGATTGCCCCACTGGGTAGGAGAAATTAATATTGTGATCATGATACATGGCTTGTTATTTAATGGTGCGAGTTGTTTGATATTTAAATAACAAGGATATGGGAGCTAAAGGAGTCCTCTAAACAAGCATAACACTAAGGAGAAATAATAATTTGAGGTAAATATTTATGGATATTGATTATGTCTATAGGAAAGGGCCTTTAAACCTCATATAAAACTGATGAAAGCATTAGTTGAAAATATTAAGAGAATCATTAGGTTCCCTACAAGCTATATAAAACTGGTGGTATAGGGTATTATTATTTATGGGCTCTTTAAAATGGCTTAGGAACAAAATTTTGAAAGTGACCCATGTGGTTATACACCCATTTGATAGTCTAATTTACTAGACATATGTATCCTTATCTAAAGAATAATGGAACAAGTGACAAGCAACATATTCACATTGGATGAAAGTCTTAATAATAGCATCCTTGAATGCCTAGATGTTTTTTTATACTATTATAATACTACCATGTGTGCACTTTTGGAAAAAATAATCAGAGTTCTTAGGAAGGTCATGAATGGGTCTTAGGACATTCACTAGGTAACTATGCCCACCTAGCATTGAAAAGGCCATGGTTTTGGATAGGAAATAACTCAAGAGTGTTTTTAGTTTAATTTTTTCATGAAGGGCACTTTAGTTTTAGATTTGGTCCCTCTTTATAGTTCCAAAATGTTGAGGGATATTTTGACATGATAACTTAGGCAAGGGTTGTTAGGCCATATCTCTCCTGAAAAGAGATTTATGTGAACAAATCTCCCTAAGATGCTGGTTATTAGGTCTTGATATGCATGGTACCTTAGTGGTTGATGTGTAACTATTCCATAATAAGGGATTTGATGAAGCTAACTCTAGATTATAGATTAAGCTATAGACACTATGAGACTCAATTAGTCCACCACTTATCTACTCAACAATGCTTAAAAGGTGATGGACTACATTCAATAATCATGATTTAGCATTACAATTGGATTGATATTAGTTTTAATCTAACACATTGGTCAAAAAAGATCAAAATAATGGGAAAAAGGGATAAAATAACCTATTACCATAGATATGAAGATAAAGTGTCTAATTGAACAAATATAATAGAAACTAGTCCTTAGCTAAGCCAAACGTAGAACAACTCTAGTTAAAATATGGTGTGAGACTCTGGGGAGAAGTTACTAAACAAATGTAGACCATAACCACCAAAAAATGTGTAAGAAATAGATGCAATCCTCCATAACACTTAGAATATCAATATATTTCTTGTTTATTATCAATGGTGAGATTTATAATAACCTTTAAGTGACAAACTTCATTTTCATAATTGTGAGGAAAACATAATGTTAGGAAAGCATGAAAAATGCTTGTTCTAATAAATATGGAGAATCTAAACATGTTTGGTCCACCACTCTATACTCTATTCTAAAGGGATATATCCCTAATAAAGGATTCCAAAAAATATATATACATGACAGTGCCATCCCTCCATCGATTGCTAACTCAACCCACTAGCAAGGTAGTTACAAATATTCATTACTAATTGGAGAAGGTGGTTTGATGCCTTGATGTTATAAAAAATTTGGAGGTGTTCCCATGCTTTTAATTTATAGTAAACACAATCATCTTTTGATCATCATTTAATTTCTTAGGGATCCACCATCCCATTCATCACTTGTCATTTGTCACTTTCTCATTGGTTCAAATCTATCTCATGTATCTTCTTCATTATGGAATATATTCTTGGATTTACCTCTATTTTCATTAATCTTCATGATTCATAAATGATCTTCCACATTACACTAATTTGTGTTTGTCTTTTTTGCATTATGGTTTGATTAAGGGTCCAGGTTCCCTGATGAGGAAATTCATCCAAATCAATGATTTGGATTGAAAGATGAACCCTACAAGATAAAACTAAATGTTAAATCATAACTATTTTGAAGAAATAAAAAGGAAAAATAATTTAATTTATTAAATCATTAATAAATGATCCACAATAAATTTGGATTAAATATAATAAATAAATGAAATTTTTTTATATTTAGACATAAACATTTGCATTAATCAAATTTTCATTTAGACATAAGCCTTTTTATATGCATAATGCACATAAAGATGCATCATTAATTTAGATCAATCCTTATAAAATGGGAAAAAAATATTATAAATCCTACTTAACCAATTTAAATTCATCATTTAATTGATCAATTCTTTCCTCAGGCCTTTTCAGTCTTAATCTTTGGGACAATACTAATTTTTTAGTTCATTAAGTGCCACATGGCACATCCTTATTTGCTAGAAGTATTAAGGTGTATAGTTTGGTTATGGGTAGATTCCTATCAAACTTAATCTTAATAGAAGGCTATTGTCATTAGGGTGTCATGTGGCAATCCATCTTCAGGCTAGTTCTTTGGCTTAGGCATGTAGTATGATTGCACATGGCATCCTCTCAATGAGTTGAACCTTTAAGCTCACTTATATAATGAATTTCACATATATGGTCTTGGGATCCTAGGAAGTCACTACATGGTATCCTCTTGGAATCTCAGGTTCACAAGACTATTATCTTATTTTTGGGGTCTTTTATCAACTTGAGCTCTTAGGCTCTTAAGAAATTTCTATTTGATGACCTCTCAGGACCTCAAGGGCTCAAAGATTTTAGACTATTGCCAAAGTCTTTGTAATCCTTAGATCCTAGGAAGTCAACATGTGGTAACTTCTTGGTCCCTTTTAGCCACATTAATATTAAACAATTAGACCTTTTTTATTATTTTTCATCGATCCAATTTACCAAGATTATGCCATGTGGCATGTTATCAAGGCCCAAGGTCATTCAAAAGCATTAAAAACTTTTAGAATTAAATGTTTTTTGGACTTGGCTCAAAACATTGAAATGTTATGATAATGATGCATGGAAATATATGGGTGAAATAAAAATACTCAAGGCCTGAATTTGGAATAAAAAAAAAATGGCCAAGGCATCGATCTCAGATTTTAAAGATATGGTTAGCTCGACTTGAGTAACTTGGACTTCGTGTATTTTGAGCTCACTCAAATTAACTTGGTAGATTAGGATATTAGCATATCTCAACTTAGGTGAGGATATTGAACTCAATGGATAAGTTTTCAATTGATCTGAGTTAGGTGTAACCTAGAAATCATGTTTTACCTAAAAGGATGAAGATAAATGGGTGATTCAAATGATAAAATAAACCAAGACCTAACACATGTAAATTGATTAGCCTAAGATTAAAATTTAAAAACTATTAACTCAAGGTTTATCTATTCAAAAATATGTAAAACTAATATTCCAAAACAAACTCTCAAACATGAAATGTCCTTTAGACTAGATGTGGAAAAATTCAAACTAGTCAAGAAAAATAGGGTCCCCATTTTTAGTCTGAAAATGGGGTGTGTTGATCAAGTAATAATAGAATATACATCCAACCAATCAAATTTTAGATCAAAAAAATTATATGAGAATAAAAATTCTTAAACATCATAAATGTAATTTGTTTGATGATGTTTATGATGAAAATACTATGTTTGCATTATCATTTGTAGCTAGTGAAGCTAGAAGTTATGTAGAAGCTTGTAAAAAGAAAGAATGGGTTGATTCTATGAAATTTAAGATGGATTAAATTGAGAGGAATAATATATGGACTATTAATCAACCTATTCTAAATAACTATGTCATTTTAACAAATTTTTGTAGAATATCAAAGTCAAAAGTGATGGTATAATTGACAAACTAAAATCTAGATTTGTGGCAAAAGAGTTTACACAAACATATGTGGTTGGCTATGAGGAAACAGGTACACCTATGGAAATTCAAGATGAAATAAAATAATTGTTTGCATATATAAATAAATGATGGAAATTTCCATAAAAATTATGTAAAAATTTCATTCTCAAATGTAGTGATTGAATAAAAGTATATATGGGACAACCACAAGGTTTTGAGGTAAAGGGTAAAGAGATCTAGGTATATAAGTTAATGAGGGATATTTATGGCTTGAATAAATATCCAATATATTGGAAGTCAATAATTTACAGATATTTATTATATAAATTATTTATAATAATCTAAAATGAAAATAGTATTTAAATATAAGCATTGGGTTTTAATGTGTTATATGTTTGTGTCAATGTAGATGACATGATATTTACAGGTAGAGATATGGAGATGTTGAATAGATTAAATAAATATATGAAATAATAATTTTATATTAATGATATTAAAATTCTGAATTAATTTATTTTAATGTAATTCCATATAAAGAATGAGGCAGTATTACTTTGTCAAGCCAAATATGTACAAGACATGCTAAATAAGTATAATATTCGAGATTTTAAGCCCACAAACACTCAAATTACAAGTGGAAAAAATATAATGATAGATTAATAGAGTAATTAAATTTATTTAAATGATTTTAAGATCATGGTGGGAGGTTTGATGTATCTCACTATGGCAAGACCTAATTTTAGTTATTAGGTCTCACTAGTTTCTAGATTTATGGACAATACATCACTCAAACATTTGAAAACAATGAAGAGATTTTTTAGAAATGTAAGAGGTAAATTTGATAATGATATTAATATCATAAAATATATATAAATATGTATAATTGATATACATATTCATTTTGGGGAGGATCTCTTGATGATAGGAAGTCAACTTTAGGTTATTGATTCACATTAAGAAGTGGGTTAGTTTTGTGGTCTTCAAAGAAACAAGATAAATTTACATTATCCTCTACTCAAGTTAAATATAGATCCATTGAATAAAATTTCACATAGGTATTATGTAAATAAGACTATTAGTTAAGTTAAAATAGGTTTAGCTTGAGACAATACATACATTTTTAATAACGATGTGGCAATACAATTGTCTAAGAATCCAATTTTCCATGTTAAAACTAAACATATTGAACTTAAACATAATTTTTTTTATAGAATTGGTTAATGATAAGTATTTTTTAATTTATTATGTGATCATTTAATATAAATTGTATGATAATTTCACCAATGGATTTTTGAATAAGATTTATGGAAGACTTAAGGAGATGATATGCATTTCAACTCTTTGCATCAAAGGAAGAATGTTGAGTATGATGCCATTGTCGGCCATTGATTGTTGATGTTAGAAAATGGTTTATAATGTTTTATTATTTTAGGATATTTATTTAATTTATTTATATCCCATATTATTATTATTTTCAATTTTTGGACTCTTTTCAAGAACTTCCTAAAGAAAAGCTAGAAGTGTCAATTTGAGTCTAATTCATTAAATTTGTAATAAATTGAGATCCAATATTTATCCCTTCATCCCAAAGAGGTAGGGAAAAACTTTAATAACTAATTTTAATATTTTTTAGTCAATTTCATACTTTATAGGGATTTGGGGTGCCTAGAATTGTAGTCTAACTATTTGTGCCTACTTGTTGATAAATACATCTTGCATGTTGACCAAATATTATCAATAAGTCAAAATTGTTATATTGAGTCCATTCTTAGTTATTTTATAGTTTATTTTTAGGATTATATTTTTAGTTAACATATTTTTAAAGTAAGGTCTTAATTCAACATTAACTTATCATGAAAATTACTTGTAATTGGCTCATTTTAGACTTTCTTGTTAATAAAAGATTGTGCACAAGTGTGGCACAACATTTATTTTTGGAAATTATTTTTGCACATTATTATCTCTAATTTTTTTATTTCAAGTATTAAAAAATGAAAACTATCAATAATATTTAATCTATTTTGAATGTATTCATTGCATATTTTTTCACTAATCACACTTACGATAATATCAAATTGACAACTAGTAATTCTTGGGCAAATTGGATGATATATAGCTTTAAATCAAAGTAAATAAAAGTTGATTTACAATCCATCCATACATAAAAACCTTAAATAAATATCCAAGGTGACTAATAATTCATGAATAACCAAGTTTATGAAGTCTACTAGAATAAAACTAAACATTTTGACTTTATAATAATGGTGTATGCAAAGTTTTCATGGAATTTGATTTCATATCTATAGATGCCATTATTATAGAAAGAAATAAACTTATGAATATATAAAATCTTCCTCTTATAAATTTAGTCATCACCTAATTATACCCAAGTTAAATTTTATGGTGTCCTTTAGGTCTGAATCCTTTGTAAAAAAAGGTCAAATGACCAAGCCCTTGCTTATATTAGAAAGGAAACTAGCCCCCTAGTTCTTGAATTTATCAATAATGATGAGAATGTTTTGGCATGCCTACAAGCATATGACCATCTCCCTCTAACACATAATAAAATATGCTTATCCATTAAATGTTACCTTAATTCTACCCTTGGATTCAAGTACTAGGATTCTTATTGTAAGATCAAGGACTACCATTATTCCAATGAAGAGTTTGACATATTTGATGTAGATTATAAGGATATTGACCTTCCTCTTGCTCTATATGAATTTGAAGAAGGGAATACCTCCATAATTAAGGACATAATTGACATGAAAATAGGGACTAATTAAATCCTAAGGATCCTTAGGCTTGGCTCTTTACTCTCAGCTCAAGAGGTGGAGAACCACAAATAGTTGATTATTGAGTTTTCCAAAGCCTTTGCCTTTTCCTATCTAGACATAAAAAATATTTATCTTAATGTAGTACTTCATAATTTAGTCATCATTCATAATGTAAAACCTATTAAATAAAAACTTGGGACACTCAAGCCAAAGATTTCATTGATGGTTATGTAATAGGTCACTAAACTGCTAATATTATAGTTCATAAAACCCATGGACTATTCAAGGTGGATGTCCAATATCATCTTGATTCTTAAAAATAATGAAAAATGAGGTTATGTATAGAATTTTTTGACATTAATAATGCGTGTCTTAAATATGGTTTCCATTTTCCATCCATCAATGATATTATTTATTCTAAAATAAGATATGAATTGTTATCCCTCACGGATGGATTATCTAGGTATTAAAATTTTTGAATATCAGAAGAAGATTAAAGGAAAACCTCATTTACTATGCCATGGGGAACCTTACACTATGTAGTCTTGCCATTCAACCTTAAAAATGTTGGGTAAATGTATCACATATCTATGACCTATATATTCCATGACCTTATTAATAAGATAGTAAAGGTTTATTTTGACGATATTATTGGAAAGGAAAAAAATAAGCATTGATCATTTAGAGGTCTTATGTACCATCCTCATGTTTGATTGAGTATGGTGTCACCATTAGTCCTAATAAGTGTGTGTTTGTATTCAAAATCATTGACTACATTATTTACCAACATGGAATCAACATTGATCTAACTAATATTCACATAATCCTAGATATGTTACTTCCTAGTAATTATTTAGGGATCAGGTCATTCTTGGGGAACTTGGGTGACATCCATAAATGAATACTTGATCTTACCCATGTAATTCATATTATTAATAATTTTATTAATAAGCAGAGTTATCTGACTAGGATAAAATATTTCTAGGATGCATTTGAATTGGTTAAATTTTTACTCATGTATCCACAAACACTCATGGCACCCAAGCTTAATAGGCCCCTCATAATTTACATAATGTAAACAAAGGTATATATTTCTTGTTTTTATACTAAAAGGATGATTATTACAATGAATTATCCACATACTATTAAATTTATAAGTTACCCCCTAATTGGACATCTCAAGGCCTTATAGAAGATCAATTCACCTATGAAGTCTCTAGTGCTTTAAATGGAAGGAGCATAAATGTTACTCATCCATGCTTGAGCTCAATATATAAGTGAAAGTCTACATAATGACACATAAATATCCCATTCTAGTAAAATGAACTCAACACATGTGTGTACATAGGAATTATTAGCACACAAGCCCAAAGACACACAAGTTCAAAGAGACTAGGTCTCCATGTCTTAAATGGTTAAGTAAAAAAGGAGAATAAAATCAACTATAGATTACCCAAAGTGTACCTAAAACCCCCATTTTCATTTGCACCCAACCTTAAGATCTCCTATATACCTACCTAACATGCATTTATGCCCATGTGTATGATCTTACATCTATGCTTCATGATTTCATAATGCATAACCTCCTTTTGTAGTTGCCACATGGTGGTCTCACACTTTCTCAACATAAGGATATTAATAGCCTCCTTGGGGAAAACACCAACCTTCCATGTGTCATGACCATTCTCTCCCTTTTTAGTGAGCCCATAGGAACTTTTTTGAGATCCTAATAAAGTGCCACGTGTTAGGAAGATGGTAGATTTAATGAAGGTCATTAGAGGCAGTTAAGAGAAGCTTGAAATACTATCATGATTAAATAAAAAAGTGGCTACTTGAAATAAATATTTGAAATGCACACTATATTTTGATTTTATTAT
Organism: Torreya grandis; assembly: GCA_037957365.1. Classification (NCBI taxonomy): domain Eukaryota; kingdom Viridiplantae; phylum Streptophyta; class Pinopsida; order Cupressales; family Taxaceae; genus Torreya; species Torreya grandis. The sequence continues at coordinate 1,926,707 of JARHVA010001923.1, forward strand.
AAAATTTCCTAGTTCCCCATGCACATGTTCCTAGAAGTGATCCTACCACCAATCAGATCCAATCATCTGATAGAGATATGATTCCAATGCTGTAAAAGAATTTAATGATTCATCCATCACCCAAGTGGTTCATTTATTGTAAGACTAGTTTTATCCTCTATAAAAACCTCATTCTTTCATTTTAAAAGGGTTAACACATTTTAACAACCTCATGCTATTGAAATTGTCCTCCATGAGTACTTATATTGGTTAAGCCCTACATATTAATGATAATTAAGTTCACCCTTTTCTATTATTCTAATGATCTATGTGCTATTTGCATTTTTTGATCTTTGATTGTGGGTAATGTTCACCCCTCTCTCTATTTTCTATTCCTTGCACTTCCTCATTAAACTCAAAACTCACTTGCAGGTCATATCCTTTGTGCACTCAAGCCTATGTTGATATTACCTATGAATAATTTGTCATCTCTCTCAGTGTAGCATTGTGTTATTGTGCCTCTATGCAAAAAACTTATGCATTTAGAGTGTCCTTGGTAGAATACATGTGGAAACATCTTGTTTTCAAGAATTATAGTGTGCTTATGGCAATATGATTGATCATTCTATTATGGGTGCATCACCTCTTTTATGTTATGTATTCCTTACCCTCTCCCTCCATTTTCCTTAGGAAGTTAGTAAGTTTAGACTAATATCAGGTTACCTTTCTACTCTTTAGGTTTATTCACTAGTCTTAAACCAAGTGTGCTTAGAATAGAAGGAATCCATCCTACTCTAGAGACTCATCATAAGGAGCACAAGGTTCCCATGATTTAGGGACATTTCCATCATTACAATGAATAAATTCATGCTCATTCATAGTTGCATGATAATAGTTATACACCCAACACCTTAGACTCTTGTGCCTGGCACAAGGCCTTCATGATCATCACCCTACTGCAAATCTTCCCCATGCCACTAAGCATCTATGGGTGTACATTTTGAATAATAATATTTTATGTCATGCTTAGTGGGACCAATCAAAGAAGCTAAAAAATCTATGCTTTATTTAACCATCAAGTGTAGTAGACAGTAAGAAAGAGCACCTGGTGACTCCAAATATCTTTGGTTCATAAAGACCAACTCCCTAATCATATGCAGAGAAAAATAAGGTCATCTTTAAGAGGCATTGATTCCACTTTACTAAGCTCTTAGTGATATTTAGGAGAAGGAGAGTTAGAGAATCTTAATCCCATATTATAATACAGGGTGCAAGCTAGTTGCCTCCTAGAGTGCATTCCACTCCTCCATATGGAAGGTCCTTTATACCCAAAAGAGGCCCATTCCTTGTTCCTTTCATAATATTTCTAAGAAATTAGGAATTTATGGATTTCAATGGAGGTAGTCAATTAAATCTAGTGAAGTATGATGACTGTTGATGCAAAATATTGCACCCTTGGCAAGAGGCCGAGCTCTTACCTTCCACACGTCAAAATGGAAACTCCCCTCTCACTTGTGGGACTAACAAAGCTGGAGGGGAGAGTCTCTAGATAAGGGATAGCTCCCTCTGATGTATATTTTTAGGCCCTAGTTTCTCCTACTACTAACAAATAAATGTAAAAAGGGGGGATGAAAAGGGAGAGAGAGATGCTGAAAACAAAACCTAAGCCTAAAAAATGAAAATGTGATACACAAGAAAAGTTTGATCCACTCAGGCTTGAAACATACACTTTTCAGCAAGAAGAAGCACCCATACACTTCATATGATGTGGGAAAACTCTTCTATGTTAGTGAGTCAGGGGTCTGTGGAGATACAAGGAGGAAGGAACTATCAAAGGTGTTTTGAGACACACTTTGATAGCCTATTCACATGCACCTATATTCCTGTTGTGGACACTTCTGGCAGACCTGCAGAAAATAAACTCACAATGCACTAGACATGCTATAATTGATCTATGAAAATCATGAAAGACAATGACTTAACACAAAAGAAAGAACATAGATGTATACTTTAAAGTGTAAGTACAGATAGAGATAAAAATGTTAATTCCTGATTCAAGGTAAAATTTGGTAGAATTCTGCCTTACAAACCTGAGAGATTTTTGGGTAGAGTTTTGCCTTAAGGCTGAGAGATTTAGATCCCTTTCTCAAATGAGAATTTTTACAATATATAGAAAGAGGAAGAGAACTTGGCACTTTCTGGGAAAGACTTTTGGCACTCTTTTTGCAAGCTAGCCCATGTACGCTCTGAACCTTGGGAAGAGGAAGCCGTTTGATTGTTAGCTCCTGCTTTGACTTTGGCATTCCACATTAATGTGAAAACATGGCCGTGCCTCTTTTCTATGAACAAACTACTCCATTTAAGACATTTATGTGGTTTTTCCCCTTATAAATGCAAACTGGAGAAGATAGGTCGTGCCATTTAATATTTTTTCTATTTGGTGACCATCTGGCAATAACTCGCCTCCCCTTTACCACTTGGACTACTTTGTATTTTCCTACACTTTATCTTCTTCCTTGCTTTGTCTCCTACTTCTTTAGCCCTTGGGGGCAATCTTCTGGCTAGTTGTTGCATTCCTTGGGCTCTTTTTTGGTTGGTGCTTAAGCATTTTAAAATCAAATAGCTATTTCACCATCTTAAATTTAACGTCTATGCACCCATCACTACGTTTGAATACCCAACGGCTAGTTTTCCATGTTTAAATTTGACATCCTCGAGCCTATCACTCATGGACTTTCTGTCAACTTCCTACTTTATCTTTTTACTCACGGGCCTTTTTTGCAGGCTTATTTTCAATCAGGCTTTTTGTGCGGACCTTTTCCTTTAGATTTCTTCCATGTGGGCTTTTTTTGTGGAAAATTTTCCCATGGATAAAAGTCCATGAAAATTGTCTGGCTGCTTTGCCTTCAAAATTTTCCTCAGGTCCTTTTTTGAGCTCACAGCCTTCTGAAATCCTTCAGACTTTTTGTTCAAAGGAATTCCTTTAGACTTTTTGTCCGAAGGAATTATTCCTTTGCCTTAACAAAATTCTAAAAGATCTTACCTTTGTGGCTTCCTTTATGGCCTCTTTGAAATGCTTCCTACCCTCTGCAAGGGCTCTTGAACCCAAAACTACCCTCCACAAGGGCACTTATCTTTTAGGAGGCTCGAACCTTTGATTGAACTGCTCATTTGAACCAACCATTGAACCAATTGATTGAACTATTTTAATGGTTCAAATAGTTATTAAACCAAGGCTTGAACTGAACATTAAACCAAGCTCATTGAACCATCTGATTGAACCAAGCTTTGAACTGAGCTAACAAACCCTCTAATTGAACCAAAAGCCATTGAACCTTGTTGATTGAACCAATGCAATGAACCAAAGTGTTGAACCAAGTCGATGAACTTTGCCGATTGAACTTTGTGTTGAACCAAGGCGTCGAACTTTGTTGATTAAACTTTGCATTGAACTGAAGCGTTGAACCAAGGCATTGAACTAGTTTAATGGTTTAACAATTCAAAGATGCTAACTCTTGGAAAGACTATGTTGTTAAACCACTCTTCCAACCTTAAGAAAAAGTGTCTTTGAACCATTTTAGCTCTCTTTCCTTATGAATTTCTTCAGACAAGAGTCTGAAGAAGCTTTGTAAAACCTTGCACTCTCTAAACTAGTTCTTCATCTACCAAAAGACCACACCTATAGATTTCATAGAAGTCCTTGTGAAGTCCATAGAAAACCTACAGAGTCCATAGAAATGGACTTGCAGAGCCCATAGAAACTTTAAGCTCTACAGAGTCCATAGAAATGGACCTACAGAGTCCATAGAAACTTATAGAGTCCATAGAAATGGACCTGCAGAGTCTGTAGAAACTTGTAGAGTCTATAGAAATGGACTAGACTTGTGCAAAATCAAAAGTAATAGCTTATAATAGCATAAGAAAAAAGGGGGGACCAATTTTTGGCCTGTTGGGCAAAAAATGGTCAACAAATTGGTGACTCCTAGGGGAAGCATGCCTGCTATGCTTAAAGACTAGTTGCCTTGTAGTTTATTGGGCACGGAGTTAGATGTAGCTTTGAAGAAAGGTTATAAATAGCATAAAAAGGTCCAAGAATCAAAAAATGAAGCTTTTTACCCCAGACACAAGGGAAAACACACACAAGACTAAAAACACTACTTGTGTAAACTGCACTTAGGGAAAGTAGGAAAAGAAACTGAAAGCAAACTATTATATACAACTAACCAGGTAAATTTGCCTCCCTCCTAGATCAAAGGGAAAACTTCTTAAGTACCCTTCCTAGCAAGAAGACTTATGGTGCCAGACAAGTGGCTAAATGAAAAGGAGATTTGGTGACCTGTTCCTCTTGCCTATCACCTAGATTGGGTTGCATCTGAGTGGATCAAAATTGAACATACTTCCAACATACATGTATTCTTCTTGCTCCTAGAAGCTTATTGAATGTTGGTCCTTCATGCTGGTGCATTTCACCAAGAAATCTATGGCTGTTGGCTCATCACCATAAGCCCTTTATAGTGCATGGTCCCTTTATAGTGCATCATGGTTTGACTCATCTCCTTCTGCCTCACTAAAAACCCTATCAGACTCATCTTCTGCTTCCTCTTGGACTTATTGAAGAAGGTTGACTATTGTGATGTCTGAAATGGAATCACAAACTAATTGCTCATCCCACAAAACATCACCTCTTTGTTCAAAGCTCTCTTCTTCAAGGCTTTCCTCAAGGTAGATAGACCTCTCCTTTTCCTCCTCAAAGATTAGGATCTCTAGATGTTTAAAGATATTATCTTGATCCTCCTCCAACTCTAGCTCCATGGCATGGTCATCTTCCTCATCAAAGCAACAAGGAAGTTCATTGAATAAGGGGGAAGAGAGCTCACCATGCTTATGTTCCTCCTCATATTGCTGGAACATCCACATGTATGCATGACCTGAGTCTTCCCCATTGCTGATGGTGTCTTCAAAAGAAGCATCAATGAGGATTTCTTCTTCATTTTCACTCATGATAGCCTCTTGGAGAACTACAGATTGGATCTTTTCTTCCTCACTGGCCTCCTACAAAATAAGTTCCTCCTTAAGAAGGGGTGAAGTGAAAAAACTATGTGGAAGGGGAGGTAGTCCTTGAGCTAGAATTGAATGATTCTCCTCCTTCCATTTAGTTAGCACTTTATCAATATTAGGTGTGGCCTGATAGATCTATTGGAGGTGTGTAGATGGGGTGTGTTCAGACATGGAATGTGCCATTGGGTCTGAACCATCCATCACACCTTGGCTAAGGAATCTCTCTCTGGTTTCCAACTCTGCAATTCTTTTGGCTATATCCTCTTGGAAGTGCCTTTTTTGGAGGTTACCAGCATCATCATGAGCAAGAGCAGCCTTGACTTCTTCAAGGTTTTGATCAAAACCTTTCTTCTCCTCCTCCTTCCTACCCTAGGATTCTATTATTTGCTTCCAATTCAAGATCTCATAATTAGAATTTTGCTCCTATGAACATGCAGCAACTTTGTTTTCTCCAAGGTCCTAGGGCTCCTCCACAAGGTATAAAAGTTCCATCTCTCTTTCATGAACCAGTCTCATCCTAGCCTCTAAATCCTCAATTTGCTTGGCTAGATTATCTTGAAAGAGTCTTTCTTGGAGGTCACCAACATCATCATGATGAGTAAGATCATTTTTGAGAGAGATGTGATAGTTCATAATGTTTCCCCCAAAGGAAGATTCACGAGCTAAGGAATTTAGAAGGTTTATCTCCATGGGAGGTTGTTTTAGTTCCCTTTGATGCTTGAAGGCTAGGCGTACGGGGTCAAGAGAAGGGTTGATTGATCCATGAAATGAGCTAGAGTGAGCAAGTGCCATCTAATAGAAAAGATTTGGTGCATAAGAGGGACTTTCTTTAGGATAGGAGGGGGTGCACAAGGCTGACTACCTTGAATGAATGGATTCCTCCATTTTGCTACCTCCTCCTCCATGGATTGCAAAGCCTAAGCTTGCCTGAATAAACACACCTCTTTGTACATCATCTCCTGCTAATATCCATACTACTCATCCAGTCTGTCTATTTCCATTACCTGCATCTCAAACTCCAGTGCCACCTCCCTTATCATTGAAGGGCAACCAAGAGAGTTGCTTGAGGGGATTGCATGAACATTTTGAGCTTGATCATGGTAATATGAAGGAATACAAGGCCCATGATTCTATGTAAATGAATTATTCATATAAAAAGTGATTTCTTGATGGTACCAAAACTGCTTAACCAGTTGATTCTACTCAGAGTCACCATTGGTGTTGATGCAAAAGCCTCTAAAGGATGGTTGGTTGAAGAACACACCAAAAATTCTTCAACTCTATGGACACAACTTGTCCTAGTTGGTCCCATCGGGTGTGCCATAAACTATTGACACAAAATATTTCACCCTTGGCAAGAGACTGAGCTCCTACCTTTCACACATCAAAATGGAAACTCCCCTCTCACCTGTGGGACCAGTGAAGCTAGAGGGGAGAGTCTCTAGATAAGGGCTAGCTCCCTCTGATGTATATTTTAGGCCTTGGTTTCTCCTACTGCTAAAAAATAAATGTAAAAAGGGGGGATGAAAAGGGAGAGAGATACTAAAAATAGAACCTAAGCCTAAAAAATGAAAAGGTGATACACTAGAAAAGTTTGATCCACTTAGGCCTGAAACATACACTTTTCACCAAGAAGAAGCACCCATACACTTCATCTGATGTGTGAAAACTCTTCTATGTCAGTGAGTCAGGGGTCCATGGAGATATAGGGAGGAAGGAACTATCAAAGGTGTTTTGAGACACATTTTGACAACCTATTCACATGCGCCTATATTCCTGCTATGGACACTTATGGCAGACCTGTAGAAAAGAAACTCACAATGCACTAGACATGTTGTAATTGATCTATGAAAAGCATGAAAGACAATGACTTAACACAAAATAAATAACATAGACATATACTTTAAAGTGCAAGTACAGATAGAAGTAAAAATGCTAAGTCCTGATTCAAGGTAAAATCTAGCAAAATTCTGCCTTACAAGCCTAAGAGATTTTTGGGCAGAGTTTTGCCTTAAGGCTGAGAGATTCAGATCCCTTTCTCAAATGATAATTTTTACAATATATAGAAAAAGGAAGAGAACTTGGTACTTTCTGGGAAAGACTTTTGGCACTCTTTTTGCAATCTAGCCCATGTGCACTCTGAGCCTTGGGAAGAGGAAGCCATTTGATTGTCAGCTCATACTTTGACTTTGGCATTCCACATTAATGTGAAAACATGGCCATACCTCTTTTCTACAAACAAACTACTCCCTTTAAGACATTTACATGGTTTGTCCCCTTATAAATGCAAACTAGAGAAGACAAGCCATGTTGTTTACTATTTGCACCGTTTGGTGACCGTCTGGCAATAACTCACCTCCCCTTTGCCACTTGGACTACTTTGTCTTTTCTTGCACTTTGTCTTCTTCCTTGCTTTGTCTCATTTCACTCCTTCAGCCCTCGAGGGCAATCTTCTGGCTGGTCACTATGTTCTTTGGGCTCTTTTTTGGTTGGCACTTAAGCATTTTAAAATCAAACAACTATTTCATCATCTTACATTTGACGTCCGCACACCCATCACTACATTTGAATACCCAACAACTAATTTTTTGCATTTAACTTTGATGTCCTCGGGCCCATCACCCTTGGAATTTTCATCAACTTCCTACTTTGGCTTTTTCCCCGTGGGCCTTTTTTACAGGCTTATTTTCAATTGGATTTTTTGTGTGGATCTTTTCCTTTGGATTTCTTCCCCACAGGCTTTTTCCATGGACAATTTTCCTGTGAACAAAAGTCCATGAAAATTGTCTACCCACTTTGCCTTCAAAATTTTCCCCAAATCCTTTTTTGAGCTCACGGCCTTCCGAAATCCTTCAAACTTTTTGTTCGAAGGAATTCTTTTACACAAAAGGTCTGAAGGAATTATTCCTCTACCTTAATGAAATTCTAAAAAATCTTACCTTTGTAGCTTCCTTTATGGCCTCTTTGAAATTCTCCCTACCCTCCACAAGGGCTCATAAACCCAGAACTACCCTCCGCAAGGGCACTTGTCCTTTGAGACGCTTGAAACTTTGATTAAACTACTCCTTTGAACCAACCGTTGAACCAATTGATTGAACTAGTTCAATGGTTTAAACGATTGTTAAACCAAGGCTTGAAATGAGCATTGACCCAATCTTGTTAAACTATCTAATTGAACCAAACTTTGAACCAAGCTAATGAATCCTTTGATTGAACCAAAAGCCATTGAACCTTGCCAATTAAACCAACACGATGAACCAAAGCATTGAACCAAGTCAACAAACTTTGCTAATTGAACTCTGCATTGAACCAAGGCATCAAACTTTATTGATTGAACTCTACATTGAATTGAAGTGTTGAACCAAGGCATTGAACTAAAGCGTTGAACTAGTTCAATGGTTTAATGGTTCAAAGATGCTAACTCTTGGAAAGATTGTCATTGAACCACTCTTCCAACCTTAATAAAAAGTGTCTTTGAACCATTTTAGCTCTCTTTCCTTATGAATTTCTTCATAAAAGAGTTTGAAGAAGTTTTGTAAAACCTTGCACTCTCTAAACTGGTTCTTCATCTGCCAAAAGACCACGCCTGTAGAGTTCATAGAAGTCCCTGTGAAGTCCATAGAAAACCTACAGAGTCTATAGAAATGGACCTACAGAGTCCATAAAAACTTTAAGCAATATAGAGTCTATAGAAATGGACCTACAAAATCCATAAAAACTTGCAGATTTTATAGAAATGGACCTATAGAGTCTGTAGAAACTTGTAGAGTCCATAGAAATGGACCAGACTTGTGCAAAATCAAAATTACTAGCTCAAAATAGCATAAGAAAAAAGGGGGGACTGATTTTTGGACTATTGGGAAAAAAATGGTCAACAATGACATTATAATATCATCCCTTAAAATCTTGCCCTAATTCACTAGTAAAAATTCAACTTCCCCCATAGAGTATATCTAAGACATTGTAAATATATGCACATTGTACCATGTCACCCAAGACAACATCATAGTTAGGTTGCTAGATTCTTCCTTCAAGGGAAAAGATATTCAATGGTACTAAAGCTTATAAATTAACTTTATTTGTAGCTAAGATGAGCTTGGAAACAATTTGTACTAGTAGTTTAAATATCAGAGTGATCATTTATCCCTAAGAGAGCAACTCACAGCTATCAAGTGAGTGTTGCATAAGACTATGGTCAACTTCAACTTTAGATTCCAAAGGGTCTAGGATATAATCCCAAATATTTGTAAGCCATCTTCTAACATTGCATTATTTTATTTCTTAAAGGCTCTTAATAATGATGCAAAAGTGATGGTTCAATCTATAGGAGGTAAAAACCTCCCTGATGCCTATGAGGTAGTTGTGCACACAGAGAATTTTTTGATTCAAGCAAGCAAGATTGTGCTTAGACCCCCTATGCTTATATTCATAGAGCTTCTACCTATCCATGTAACTATGTGACCCATGCTAGCACCTATTATTAATATAGTAAATCCACCTACCTTGGACATCCCCCTCTTAATGAGTTACATTAAGTAAAGGCACTACTATAAAGTTTTAAGAATGAGTTAGTTTCCCTCAAAAGATAGTAATCATAGTACCCTAAACCCCAATAGAATTACACATAACAATACCAGTTAAATAGGTCTTCCTATCAAGGTGTCATGAAAATGCAAAACCAAATCACCTACCATAGAGCATCATATGTTTATAAAAATGATGTTACTAGCACCTCTAAATATCTTATTCCAGTATATAATAATCTTACGCAGGATTTTGAGTGGTGCTTTCCATATAACCAATCACATGATCAAGCTACATACATAAATTAAATCCTAAAATAAGTGCTTATAGTTTAGGACATACCTTAGATGTAGGAGCAAATGAGTGGCATAGCCCCACAAATGGGAGAGACCCAAGTGCTAGCTCACCCACATGATGGGTCTACCTTTGTAAATTGGTAGGAGGACTTTAGTTACATAAACTAGACTAGTGCACCTAGTAGGGGAAGCACCCTGGCTACTTTTAACATAAGATTAAAAAGGAGAGTGACAGAGGAAGCCATGCCAACTTTAGCACCCTATTCTTCCATAATCTAAGTCAATAATGATGATGCATAAGATAATACACCCATGAAACCTTCATACCTATAAAATGTTGTGTCAAAAGAGGGACCACCTCTAATTAGTTCACTGATATCATAAGAAGTTGTTCCCTCAAAATCATAATCAAAGGGATCCCCTATCTTTTTCAACATAGTGTAATAGATGAAGAATATCAGCCTTAACATCATAATGTATGATGTACTTATGATTCCATCACAAAAAAATTTGCATTAAGATGCACTAAAAGGATTACAAGAGTGTTAAACTCCCCAAATAGTGCTCACCACTTCTACAAACTTATGCCAACCAAAAGAAGAAGATCCAAATTATAACATAAGAAGCAAGCCATCCCTAATATATGTCTCTTTGATCATAGACCAACACTTGGTACACAATTACATGATTGACTCTAGCATGAGTAGCTTAGTGATGTTGAAGAAGATTATGGACATGTAGGGAATTGCATATTTCCCCATTCTAAAGGGAGTAGTGTATCTCGATGACATAATGATGAAGTCTATAGGAGTAATCAAGAACTTGAATCTAATGTTGCATTCTTTCTCAAGTCTTTCCATTATGTAGGATATTATAGTCATCAATTTGCCCCCTATTTTTCCATCTACCTCTCTTGAGACTTCATGGTAAAAATGGGTGGATACTTGTCTTTAGATTGGTCGCATATGTTTTTAAAGACTAGGTATATGACCAAGGTGACCATCAGGGTAGAGCCTATCTTCAAAACATTGAGCCATACACTCTCAGTCCAGTCAAGTAGAACTATGTAATGTTTGATCAAGAGGAGAATCCATTTCTCGATGAAGGCATTGTCCCATTAGAAGAAACCCTAGACAACCTATTAGATGAATGGGCATGTGAACTCTTTAAGTATGACCTCAATGCTAATGCATAAATAGGACCTAGAACATATTATATTATGGAAGATAATCTAGCACTGCCTAAACTCATGAAGGAATGTGAGTATTTTGAAGGAGTGTGGTAGTTGTATTTTGATGGATCTTGAAGTAAAAGTGGTGTAAAAGCTGGTATCATATTGGTGTCACCCCAAAAGGAAAAATACTTTCATGCCTATAGACTATAGTTTACTTGCATGAACAATGTTGTTGAGTATGTGGCACTAGTCCAAGGCCTTCAAATTATAGAAAATAAAGGAATCAAGGTATTATAAACATTGGGAAATAGAGAACTAGTTGTGAAACAAGTTAGAGCATAGAACATTACTAAGAATGGCTTGATGAAAGCATATAAAAATAGATTATGGGATATGATAGAATGTTTTGATGATTTAAATATCACCTCCATTCCAAGAGTGTAGAATGTAGACATAGATAAGCTCGTAAACATGGGTGTACAATATGATATTCCGCATAACATAATGAAATAATTTGAATAGCTTGTCAAGCTAGCGATTAGACCAATAGTTCCCAAAAACACAAAAACTTGATAAGTGTTCAAAAGTGATGAGTAAATCATAAATATCCTATAGGATGAGGTAGAGTTTTTCACCATGAATGAAGCATAGCTACAATCCTAATATGAATAATAGGTCATCTAGCTAAAGGGGAACAAATTGCTAAAGGGACTAATCACCTTAGAGAGTAAGTATTCAAAAGTGATGAGTAAATCATAAATATCTTATAGGATGAGGTAGAGTTTTTCACCATGAATGAATAATAGCTACAATCCTAATATGAAGAATAGGTCATCTAGCTAAATGGGAACAAATTGCTAAAGGGACTAGTCACCTTAGAGAGTATCTTTAAATCTGATGACTAATTCAAAGGAGAGAGGTGTAGTATGACATCCAAAGAATACATATTTGTGCCTATAGACATTTCAAAAGGAAAAGATCTTAAAAATAGTAAGGTGTGTTCTATGCTATAGATTCAAAGCTTCATTCATCTCAATAGGAGATATGATGACATCTTCACATAGAGCTATAAGGATCTTAGAGGTTTCAATCTAGGCATTATATAACACACAATTGAGCTAAACCCTAATGCATAATCCATACACCAAAATTAGAGATTTGTTAACCCAAAATTAGATCCATTGATGTGTAAGGAGCTCTCTAAGCTCATTGCATCTAGTATAATACTTCCCATCAAATACTCTTTGTGGGTCACCAATTTGGTACCTATAAAAAATAAGAATGGGGAATACATATTTGCATGGACTTTAGGGACCTAAATAAGGCTTCCATCAAAGACCACTATCCTCTTCCACCCATGGAGAAAATATTGTAAATGGTCATAGGCATAGAGATATTTTCATTGCTAGATGGTTATTCTGGTAATAACCAATTTTAAGTGCAAGAGTGTGACTGATACAAGACTACATTTACCACTAAGTGGGGAGCCTATGCATATCAATTCATGCCTTTTGGCCTAATAGATGCAGGTGAAAATTTTTAAAGAGCCATGGATATAGCATTCAAATATCTCATGAATAAGATCATCTTGGTTTACCTTGATAACATAACTATTTTCTCCAAGTGCACTGAGGATCATTTGGATCATCTAGAATAAGTATTTCAGAGGTGTCAAGAGTTCTAAATTTATCTAAAACATAAAAAATGCATCTTTTTAGTATATAAAGCTTCCCTCTTTGGGCACATTATTTCTAAGGAAGGACTCATAATTAATCTAGAGTGAGTCAAAGCTATCTCATCCCTTCCCCTTCTAAGCCACAAAAAGAGTCTCTAATTTCATGGGGAGAATCAACTTTGTGAGAAGGTTTATGTTAGGATTCACCATCTTGGTCAAACCCTTCACCATGATGTTAAATAATAATGTTGTGTTTAGTTAGACGTGCAAGGGTAGAGACAACATTGATGCCATAAAACATGTAATCATGCAAGCTCCCACCTTCATCAATGCAGATTATGGTAAAGATTTTATCCTCTACATGTTTGATGGAGTTGAAAGCATCATAACCATCCTAACATAGAAACATAAGGAACAACTAGAATAACGAGTTGCCTTCTTTAGCTAGGCACTAAAGGATTATGAGTTATGTTATAGCTTTGTGGAGAAGCACACACTCATAATTGTGAGAGCACTAAAGAAATTTAAGCACATTCTATCCAAAAACAAAATCAAACTCATGATAGTGCACACAAGTTTCAAAGAGTTTCTCCTTAGCAAGGACATTGGTGAGAAAAGGGTTGGTTGGATCATGAAAGTAATGGAATGTGACGTAGACATCCAAGTCACCAATTTGGTATGAGGGAAGGGACTTTGTAAGTAGATGGTAGAGGTGGTAAAATTAGAAGATGGCACAGTATTAGTGTCACATGAGGATGAGAATACCAATGAAGGAGTTTCTACCAACTATGTATAGGACATGAGATCCTTCCTTTAGCATAATGAATATCCCCTAGCCTTGATAAAGCTAGGCATAAGAATTTTTGCTTGTAGTCCATTACCTATGTAATATTTGAGGGAGTAATTTTCTAGAAAGATCTCAATGAAGTTCTTCTCAAGTGCATGGAACTAGAGAAATAAATTATAATTCTTCAATAATTTCATGATTTAATTTTAGGAGGCCATTATTCTCCCAAGACCACTACTATGAAAATCATGCGAGCTAGTTATTACTATCTAGCTTTGTTCAAATATGTGCATGTGTATGTGCAAAATTTCAAGAAGTGTGCCTTCTTCAAAGGCAAACAAAGTCTTCTATCCTTACCACTATGCCTAATTCAAGATGATAAAAAATTTGCATAGTGGGGCATATATTTCATAAGCATGATTAACCCACCATCAAGTTGTTTTAGTGAATTTTTTATTATAATTGGAAAAGGCAAAATAAGAAACTAAGTATGGGTATGACTGAAAAACCTATTTGATTAGGCATGCATTGAAATTATAAGATTGTGAAGAGCTCCTCTTTGTCTTGGGATGATGACTTATAGATAAGAAATCACTAAATCAAATGTGTTTATTAGACATATAGTTTAGTGGATTACTTAGTAGTAGCTAGATCTTAGAAGCAAGAGCTTCTTCAGGGGCTATCAATCCACACATTTTAAACAATTAAGTTTATAAAATAGAATAAAAAGTACTTGCATTAATAGTCAAAAGATATTAAAATTGAACACAAGAATGCTTGCTTATGAAATAGACTAGAAATAATTAAATTAGTAAGAAAATAATTAATACTAGTGCTAGAGGGTTGGGGTCTACTTCAAAAAATAAAAAAAGAGTGTATGAATAGGTAGGAACACATAAAATTAGGTTTGATTAGAGGGAAATTGGTGAAATTATCTTGTTAGTCTTTACTACCATAGTGACCATTAGTGGTTGGGCTGACTGTCAATGGTTAAGGTGACCATCAATAATTGGTCTAACCATCGGTGGTTGAGTTACCTATCAATAGTTACTATGTATAGATCTAGGTTGATAAAAGGGCTAGTTGATGAGATTAAAATATGGATTTCTAAGGATGGGTAAGGTTTGGATTGACTAAAAAATGGAAATAAAGTAAATAAATACTGAGAAATAAGTACTTGTCTTACCAAAATTTGATTGGGTGGATGGTTGAGGTAGTTAACCTATTGGTGGAATCTTACTTGATTCTAATAGAGTAATAGTACTTGAAGACTCAATGGAGAGGCAACAACAAATTGACTCTCTAATATGATAGATATTTCATTAGATTATTGATAATGATTGACATACAAAAATAAAATCCTAGATGCATAAGATTTTTATAACAATTGCAAATAGATTTTAACCTCTTTACTCTTCTCTCTGATAGGCAAGGCAAGAGAGTTGCAATAACACATGAACTAGGCCTTTCAAATTTAACTCATCTATGTAATGATCTATAAATAGAATTAGATGGGATATTTTTAGAAAATAAAGGTGGGTGACTTTCATGTTAGTGGTTGAGGACGTGGAACCTAACCATCGACGATCAAGGTGACCATCAGCGGTCAACCTAACTATTAGTGGTCAAGGGTAAAGGGTAAAAAGAGGTAAAATGTGAGGTTTAGTTAGTTTAGCCAAATTTATTATGGGTAAGCTCATTTAGGTTTTAGAGGGTTAGATTGGTCCCAAGGGGGTCCTAGGTGGTCTAGGGGTGCTTTGACACTTGGAGTCATAGTATGCAAATTTTTGGTGTCTACATTTCCCCCCTTTTTGTTATGTAGCCTAGAGTTAACCAACTGTAAAACAAAAAATAATATTGCTCAAAGGTCTATTGTTTACCTTAAGTATGGGAGGAGGTTTTCCCCTTAAAATTGGGAGGTAATGAGGTAAAATATAATTAGGTGTAGGTTTAACAAGGTGGGTGATGGTTTAGATGAAGGTGGGAATCATGAAGGTATGTTGTATGAACATGGTTGATATGTTGGGCACTAAAGTGCAAATATACATGTAAGTTATGATAAAAGGCACAATAGCCAAGATCATGAAAAGATGAGGTTTCTATAGTGAATAGAAATAAATATTGGTATTAGGAAGATAAGTGACCAGTGTATCATGTGACCACATTTAGGCAAGGTGGTTGGGTACACCTATTAGTCTCCTAGACAAAGTTAGTGTTTTCATGGGTATATGAGGTAGGAAGTGCTCCTAATGAAAACACAAATAGGTCAAGTGGCATAGGTATCCAAGGTAATAATTGATCCTAAGAATACATAAGTAGGTTAGGTAAGTGTGAGGTGGTGAAATTTAAAAAATGGGTCAACATGGTAATATTGTCATGGTGGTCAAAGGACTAGGTGAAAAGGTGTCACAAAATGCACACTAGTTGGGCTAAAGTGGACTAATGGTGAGGTGACGAGGTGGTTAGGGTGGGTGAAAATTTGTTGAGTATTGCTAAAATAATGTTTGTAGAAGATAAGAGATAAAAAAGTGGGGCAACCTAATCACAGATGATTATGTGCCCTAAGGGTGACTATCAACAGTCACCTTGAATGTTGATGGTCAAGGTAAAATCCTAAAAACTTGGTGGATAAATGTAAAAGTGAAAGTCATATAACTCATTTTAATTTTTTTTGGTATTGACTTGAAGATCTAGGTGAATTTTTAAATTGTGGTAAAGGCATTTTCTAAGGGTGATTATTGAGGTTGAGATTGATTACTAAGGTGTAGGGTTGACTTAGAAGACCAGCTAGGATATAGGGAGCAAACAGGCATGGGCAAGGATGAGTGGGCCTATAGCTGAATCCATGATGGAGGACATGAAATGAGGGAAGGGTGTGTTTATTTTGATATATAGGTGTGATTTTATGAATTTTATTGGGTTGGGAGGTTAGGATAGGTTAAAATTTCTTAGATTAGGTTTGTTGTGCCCTAGGTAGGATTTTGGTGGGTTATGGGTAAAATTATAAGTATAAATAGGAATTGTTGGGGTGCGTAGGTAAATTAGATGGTTAAAATAACTTAGGGTAATAAATTAATGTTTTTAGTTATTTTTTAATTAGTTTTATAGGCTAGGGAGGGTATGGGTGTTCCATCTATGGAATGCCCACAGTGATAATCGATGGTCAAACTTGACAATCGATGATCAATATCCATATAAAAGTGGGTGCCCAATCATTAGTGATCACTATGAAAATTGGTGGTTGATAGGTTGGGAAAGTTTTTTTGCTAAGTGCTTTTTAAAAATTTAGGGCAAATGAAAAGTTTGCACATTAGGAATATGTTAGCAATGTAGGTCTAGAGGGCAATGCTAGTGAGCAGATGGGTAGGATAGATAAGGGAATAGGTTAGTCCCTTAAAGGTTAAGGTAGATGACATTGGTTTAGGTGATTAATCCATGATTTTGACTTGGTGTAGGATAGGGATTAGATACATATTCATGACTAAATTTCATGTATCTTTACCAAGATTCAACAGGGGATGACCCCAATTGACTAGGCCCACATGGAGGAGGTGGGGCTAAGAGTGATGAGGCACTATTAGCATGTACCTTGAGATGCATCCATGGTCATATAATTCATCAAGAGATGGGATCCCACTATGAACACCTTCCTGATATCGAATGGTAAGATGACTATCTTGCCTGAGGATGTGCATAGGATCACTCAACTTCCACTTTGTGATGATCTAATATATCACATAGAGTAAGAGGAGTGAGATGATCAAATTGAGATACTATATGAATATGAGAGTGATAAAGTTATATGGCATGTTGGGGGGTTTAGTTATAGTGCTTTGTATTAGAGGGCTCTAGCTGAGAGGAGACTCATGACCATGGTCATGATTATTGTTACATGTTTTCGGTTCCCTAACTTGAGAAATGAGAGGTTTATTTATTTGATAATAGGGGTACTAGTTGAGATATTATTGGGTCATATGGTATTTGGTTGGGTAATAATTTTATATGTATAGATATATAGGGAGATATGGGGTTTTAAGGCCTATAGGAGATATGGTATCAACATCAACCTGGTTCTACATTGCTAGGCCTACAAGCACATTCAGGTGTTGAGGCCAATCAAATTATTGTGGGTAGATTTTACACATATTGACTTCCCAATTAGATTCATGCAATGGAGGGATTATTTTTATACATTAGGTGAAGGGGGTGGTTCCCATGACATGGAGTGGTTTAGGGGTGCATTGGTGATAGGAGATATCACCTGGAGCTTGTATGTCTAGTTTATAGTGTGGTTAGGATATAAGAGATAGACACTCTAGCTATAGAGCTATAGATGGATACTTGATGGGTGAGATGGAGAGGTGGATATGAATCTATTTGATGGGGTATGCTAATATTTTAGATTGGTACAAGGTATCATAGGCCTATTCCCTAGGTACTGGACATGATTTAGAGATCCTATGACCAGAGCCACATCCTGTGCCTATTTTGCTAGAGTATGAGAAACTACTAGCTAGGGAACTGATAGATGATGTTAGGTTTGTATATGG
Organism: Torreya grandis; assembly: GCA_037957365.1. Taxonomy (NCBI): domain Eukaryota; kingdom Viridiplantae; phylum Streptophyta; class Pinopsida; order Cupressales; family Taxaceae; genus Torreya; species Torreya grandis. The sequence goes on from JARHVA010001923.1 coordinate 1,944,750, forward strand.
GTATATGTCATGGTAATAACCCATAAATACAACTACAAACATTGGTGGGGATGATGGAGGTGTGAGGCCAATGGTTTTGGATCTAGATAACCATGATGGATAAGTAGGGTTAACTTTAGCTATTGTATAGGGATAGGTATAGGTATTACAAGGAGATGTAGCCATGTTATAGGGTTAGATTATCACACTATAGGGTTTGGCTATGACCTTATAGGTTCATCTTGTTACTATCATAGGGGAGAGGGATCAGGCTAAGACCTTTTTAGGCTTGGTGACCTAGGAGAGGTACTCTATGAGGTAGAGAGGAGAAGGAGAAGTAGCAAGATAGGTAGTTCCACCAATTTTTACTCTTATGGCATGATATCTAGCTAAAATGGAGGAATTATGGTACTAAGAGGCTATTGTCCTAACATAATGTCCACAAGAGCCCCGATGGGGTGAATACTAAGTTAGCTTAGTAGGTGGGGTAGTTTTGGTGATCCCAAGTTAGTGGGTAAGGTTTGTATCTAGATATACAAGGACAGGTGGTGGATCAGTAAGTACAACAAGTGGGTACACACCAAGATCTAGTGGTGATCCAAGAGGTAGTGGTGTCCCTAGGGCATATATATAACTAGATATATGACTTTTATATATCATTTTGATTCTATTCTATGAGTGAATGTGGTGAGATGTATAATTTTGAGAGAGAGTATATCTACATATACACATTATTGTGTTATTTGACTCATGAGTTGTGTGTGTGTGTGTGTGTGTGTGTGTGTGTGCGTGCGTGTGTGTGTGTGTGTGTGTGTGTGTGTGTGTGTGTGTGTGTGTGTGTGTGTGTGTGTGTGTGTGTGTGTGTGTGTGTGTGTGTGTGTGTGTGTGTGTGTGATCATTATTTATGCCCATGTTCATGGTTTTCTTAGTTTATGTCTTGATGTTGACTTGTTAGGCATGAAATGGATTTGATAAATGGTTATGTTGATGACATGCTAAATTATAATGAGTATACTGCATTATTCTAGACTTTAGACATTTGATGGAAAATGGTTGATTATTTAAATGTTTATATATGTTATTGTTTTATTATGGTTATGCATATTTTTAATGTTTTTAAGATAAAACACCTATGATAGTGTAATTAACAACACTAGGTGGGAGACCAAAGAATCTAATAAAGAGATAAATGTCACAATGAAAATATCAACTAGTCATAATAGGATGAGAAGAGGGCATGATGCCTCTTTATTGATAAGGACTAAAACAAAGCCAAAGTTGAATTGACTTAATGAACATGAGCTCTTCAAATGCTTTGCATGAGCATTCATTAGTTGGTTAAAAAGGTGTCTTGAATGTCAAGTAAGCTCAAGAATCCCTTTCATATAGTGAGTAAAGGGGAGGTGGGTAGGAATGGAACCTACTCACAAGAATAACATGCCTCTTTTATAGGTGTCTAAAGAGTCAGTATAAACAAGTATATGCTATGTAAAGTGAAGAATGATCAATGTGGTAAGTCTACTTATGAAATATGCTTGTGACTTCCACTTTAGTTTGTTGCTTGAGAGCTAATTATGGCTTTAAAAATTAGTGTGATTTTACTGTGATTTTGATAATGGGTCTTTCGATGATTATTTTATATGGGAAGCTGATCGATATGAGAAGATTCCATGAAAATGTTGTGATTTTGACAAAATTATTTATTTATCCATCCCTCAAGGGAGTGGTCCAAGTTTATTCATTTTGTTCAATGATTTTTGATAACTATCCTTTGAGGGATCAATCCACCTTACATTTTGGAAATTTTAAATAAATTTTTGATAGTTTTCCTTCAAGGGAGTAATCTATGAATGATAGGAATGACCCATGATTTCTATTGATAGTAAATTTTTTATTTTTTTTAAATTTTGCTTGACATAGACTTGCTTAGGCCAATTTAGCGGTTCACCTTTATGAAGGCAAAACTAGAAGCATAAGAAGGTTGATTAGGTGTGAAAAGGTTTAGGTGATGACAATCATAGGAATCCATCTTGTAAAGGGGTGGAAAGTACCATGGAAACCATGCCATGGGTAGAGCCATTATACCCATTATTTAAGATAAGGTTATGTTAGTGATAGATGATCACATGATTCAGTTTTAATTGGTTACCCCTAAAATAGGGAGATGGAATGTGGGTAGTTAGCAAGGAATGAACTTAAGTTAGACAAAAGGTGAGCTTGATCCCTTTTAATAAAAGAATGGATGCAAATGTAAATCATTAAGGGGCTCAAGTTTTGGGTGGCCTTTGAGGGAAGATAACTGGTAATCTCTTAATCCATGCTTATGGGTTATGATATAAGGTCCAAGCCAATTAAAAACAAACTTTCCCCACTTGTTTTTCTCCATATTAGTGACATGTCAGGTTTCCTTTAGGATGAGGTATTCAATATTGAATTCTCACACTTGAAGGTGTTTATTATAGGCATGCTTGAAATTATCTTAATAGACATAGAGATGGGTAAGGGATACTAGACAATGCTCATCAAGTAGCTTGAGCTGGGCTAAATGGTGTTGATGATAATCACTCTCAAAAATGAGATCTTATAAAGATATGCAAAGAGAGGGTATTTTGAATTCAAGAGGCAAGATAGCTTCTGCTCCAAAAATAAGGGAAAATAGGGTAACACCCACAGGAATTCTAATTCTAGCATGATATGCCCATAAGGTGAAGGGGATGTGTAAATGCAAATCCTGACCAGATGCATTAACCCTTTTAGTTTTCATGTTATTAAGATTTTTGTTACAGGCCTTAACTTATACATTTTCTTGAGGGAAATAGGGTGAGGAGAAGATTAACTTAATGTTGAATGCATCACATAGACCCTAGACTTACTTGTTCTTAAAGGATTTACCATTATCAATGATAATCTTATGAGGAACACTGAAGGTGGAAGATAATGTGATGGTTGATAAAGTCAACAATCTATTCCACTTTGGTTGAGACTAGAGGGATAGCCTTTACCCACTTGGTAAAATACTCAATCATGATGATAATATAATAGTGTCACTATGATTAATGAGGGTTGATTTCACCAATAAGATATAGACCCATTATGAAAAGGGATAAAAATTGGTGGAAACTATAAGGCTATGGCTAGATTCATGATGAAAATTAGCATGATGTTGATATTTGACACATTTTTTCACATAATAAAAACAATATTAGTTAAGGGCAGGCCAATAATAGCTAAGGTGAAGGATGCATTTAACCATAGTGAGTCCACTAAAGTGTCCTCCATATATTCCATCATGTATTTCCTTGATAGAGTGGGAGGCTTCTTGACTATGTAGGCAACAGAAGAGGAGACCTTCAAAGCCATATTTATAAATAATTCCTCCCATAATGGTATGGTAAGAGGTACTCTAAATAAATTCTCTTCGATCATTCCTAGAGAGACCATAAGGAACTATGCTAAGGTTAAGGTAGTAAAATATTTATTGATACCAAAGGTCAGTTTGGGTCTTCTTGACATTAAAAATGGTGAGAAAATCTAGTTTGACATAGGAAGGCTAGGTAAGCCTGTGGATAATGATAGACAACTTAGAGTTTGAGGGTGTAGATGGGATATGAAAATCAAGGGAAGCCATGGTGTCAATTAACTTGTTGGTAGATTATAAGGTTGATTGAATATGGTAGTGTTTGAATGATGCTATAAATTCATCAACTAGTTGTTTTTACTATTGTAGGACATCATTCTTACAATGATAAGATCCATTGATTTGATTGACCACAAGTTGGAAGTCACTAAATTTTTTTTTTTTTTGGACTCCTAGGGATAAGGCGATTTAAAGGACTATCACAAGGGCTTCTTACTCAACCATATTGTTGGTATATTTATAATAAAGCTTGAAGGACAAAGGTAGAGGTTTATCATCAAAGGGGATAAGGATGATACCAGCTTCCCCACCATGCTGACACTTCAAACCATCAAACATAGTGACTTGATAGGTAAAGTCTACCTGAGAGAGGACCATGATGGAATCATTAGGGAACTTAAGAGGAAGAGATTGGTTGTCTACTGATGGAGCTTTGACCAATTGATTGGTAATAACTTGACCTTTAATTGAATTTTTATAAATGAACTCAAGGTTAAACTCTACTAAAAGCATGAGCCACTTGGCTATACGCTAGTTTTGGTATGGCTTAGATTGCATGTACTTGAGTGGGTTAGTGTTAGTTATGACGTAGGTTTTATGGTTAAGAAGTTAGTGTTAAATTTTGGTAGCCATGAAAACTAAGGCTAAGCAAAGTTTCTTGATATGGGTGTACCGAGTCTCATACTCTACAAACATACAACTAATGTAGTACACGACTTGATTTTTATGTTGTTCATCTTGGTGAGCCAACATTACCCTTGATGAATGGTTAGTGGCAAAGATATATAAGAAGAAAGGTTGGTCATCCTTAGGAGGGGTGAGGACATGTGGTGATAAAATGTACTTTTTGAGTGAATCAAAGGCCTTTTGACAGTCAATATTCCATTTGAAATACACATCCTTCTTTAGGAGGTGGTGGAATGGTTTGCACTGATCCAAAGTTGGGAGATAAAATGATGAATGGATTGCAACTTCCCCTGCAAGATATAAAGCTTCTTAAGGTTGGTTGGAGGAATCATGTCTAGGATGGCTTTGATTTTGGTAGGATTGACTTCAATACCACAAAGTGAGACAATAAAACTGAGAATCTTTCCTAATAAAACCACAAAAATTCACTTCTTGGGGTTTAGGTCGACAAGGTAATGGATGAGGCATTCAAAAATGATCTTAAGAACAACCAAGTGATCTTTTTGGAGTTTGGATTTTTTGATAAGGTCATCCACATAGTCCTCAATGATCTTATGGATGAGGTCATAGAATATATAGGTCATGGAATGTTAGTAGGTTACACCATCATTATTTAGATTGAAAGGCATGACTCTATAGTAAAAGGTTCCCTAAGGGGTAGTGAATGTAGTTTTATGTTGATCTTCAAGAGTAATTAAGATATAATTGTAACTCGAGAACCCATCCATGAGAGATAAAATCTCATGGCCATCTATAAGATCAATAAGATAGTCAATTATTAATAGAGGGAAGTCATCTTTGGGGTAGGTAAGGTTAAGGTCATGAAATTTCACACAAATGCATAGTCCCCTCATGGCTTTGGTGACAGGCATGACATTTGAGACCCATTGAGGGTATTCAATGGGTTAAATGAAATTGATAAATAAAAAAAGTTGAATCTCTTCTTTGACAAGAAGGGATATGTGAGGGTACATGCATCAGAGCTTTTTCTTGATAGGTTTGGCATCACAGTGAGTGACTATGTTATGGGTAGCAATGGTGGGTCAATTCTAGGCATATCACTATAAGACCAAGCAAAGGCTATGTTACAGTCTTGGAGGAAAGAGAGGAAGTCCTAAAGTTATTTAACATTAAATGATTGGCTAATTTTGAAAATGTAGGGGTTATCTAGAGTACCTAATTTGATATTCATGGTAGATCTATTCAACATGGTTGAATACTCGAGAGTTAAGGATTTATCGATTGAATAATCTAGGGCACCAAGGTAGGTAAGAATAGAATCATCCTCTTAACACTAAATAGTGTTAATGATAAGAGAGTCTTCTCTTATAATTTTACAAAGGGATGGTTATGGTCACACCTCCTTCAGATAAGTTAGGGGTCCAAGGCTGATCATGTTGATGAAATAAAAGTTTGGTGGGATGATGTCATTATCCTCACATGCAATTGGAGGTGAGGACAGTGAAGAAGGGTCATCTTCTTCAACAATGGTAATAATGGGTTGCTTGGATTTATTCTTATTAGTTAAGATGAAATCTAGTCCATGATTCTCATGTGGCTTCCTATTTTTGATGGTGACCAATTCATGTGGACCATGTTCATACTACCCAAGATCGAAGCCTTTCCAAGCACACCAATGGAGGCATGTCTTAGAAAAGCTTTATTTATCTAGGTAAGAGAAACTGATGGTGAATGGTTGAGTTGAAAGAGAGGTGGTATAACCATCAAGGGATTTTTTAAGTCCCCTATAGATAAAATAGTTTTGATGGTGGGGAGGTCCAAACAAAACAATAGTCATGACATAGAGGTCATATCCTGGTTGGTTGGTAAGTTTCCCATACTTGTTAGGAGTAGGGAAAGTGTCAAATGATAAAAGGTGATACTCCCCCAATGAAATGATATGGAATGTATATTCTAAGGGCTTTATGGTGGGGATTTAGTCTAAATGTAGAGAGCAACTAGTTGATGCCTCATCAATAAAATGGGGTATGATATCCACTTTGGTGGTTGAAGGTTGAGTTTTAGTGGTTGGAGGTGTGATAGATGGGGGTATGAAGACATAATTTGGGTGATAGGACAAGTTTAATGTTGAGAAAGGACTTGGGTTATCCTAGATGGTGATGACCTGGCCTTCATGCTCAAACCTAATGCAACAGTGGAGGGTAGAGGGAACGTAACCCATGGAGCGAATCCAAGGTCATCCAAACAAGATGTTGCATTGAAATTCACCTTCCATAACATAAATTTTTTTGAGGAGAATTTGGGGTCCTAAATAGATATAGAGGATGATATTTACCAAGGTAGTGTCCATGGTATTATTGAAGGAGTGAAAGATAGTTGAAGATTTAGACATGACATTATCCAGTAAGTTCAGTTGGTTATAGGCATGAGAGGAGGTGATGTTAATGTGGTTCCCCCATCAATCATGAATAATTTGATTTGGGTTTGGTTGATGTAAGTAGTAATAAAGAGTGGGAGTCTATATCCTTAGGTTGGATGGAATGTATTTCTAAATCCTTGAAGGTAACAAGGTTAGAAACTTGAAGGGCACCAACAAAGGCTGCTAGAGGCTGGGGGTACTCAGGGTGGACCTCAATGGATTATAAAGCCTATATTAGTGATTGGTAAAGATGGGAAAGGTATATATCAACTCATATAAGCTCATCTTCACTAGGGTCTGATGAAGTTATTTGAGGATAACTCTCTAGATGGATTCTAAGGGGTTAGATTGGGAGGCACCTAAGATAGACACCTTGGATTTGGTCAAAGAGGGAGATGGTTGGGTGTAGGTTAGTTGGGAGTTTGAGGAGGGGTAAGTCCAAGGAATGGACACCTTAGCATTCCCCTTATCCTTATGTTATGCTCTTATAACCACATTGATAGTATGGATAGAAGGAGAGGTTGAGTGAAAGGATTGGTCAAACTCATCTTCACTTTTGGGTGAGAGTGGAAGAGTAGGTTAGTATTGGGTAGGTATGATTTTTGGTAGGATTGGTATGGGGCTCATAAGAGGTTTGTATATTAATAGATCATCCTCATCATAAAGCTCATGGATGATGGTTTGGAAACCTTTAAAGTTCTCTATATCATGGTCGAGTTTCTTATTATAAGAACACACTTAGTGGTCATTGTACTAGATGGGTTTTGAAGTAAGAGGGTTAAATGGATTGATGGGAGGTAAGCCTAAACAAGAGGTTTGTAATAACCTATGGAACATGGTTGAATAGGATTCATCTAAAGGTGGTAGAGGTGTAATAGTTTCTAATTTGATGGTTGAGGTAAGAGGTTGCTTGGAAATAGGTTGTTGGTATTTATTTTAGGTGAGGCGGTGTGTTTGGTTGACAAATTTGATTTAGGCAAGGAGGTTGATGAGATAGATTTGGAATATCACAAGGTAGGTAGATTAGGTATTATTGTCATGGTAAAAATAGGTGCATTAGAGAGAAAATATGAAGATATAATTGAAAGAGGTGGTGGGGTTTTGTTATAGGTAATTGGATTCTTACTCAAGGTAGAGGGAGGTAAAATTTGGGCCTTCCATACTTTGTGTGGTTTCACCTCTTTGGTTTCTTTGGTCTAGTGTTTGGTGGCTAGGTTTCAAGAGGTTAGGTCTACCTTCATTAAAGGGTGACTAAGGCTTGTCATAGGGAGGATACCAAGGTTTTTGATTGGTTTGGTTAGTTTGTTCTAAGAGGTGACTCGATTGCTTAGGATTTAGGTGCCTTGGATGGTTGAGGGATTATTGGACTAGTAAAAGTTGTTATTAGTCTAGTTGGTAGGGTAGAAGTTTAGATGGTGGAAGTGGTAGGTTGGTTTATTAAAGGTATGGTTGGGTGTTCTTGCCCTGTGATATAAGGTAATCATAATTTTTTCTAGAAGGTGGTCTAATATATGTTAGGTTTGGAGATAAATTTCAATTTTTTTACTAGCCTATACAATGGTTTTTAGGCTGGCTTAATTCCTTGAACAATAGACCTAAAAGATAGGCACTTAGGTGGGGACATAGGGATGGTAACTTCTTCCTCAATCAAAAGATGCAAGGTTTAGATAGGTGGTTCCTTAATGGGGGGAGGATACATGGAGGTTTCCTTCTTGATAATGATTTCTAAAGGGGGAGTAGGTTGTTTGGTAGTTAAAGGTGAGGGTGAAGAGATGATGGTTGGTTGTTCTTGTATATCAACTGAAAGGGAGGCTAGTGGCTCTACTACCTCAATAAGTAGAGGGAGAAAGGATAGTACTTCCTTAGTTTGAGTGTCTAAAGAAAGGGAAGGTAAGTCCACTATCTCAATATATAGTGGAGAATCAGAAGAATAGATGTTATTTGGTTCGTTAATGAGTGCATCAAAGACCATGTTAATTGTATGGGTATCATGAGAACACTCAACATTATTACTATCATTCTTGGTAGAAGCATAGTTTGGTAAGGTTTGCCTAAATATATCAAGGGCTTGGTTTGATGGTGTATTAGGGTTGTCTAATGTAAGCTTCCCCTTATTAATGAGGGATTGGACAAAAATCTTAAAGGTGTTTCACCTACTAACATCATGTCTTATAACTTGATGAACGACACATAGATGATTCTCATTGAACCAGCTAGGTGTAGGGTGAGAGGAATTAAACTATTAAGGAGGTTTGATAAGAGGAAGTTGAATGATGTTGACTTTTAATAACTTATATAATATGGAAGCATAGGATTCTCCAAGTGAAGTGAATTACTTTTGGTTATTCTAGTTTTGGTTCCTCAAGTTTTGCTTTGAGGAACTAGATGAATTAGATTGGTTGATGGAAGGTGGAGGAGTGTATTTTAAGACAACCACATTTATTATACCCTTGCTCTTGGTGTTGGTATTGGAATAGTTGTTGGACTTAGAGGAAGAAGCCTCATTGGTCTTATAAGTTGAATTCTTGTTCTTTAGTTATAACTTTCCTTCATCAATGACATAGTTCTCTATCTTGCATGCCATGGTGAAAAGCTTCATCAAAGGTTTGGAAGATTTGGACATGTAGTGTAGAGGGGATATGATTGACACATGATTGAGTAAATAACTCTATGAGTTTGGGTTGAGGTAAAGAAAAGGAAAGTTGGTTAATCAAGCTCCTTCAATGAGCTATAAAATTGGCAATGGATTCATCATCAAACTTCTATATAGAGTAGAGGTTAGTGATAGAAAGTTTCTTGGAGATATTGATTGAAAAGTGGTCCAAGAATTTTTGAGCTAGTTGGGTGAAGGAGAAAAGGAAGTGCTTGAGTATGGCACTATACCATCCAATGTTAGACCAACTAGAGGCATGGGGAAGGTGTGGAGAAGAAGGGAATCATCACAGGTTATGATTTAACAAGCATGCCTAAATTCTCTAAGGTGTTGTTTGGGATCCTCCTTACTTTGAAATTTAGAGAACTTGGGAAGTTCCCATTAGGGAGGATATGGCCTGATAAGTATGGATGGATGGATGGGCTCATTATAGATTTCTTCATATGACAAGATGCTATGAAAACCCAAAATAGATGACTCTAAGATGGTCATATTTTCTATAAGCATCTTCATTAGGTTGGCTTGGGGTTGTGCATCTAAAAAGTTGTAAGATTCATATTGTTACAGTGGTTGGGAGATATGTTGATAATGGGTGGAAGGTTGGGAGGTTGCCACATATTGATAAGTGAATGCTAATGGTTGGGTGGAAGATACATAAGGGTAGGTAGAGGTAGATGGTTGGGTAGTGGGTACATCCCCTTATATATTAGGGATGTAGCCAAAGTTTGGTGCTATGAGTGCTTGTTGGATAGGAGTGATAGTTAGGTTGGTGATTGATGGGAGGGTGGTGACCCTTATATTAATCAATGACAAGGTAAAGGGTATGAAAACCATAAGGATTTGATGTGGAATGGTGGTTTATGGGTTGGAGGTATATATAGGAAGGTTGGAAGTGCTAGAGGTAGGCACTCTTACAATGGAGGAATGGTTGGTAAGAGTAGAAGGTATAAGGTTAGTGGTTGTTTGGGTTGGTTGGTTTTCAATGGTAGTCTCAAAGGATTTATTGGTTGATGAGGAGACTTGGGTAGTTAATGCTTGAATTATGACCATGGAAATGGAGGTACTCCCCATGAGGTAGAAAGGCATGCTATAAGTTAAATCTACAAGTGGGGTTGAATTTAATATACAATAAGACATGGTTGTAAGATAATATTGCAATTTTACAAGATTGTTATCTATGAAAGCAGTAAAATTTGCATCTCCTTGAGAAACCTCTTGAGGGAATCAGGAATTCTTGAGGGTTAGGGAGAGTTTGTTGGTTTAGAAACATAGTGCATGGATGAAGAAGTAGAATAGGCAGGTAGGTTTGGTGATGGGTTTTGATCCACAAGGTCTCTTTGTTACTGGAGAGTGAGAACTATATGAGATAGGGGAGATAGAAAACACAAAAAACCTTAATACTCAAAAAAAGATAAGAAAAGAAAATGTTTAAAGAAATAAAATCACACTCTAAAAGATATGTTAAGCCCTAGAGTTTTAATTAATCTTGCTTTTGGATTATGCCTTAAGGAGATGTGACTAAAATTGGTTTGTAGAGTGGGTACTAAAAAGGAAGTCTATTGTTGGTTTTAGGTTGTGTTTAGGAAATAAAAAAGAATCTATATTAGAATCAATATATGGTTTGGTATTGGGGCCTACCCTTCACTTCACACACTACAATGATAAGGGTGTTGGATTCTTAGACAATATATATTGATATCCATAGATTATACTCAATTAGAGAGTTGAGTTGGTCCTCCCCTTGGTAATGACCTCCAAGTAGGATCATTGAGAAAGGGTAATGTTACCACTAGGTGATGAAATCCTAGTCAGGACTTGTCTTAAGTTTGTTTGATGTTTAAATGGTGAAAGTGTTTTAATTGTGTGTGTGAAACAAAGAGTGAAGCTATGATAGATTACTTTGATTTCAAGTTAAGCTATGTGAACTAACTTTCAAGTAGTCAATGTATGCACTTAATTTTAAGCCCAAAAAAACTTTTGATTTCATTAATGAGCATAAAATAGAGAGATAATGCAAGAAAATAAGAACCCAAGTAAGGACACAAGGGTCCCACTAAGCATGCTAGAATGTTTTAGTGAATTTTTGTTTATAATTGGAAAAGGGAAAATAAGAAACTAAGTATAAGTATGGTTGAAAAACCTATTTAATTGTGCACACATTGAAATTAGAATATTGTGAAGAGTGCCTCTTTAGCTTGGGAGGATAACCTAGGGATAAGGAAGAACTAAATTAGATTTATTTGTTAGATAGATAGTTGAGTGGATTGCCTAGCGATAGCTAGATCTCGAAAGAAAGAGCTTCCTTAGGGGTTGTCAATCCACACATTTTAAATAATTAAGTTTATAAAAGATAATAGAAAGTACTTGCATCAATAGGCAAAACATATTGAAATTAAACATAAGAATATTTGCTTAAGAAATAGACTATAAATGATTAAATTAGTGAGAAACTAATTAATACTAGCACTAGAGAGTTGGGGTCTATTTCAAAAAATTATAAAGGGGTCTATGAATAGGAAGGAATTAAAAAATTAGGTTTGGTTAGAAGAAAGTGGGTGAAATTAGCTTGCTTATCTTTACTACAATAGCGACCATTGATGGTTTGGTTGACCATTGGTGATTAAGGTGACTGTTGGTGATTGGGTTGACTATCGGTGGCTGGATAAATCGTTGATGGTTGAGTCAACCATCGATGGTTACTATGTCTAGATCTAGGTTGATAAAAGGGTTGGTTGATGAGATCCAAACATGGATTCTAAGGAATGGGTAAGGTCTGGATTAAATGGAAATAAAGTAAATGAATATTGATAAATAATTACTTATATTACCAAAATTCAATTGGGTGGATGATTGAGGTAGTTAACCTATTGGTGGAATCTAGCTTGATTTTGATAGAGTAATAGTACCTAAAGACTCAGTGGAGTGGTAGCATAAATTGACTTTATGATATGATAGATGGTTTGCTAGATTATTGATAATGATTGACCTATAAAAGGAAACTCCTAGATGCACAAATTATTGATAACAATTGTATATGGATTTTCACCTCTTTTCTCCTCTCTCTTATAGGCAAGGAAAGAAAGTTACAACAATACATGAAATAAACCTTAAAATTTTAAATCATCCATACAATGATCTATAATTGGAATTAGATGAGTTATCTTTAGAAAATCAAGGTAGGTGACTTACATGTTAGTGGTTGAGGAGGTGGACCCTGACCGTCAATGGTTAACCTAACCATCAGTTGTCGAGGGTAAAGTGTAAAAAGGGGTAAAAGATTAGGTTAAGTTAGTTTAGCCAACTTGACTATAGGTAAACTTGATTAGGGGTTAGAGGGTTAGGTTGGTCCTAAGGAGGTCCCATGTGGTCCAAGGGTGCTTCAACACTTAGAGTCATAGTGTGTAAATTTCCAATGTCAACATAAGTAATAGGCACAAGTGGATTCTCATAACCACTGACTATTTCATAAGGTGGACATAAATAGTTGTGCTTAAGGAAGCTAATGAAAAGTCCATCCTCATCTTATATGAAGGCATTTTAATGATATTTTTGTTCCCACCACCATTATCTCTAACAATGCATTGGCTTTCCTTGGAACCAAGATCAATTAAGGAGCCATTAGGCACAACATCCATTTGAGTGCCTCATAAAATTATTTCCCCCAAGGTTATGGTCTAGCTGAGTCCATGAACAAGAGCCTAATTTGCATTATCAAAAGGAATCTTGAGGATAACCAGTGTGTTTGACACACAAAGCTTAAGACCAACATGTGGGTTGATTAAGTCATGCCCAAGAGAATACTGGGAAACTCACCCTTCTTGTTAGTTTATGTTAGGGAAGCTAGATTACCAACATCCCTCAAGTTACCCTCATTAGAACTAGTGCATCAGTTTGATTTGCTTGAGAGCAATCCCTTCGAAGTAAGGTTAACATAGCTAATGGATCTCAAATAAATTAGAATGCCAGCTACATGCACCATATAAATTCAATAAACATAGCCCAAGAGGGTCTTTGATAATAAGGATGGAACCAAAAGTTTCAAAGTAGAGGACTTAGTATTAAAATGGGATGCGAACAAAGCTAAGCCTGGAAAGCACACTAAGTTTGATGAAATATGGAGTCACCCATATACCATCCCTAGTTGTAAGCCATCCAATGCCTTCCAACTTGCTAACATGAATGGAGAATAACTACTTACCCTAGTTAATGGAATTCATCTCAAACACTATCTCCATTAACTCCTTGTATACATTTGTAAATAAGTAGAGTAGATGATTTTCATTTCTATAAGGTGCACTTCATGAACCCTTGTTTTAGAGTAGTTTGAATTCCTTCAAGCACTTTTTCATAATTTTTTCTTATCTTATGTCTTTTCCTCTAAGTGGCTTTGGTGTAGTTCATGTCTTATCAGGTGAATCTTATTTCATTTCAAGAGCCAAAAGTGTGTAATCATCACAATAGAAGAATAAAGAGCCAAAAGTTCCAAAGACTCCATGCCTAAGGGATTGTTCAAAGGACTATTAGGTCCCTACTTAGTAGGTAAGTGGTTTGCAAAGGTCACCATAAGTTTTGACTTTCTAAGTCACCCCTACTTGGTGTAAGACCTCCTAAGGCCTTATAGAAGATCAACACATCTACAAAGTCTCCAACACTTCAAATAGAAGGAGTGAAGATGATCCTCATCCATACCCAAGATCAAAATAAAAGCACATGTCTACACAATGACATGGGGATAGCCTATGCCAAAAAAGGAAATCAATGCATGTATGTGCATAGGAATTGGTGGTGCATAAGCCCAAAGGCACACAAGTTCAAAGAGACTGGGTCTATAGGTCTTAAATGGTTAAGTAAAGGAGTGAAAAATTAGATACATATTGCCCAAAGTGCACCTAAAAACCTCTATTTTCATGTGTTCCCAACCTTAATATCTCCTTTGTGCCTACCCAACACTCTTCTATTCCTACATGTAGGATCCTATGTCTTTGCCTCCTGATTACATAGTGCACAACCTCCTTCTATATCTACCACATGGTGGTCTTACATTCACTCAACATAAGGATCTTCACATCCTCCCTAGGGAAAGTGCCAACCTTCCACATGTCATGCCCACACTCTCCCTTTCTAATGATCCCAAATGAACTTTCCTGAGAACTTGTCAAAGCACCATGCATAAAAAATATGGTGGATTTAATGAAGGTCATTGGAGGTAGTTGAGATAAGCTCATGGTACTATCAAAATTATATATTAAAGAAGCTACTTGACATCAAGATTTGAAGTGCACACCATATTTTGATGCTATCAAAAAATGTTCCAGTTCCCCATGCATGTGTGCCAAGAAGTGATCCTGCCACCAACTAGATCCAATCATTTGACAAAAACATGGTCCCAGTACTACAAAATAATTTAATGCTTCATCCATCACCCAAGTGTTGCATTTATTATAATACCAATTTGATCCTCTATAAAATCTTGGTTCTTTAATTGTAAAAGGGTTGACACATTTTAACAACCTCACACTGCTAAAATTGCCCTCCATGAGTAATTATATTGGCTAATCCCTAAAAATTAATGAGAATTAAGCTCACCTATTTCTATTCTTTTGATGATCTATGTGCTATTTATGTTTTTTTATCTTTGATTCTAGGTAGTGTTTACCCTTCTTTATTATCCATTCCTTATACCTCCTCATTAAACTCATAACTCACTTGCAAGTCATATCCTATGCAAACTTGGGTCTATGTTGACACTACTTGTGGATCATTTATCATCTCTCTTAGTGTATCATTGTGTTCCCATTCCTCTATATGAAACACTTATGTATTTGGAGTGTCCTTGGTAGAATCTATGTGGAAACATCTTTTTCTCAATCATTGTAGTGTGCTTATGGTAGTATGAGTGCTCATTATATTATGTGCACATCACCTCTTTTATGTTACATATTCCTTACCCGCTCCCTCCATTTTCCCCAAGAAGTTATTAGATTTAGACTAGTGGTAGGTTACCTTTCTGTGCTTTAAGTCTATTCACTAATCTTAAACCATGTGTGTTTAGAATAGAAGGAATTCAACCTACTCTAGAGACTCATCCCAAGGAATGTAAGGGTACCATGCCTTGGTGACATTTCCATCATTACAATGAATCAACTAATGCTCACATGAATTTGCATGATAATACTTCTATGCCCAATACCTTAGACTCTTATACCACATGTAATTCCTTCTCTCTCAGCACCCTACCATAAAGCTTCCCCATTCCATCAAGCATCCATAGGTGCATATTTTGAATTACAACACATACTTCATTAGCTACACTCTTGTTGATTATGAAACTTGTTACATGTAGGTTGAAAAGAGTGTTTGGAAATTATCTTCATAATCAATTAGTTAAGACATTACATATTTAATTAATAAATGATGGTAATAGTGAGTTCTCAAGCCTTACAAAAATTCTTGACCCAACCAACCCTCTCATGAAAGGTTTTTAATTTCATCATGATTTTGAGTGAATTTGTTCTTATCTATGTCAACCAAAAGTCCATCAATAGAAAATTCATTGTTGATTGGTTGGTATATTTCCCTATAGAAGCCAATGATCTCATTGACACCTAATTCCCTAATGAGGTGATATGTTACATAGAGAAACCAATGATTTTATCATCTCCATGGTATACTAATATTCTAAATTATTTAGTTTAATTTAGCTATCTTGAATGTGCCAATTTATTACAAAGGTGATGCATTCATATCATTACAACTAAACACATTATTATTGATGATTTTATCATTCAAAAATTATTTATATGACATGTTACTAAGATGTTTTGATGAATAAGAGTACTAAAATGTCCTTTTTCATTGTCACAATGATATTTATGGTGGAAATTTTGGTGGCCACATAACTAATCACAAAATATATTGGGTGAGATACTTATAACCCACTCTTCAACATGATGTTATTTAATATGTAATTAAATTTTAGAAGTGTCAAAAATTATACCATTATATTCACATTCCCACTAGGGAACTTCAAGCCATTGTCACTCCATGGCTATTCTCTACTTGGGGGTTAGATTTAGTTGGAAAGCTCTCTCCTACTTCCTTAGATGTCCATCACTTAATTAAAACAAATAGAAAACTTTACTAACTTGGCATAATCTATGCCTTTTATAATAATTGATATATTTATAATCCCCAAGTTCATATTAAATTAGATCATTTGTAGGGTTTGGATCTCATAGGTCATTATCATAAATAATAGGACCCTTTTTAAGAATCTTTAGTTATGTGAAATATGAAATAAATTTGTTATATATCATAACAAAACATATATTTACTACCCACATGATAACAACCAATCCAAGGACACAAACAATATCTTATAGTCTATCCTAGTTAAAATATTAAAATATAACAAAAAACATTGGCACCTTTAACTCTATCTTATGCTAAGGGCCTATAAAATGTGTATTCAAATGGCCATGGGGTAACCCTTTATTCCTTTGTCATCAGAGTGAAATATGTTATACACTTTGGGGTAAAAATTACTAGCCTTTGTGTCTCTCTTAAATATATCCTTGATCATGAAGAGTATAAAAATGGATGGCTAACATAATTATAAAATTTAGATAAACATCAGCTCATGGCTACACAAAATTACATTACATACACATAATGCATGTCCCAAAAATTTAATAAAAATATTCATGCATGCCTGATAAAATTGGGATTCCTTATATTATGACTTGATAGTATAATACATAACAAAAATGGATAAGGTTATAAGTTCAATCCCAATTTTTTGGGCCTAGATCTGGAAACTAAGAAATTTGATAATGGAACCTATGGGTTGTGGACTTTATAGGATAAGGAGTTTGGTTAGTCTATGAAATATTAATGGTTAAAACATTTCTACATATATTCACTACATTTCACATCCCCCTCTTTGTATAGTAAATATGTTTTTACACTATTTATGTGTTGCTTTGCATATCCAAGGTTTTTTAGTGGTTGTTTAGATATGAGTTTATGTGACAATTGTTTTTCAAAATGTAACATATGATTCCATTTCATTTTCCACATCACCTTATTTCATCTTATAAAAAATTCTCAATCACCCTAATGTAGGTTTTTGGTTAGTTATTATGAGCATAATGTACCTCATTCCTCTATACTTTCTTAAAAACTTAGAAATTCTAGTATACATCCTAGTCTAGAAGCTTATCCATGAAAAAGTATTCTTTCAAATTCCTTCTAAGAAAAAACACTATAATGATAAACTTATGTAATATTACTCACCTATCTTGGTCCTCGATGATGATCCTATAAACACTATTTCTAACTTATATAGCACTCTAGTCTTGGGCACTTAAAAAATACATATCATGGATGTACCTTCAATTTCTAGACATTTCCTACTACCAAAAGGCTTATATACACTATCTATATATGCCTAATTGATTATATCTTTGTCTAAAAAATTCTATTCTAATGAATCAAACATTATATATTTCCTATAATGTTATAAACCTACTTATCTTATATTTATAAAAGTTATGGACATGCACCTATTTTTCAATTACTCAAACACTTGCATCCTAGTTAGACACCTACATCAATGAAAATGTCATATCCCAATGCAAGTGTCTAGTGTCCTAAAGTCATCAAATTTATAAATTAAATTTATTCCTATGGTTTCCCTATGTTATTTAATGTGAGATATTAACCAAAAGGATTGACATGAATGCAAGATCAATCCTCATTCATTCCTCACCTAGCATAGACCTAACAAATTCTTACCTACTCACAATTTAAATTACCAAAGGCATTTAATAAAACACTCAAGTGAGAAAATATTCCCTATTTTCTCATATTTCCATAAAATTCATAGGTACAACACATCTACAAGTTTGAATTACTAAAGTAACATTCCATGAGCCAAATTTTCCAAGTTACAAGTTAGATCACTATTATACTTTATTTTCACACATTACATGATTCACACATAAGACATCATATAAGTGAGAAATACATAATTTTGAGGCCCTCTTACGAGTATTGTATATATAGGAAATCCTCATTGATAGAGGGGTATTTGTGGAATCTTGACACTATGTGCTCATTAACCTATTTTCCCATAACCACTATGAAGATGTAGAACTAAGGTTTTCTAATTTGACAAGGAGTAACAACCCATGACCTATATTTGAATGGACCAAAGTGAAGGTGACATATAACCCACAATCATTTAGGTGGTCCCATCTAATTTCAATAGGTATTCCATATGGGACACCTATATCTAATCTAGACAATATTATCGATGTAACTATTCCATGTCAATACAAGCATTTATGGATACAAACATATAATTTATAGAATTAGGTGAATTATCTAAAATATAAATCCACTCTACTTTCTGATCAATTTAGATAAAGATCTATATTATCATCAAAAATAGATAAGTATCTTTTTCTCATTATCATTACAATATCTATCATAACCATACTTTATTTTTAGTATATTTCATCATAATAAATTTAGTATATGTTTATCTAAATTTCATAAATAATTGGATTTCTTTAAATATAGTCTTCCATCATTGTTCTCTTGTCTATCTCTACCCCTTCAACCTTTAATTATCCATATCTAGATTTTAGGGTTAAACTTTTGGTGAACTTTATTTGTGTGAATCCAATTTTTTTTATTCTTAGGGTTTTAAGCTAGCTAGGGTTCCAAATTTTTATGATTTTTTAGTTCTTATTTATATTATTTTTATGTAACCTAGGCATAGCCCTAGATTTGGAGGTGTGCATATTCAACACATTTACCTTACCCTTCTACCACCTAATTTTTATAAAACCAATGAGGGACCTAATCATATTAATCATGATGATACCAATGTTGAAAATGAAAAACATATTGATGAATTTATCATAAAATAATATTATGATAATGAAAACCATGAGTTTAATGAAATTAATAAACATGAGCAAATAGATCATGAGAAAATGTAAGTAATTGAATGATTTCATGAGTGTATTAATAAGAATCATGAAGATCTTGATGAACTACTAAGAACCATATTATAAATTAAAAAAGTAAAAGGCATATATGAACAAGTAGGTCCATATATTGATCATGTTATTTGAGCTACAGGTCATCCCTATATACCAACAACCCCCCCTCCCCCTTGAGAACATTACTATATCATAATTCTAATGGGGGCACGAGATATGTATTTCAACTTTTATTCTTTTAAACTACTATTTACACATATTTCATGGGAAATATAAACATTTAAACTCAAATACTAGTTTTAATGCCTTTATCCACCCATATTTTAGGTACACCTCCTTTGGTGACTTCTCAAATATCCAAACTAAAATACCATGAGGTTCAATCTCTTATCCAAACTATAAATATTTTGAAAACTAAGGATATAAATATTGAACAAAATTCTATGAAATTTCCTTATGCTATTGATTCATAAGAGGAATTACATCATCCTCCTATACTAGATATATCTTTGCACCCATTTCCATATGGTTTTGTTGCACCTAAATTCACATTTTATGATGGCAAGGGTGATCCTAAATATAATATTTGATATTTTTATGCATAATGCCTTGAATATGCCTCTAATGATTAACTATTGACCAAATTATTTACAAGGAGCTTAAAAGACTATGCTTTAAGATGGTTCGATGATTTACCAAATCAATTAGTAAACAACTTCAAACCCATTGTGGATAAATTTTTAGCATACTTATCTAGTAAAATTACCTAAAAGGCTTCCTATTCCCAAATTATAAAAATTAAACAAGGAACAAATGAACCTATTGATGAGTATTTTTTGAGGTATAAGAAAATGTTATCTAAAATGAGAAATCCCATGGAAGATAAAGAGATTCAAGAAATCTTCAAGAAATTTTTGCATATTACTTTACATGAATCTATTATTTTTAAAAAGTTCAAATATTTTTATGACTTATGCCACATTGATCAAAATCATGAAATGAAACTTATCTCACTGAACAAAATTAAGTATGTAGCAAATGACTACATCTACATCTAAAACTGAGTTTACTATCAAACCAAGTTATAAGGTCAAACCTCCTAAGCCTAAAACATAAAAAATCACCATGGTTAATCTACTATCATAACAACATAATTATCCTATATTATCCAATGCACCACAAATACAATTTTAATGCTTACATGAGTCTCCTAGTTTATTACTCTCATGGATTGGATAATGTCATCGTATATCACTCTCTCATCCTATATAAGTTGATATGAGTAGACCTCTACCTAAAGAGTATGACACAAATGTTTATTTTGACTATCATAAAATCCCTAGGTAATATACAAATAAATGTTTTATCTTGAAAAATAAGATATAAGACCTCATCGATGACCAAAGTGTTACATTTGATGATCCTACAAAAGAATCAGGCTCATAACCTTATGACCGCCATAATCAAAAATATTTAACAATTGTTTACAAGACAATTCTAAGAAATATTTGGAAGTGAAAAAGGCATAAAATGTGAATCCTTATGTATATAATTATGATCACCATTAGATGGTAAAATTGATACCTATACATGAACTACACCTCCTATGGTTCAAAGACCTTGTATTACTTTCAATGATAGTGAGAATATAGATGATGACTTATATATTCATTCCTTATTCATTTAACCATACTTTGATCACCAGCCTATATACATTATTATGATTGACATGGTGTAATAAATAATGTTTGTAAATGACATTACTTATGCATCTAGGTTTAACAAATCATGGTTTACATACTTTGACTAGATTAGTTAGAGCATTTGATAAGACCTCACAATAGGTTCTTGGTGAGATATACTTACCTTTATACATGGGTATCACAAATATGGTTAATAACTTATTATTTATACCTTCCATGAGTGTCTTTGATATTTTATTTGGATGACCTTGGATACATACACTTAGATTAGTACCTTCTATAGACCATTGGTGTGCTACATACATTCATGCCAATCAGGTAATTATATTTTCTATAATTCCATATGAGTATCCTCTTGAGAAAAATAAATTTATACATAGGTAGTTAATTATAAAACCTCCTAAGATTAATCTTCCATTACCAAGTGACTAGTACTTGAGAGTCTTATTGAGGTCAACATACCCCAATTTTAGAAAAATGAGGACCCTTGTTCAATTTTGCAAATTATGTTATAAATTAGCATTCAAACTAATCAAAATTGCATTATTAGACATCATATTTTATTCATCTCTCATTAGAATGTTAGCATATTGTCTTCATTTAGATTCATATAATGTCAATAATATTTGACTTGTGCATATATAGGTTATAGGTTAATGGAGTCTCAATTAATTGAACACAGTTTAGGGTTTTGTACCTTAATGCTAATTTGACCCTTTGTTATGATTAACCCTTGGTCTCTTATTGATTAATTGAATATATGTTTAAATCATGTAAAAACCTTAGTCTAATGTGTTTTAGCCTAGGTATTTTTGAATTAGATTCAAATTTGTGTGGGTCAAATTTAGGCAAGAATATTTTGGTCTGTCCTTGACTTAGTTTAATCTTTTATCCTAAAGTTATAATTGTGTTTATCAACATGACCAAAACATTAGTATAAAATTTTATGCTAGGTAATTAATGTCTTAATACCCCACTAAGTCTATTTTATTATTCACATAGACTAATTAAATGTGGAACAATTTATTATATTTTAAAATTAGCCTAAAGTCTTATCTTAAAGTTTTAATTATATTCATTAATACAACTAAAACCTTAGGCTAAAACTTTACCCTATGTTTCTTTATATTACCTGATCCCTAACTTGCTTATTTCATTGTCCATAGGAATTAATTGACGTGAGGATGATACATGATGAGATATTAGATCTTAATTAAAAGATCAATAGTATGCAAATGTTCACCTAGGTCAAATTTTCAAAGCTCAAAGATAGAATACAGTAGTGACAATTATCACAACCACAATGGATGGAACAAAATATAATGGATCAAGATCAATAGAGTGTTTTGAAGCATACAACAAAGATCTTATGATATGAGGTAAAGTAAACACATTAAAGAAGTATTAGGAGGAATGAGATGGTGACAAGTGTCACCATCATGGTGACTACCCTAAAGCTCAATGGTATGCATGGAGTAGGTTTGATAGCAAGTAGATCATAATAAATGATACACATTGATCCATTTAAATTATATCCAATGGTGTGAAATGAAAGAAGACATTTCAAAGATCCTAGAATGAACACGGTACCGACACATGTCATAACCATGATAAATGAAATAAAGATCAACCAATGGAACTCAACCTCTCAGATTGAGATACAATGGCAAGTGAAGAGTTGAAAATTCAATGAGCCTAGATCAAGTGAACGGATACCACATGTTTCAATGGAATTAAGCAAAAGAGTGTGTTTTCAATAAGTAGAGAAGGCCCATGGAGCTACCAAGTGGAATAATCTTGAGTACCCATATCAAGGATCAATGGTCCATGATAGTTCAAAGTTAGAGGACTCAGAAGAAGATCGATAAATCATGTTTAATCAAACTACAAAAGAGAATAATAAAGTAACATGTGTCCCAAAAAGGAAAAATGGTCACATTTCAAAATTATTGAATAATTTGACATGGTGGAGCCATATAAACAAGATAATTTAGTTCAAAATATCTTATGGACCTACAGACATGAAAGGTATAAGTGCATGATATGATCAAAATCTAAGGCACATAAACTCATTGGTTAAACTCAATAACTACCATTGAAGCTCTACATAAACCTCCAAGAAATCCTTAAGTGTACAGAAGCCCTAGTTTTCCCTGTTGTCATTATAATCAATCCAAAGAGAATTGAATTATCATTTATATAGATATAATTTAATCAAAATCTAAATTTTAGTCTAATAGTGAGAAATTTGATAAAATTCACAAAAATGGTCACTTAAAAGAGTGTTTCAAATGAAGAGGTGGAGTTTTATTTGGCAATAGATGCTGAAGGATGTATTTTCAAGGATATTGAGTTCGTTGCCTCTATTTTAAACATAGGAGAGAATAATTGGTTAAATTATTATAGACAATCAAGAATCAACCAACCATTACTAGGTAAGAGGAGAAGAATCTCTCAGTAAAAAGGCTATATGATGACATTATTACAATTCAAATGACTAGTCTCTATTATGCAATAGTAAAGCCTGAGTTACTCCACTCCATTGGCATTTTTGGTCTCATTTTCAAAGAAACTAAGACTGATAAGGGCATGATAATTAATTAATATAATATAAAAAAAGTTTCTTATATTTTTGATATTGAATTTGAGTCATATTACATACTGCCCAAACCCCAACTTGACCTAGCCTCTATCAATTCTTGGGCTAAGGAAAACAATTTGATGGACACCCTTGCCATATGGTTAGATTTTGGAAACCAAGTCTTTTTAGACCTTAACAAAAACATTCCCATTAGCCAATTTAGACCTAGGATCATAATGATAATGAATATGTTGAATAGGTTATATAGGGATGGAACCACAACTTATGTAAATGTAGTATGGGTACCCATAGTCTTCTTTATGGTTGAAAAGGCAATTCCCCCCCCCCTTTGGGTAAAATAATCAGTATCTCATTAAGTTGATAAATCTATGCAATTAGGCATAAAAATAAAACCTAATTTTTCATGATGTTGTATCTCTTAGATGTTCTTTTGGTAACAAAAAATATCTCAAACCAAAGAGAATGGTCACCTAATAGAACATCGATAGTATCATAATATTACTTTAAGTTTCACATATTTAAATATAGGGATCACATTCAATTTATATGTGACTATGTCTACCCTAACTTGAGTGAAGACATAATTGGCATCTTAATGACAAGAATTATCCCACTAATTAGGAAATCTATTGAATTTATGGGAGATATATGATTATATCTAGACTATACAATCATAATAATTGAGGGGACAAAAAATTCTCCTCTTAAGCTACTTATTCATGTACTTGATAAGTTAGTTGAGTAAGAGGTTGCATACCAACTTTTTTTTGGCATTGATGGTCTATGTAAGACCAAAATGAAAGGACTCCTTCACAACATCCTAATAATAATTGTAAAGATTGTATTTAGATAATAGTACAATATTGAAGGTGCATCAATTAATAAATCATACTTCAACCTACAAATTGATGAGCTTAGATAATGGGATCCTTATGGGAAAGTTAAGAAAAATTTGAAAAACAAAAGAATTCTAAATGTGCCCTATGATCATGATCTTGGTGCCTTTGATCCCATTTACACCAAAGCATCCTCTTATTTCAAAGTCACAAGGAGATTTAAATAATTTAGCCTAAGACCTAAGTCTAGGCTAGAAAGAAATAAAAAGGTGGATGATAGATGAAAATTGCACCCAAGATAGTACTATTTAGTAAATGGTGAATATTCAATACCCCCACTAGTCCAGATGCATAAGCTTGAAGAGAATAGGCCTAAAAAAAAGAAGACCAGATGAAATCCCTTCATGTTCATCAATTCATGAATTCCCCAAGGTGGAATAATAAGAAGCACATCAAGAAGAGATTCACATGATATCCCTTGACCTTAGTGAGACTATTGAGGATGCATTCAAAATGTTATCTAGTGATTATGAGTTAGATGATGAAGAAGCCTAGGTTGAAGAAACAAAGGAAGATAAAGGGAAAGAAGTGGCATTAGACTTAGTTATGGTTGACACCCCTAATAAGAAGGTTGAGCTAGCCATTGTTCCTAAAGAAAATAGACCCATAGTGACTTTCACTACTCCTCTAAGTGAAGTCAACTTATTCAATGAATAAAATATATTATATGGTCCAAAAATTATAGAATGGTTCTTGTATGAGCCTAAATGAAAAAAAGTGCCTACTATACATAATCCTTGGGCTATGATGAGAGTTATTAACATTCCTATGCATGAATAGCTTAATCCATAAATAGTTACTTTATAGGAAGAGAAGGCTAGAATACTAGATACACTAGATGACACAATAACTTCATCATAAATAGAGGTCCCATCCCCATAGGTGACTCAATCTATAGTTGGATTCAAATTTGAACCAAGGATTGTTAGATTATAAAGGGTGATATAGAAAATGATCATGACAAGAGGTGAAGAAATGGTATATCAAAAGGTAGAGCCATTAACTAATTTGACTCAGTAGCAAGGATAAAAGCTTGGTGAAGATCCTATTTTTAGGAGGATGTTATTGAATTAGCTCAAGTACAGTCAGAGCAACTTCAAGTAGCTATCAAAGGCTTTGAATAACAAAGGAAGAACTTGAAAGAGTAGTCTATTCTATTTGTTCTTAGGGAGATGATCAATATGTTTGAATTGTGTCTATATGATATCTTCAATTACTTGAAATCAATAAGGTCCAAACAGGATGTGGTAAGCTAGCAGAGTACTATGGCCATGAACCAAGTGACTCAATGGTTAAATTCATGCAACAACGTGAAAGACTTGATCAATATTTTGATGGAAGACCAAATTATTTGGTTTAGGATAGTCAACCTAGCCCATTTGAATATTTTTATGGTCATATTGATAGAGAATATCAAGACTTTGAGTAGATGGCCCAAGATCTTGGAATATATATCTAAGGATGGTAAATATTTAGAGATTAGAATGAAGCATATATTGGTGATTTTGATCATAGAACCAACTACACTCAGTCTCATTGGCTTAATCACTAATGAGGAGTTCAATCATAGGGATACTCAAGTCATGCAAGAAGTAAAGAATTAGAGCCAATGTAGAATAGGGGAAGATAATAGTAGGATCTTAGACATGATCCTATCAACTAAAGAAAATATTAATGATTCTTGAATCATCAAAGAAGCTTTGGGTAGTAATGATAAAGACTTCAGAGGCTTGGTGGATGAAGAATATGAACTTTTCATGGAGCCTATCATCAAACTTAAACTAATTGATGGGAAACATGAAAAGGCTATGAATATCCTATAGGACAAATAAAAATCTACAACAAAAAGGATCTATAAAGTCAAATTGGATAAATTAGGAATATTATCTTGCATAGAAACATGCATATTTTTGAAAAGGAATATTCTTTTGTAAAATCATGTGCAACTTTGTAAAGCACATTGCTTATAGGTTAGTCATTTTACAAAGTGTCTATTATAGAAATTTGTATAAAGACAACTATCTTAGACACTTATACAATTATCATTAGACATGATTGACCAACATAACTCCTTAGTCTTCTATATAATGGGTATTGTTAATTGTAAAAGAGAGGGATTTTTAAACAAGAGAACTTTGTGAAAATTTAGAGTAATTAATTCAAGAAGGGAATTCTAAAAAGCTTGTCTCATTTTATTTGTGTGATTGATATTATGGTTGCTCCCTCACTTGTTTGGTCTTATATGCAAACTTGAATGGTTTTTATGGAATCTTGATGTGCACTTTTAAATGTAGATTTGTTAATTTGTGCCTATGCTAGATTGATTGAAGGGTATTGGATTCATTTCATTATATTTGCTTTGCTTGTGGATGTGCTTATGTTATTTTCTTACAGGATTAAATCTTTAAGTTAAATCTAGTTCTTATTTTCATTAATTTCATTTTCAATAGATACTTGCCTAATTTATGGTAGGATTTTAGCTTTAGATATTTCATGCTATTTAATGGTTTTAAGTGCATGTTTAGATGAAATTTGAACTTTTTCATAATGTTTATATTTAAAATCAAAATCATATTTTCTCTCTGCCCTACCCTTATTTTTTCTTTTTCTTTGATCATCTCACTTTAGTTTAGCTTTCCTTGTAAATATACAATTTAGCTTAGAATTTAGACTTAGATTTTGAGAATAATTCATTTCACTTAGTTTATATCACTTTCATTTTCACAAAGCTAGTTATTAGGCCATGGTTTCTCCCAACAACCAAACATTACGAATTTTGTGAAATAGTTCATTTGTTTTACCATTATTCCACCAAATATGTCAAGAATATCACAACCTAAAACTCATGAAATAAATTATTTGAATCCATAAATTAGAAGTGTTTCTTAAACACTCTAAACCACCTATGATACACTTTTAGACATCAATAAGAACTCATTCCACTAGCACTAGAAGGAGGGCATATAGCCAAATATTTGTGAATTTGTAGTGTCTTCGCTAATTTTAGTGAATTTTGTTCAAAGATCAGTGAAATATTTGTACATTTATGTTTTTATTAGCTTAATTATTTAAAGGTCATTGATATTCATGGTTTTAGACCAATATTTAAGCTTATTTGGCTAAAAATTATCATTCTTTGAAGATTCATGATAAATTGTTGCAAAGGTAGCTTAAACATTGTAAATCTTCCATGTTTGAGGTTAGTAATAACAATTTTTTTCAAATATTGATTTATTATTTGCAAATTTAGGTTTATTTTAACTTATAAGTGTAAAGATCATTCATATTCATTAGTTTAGACATATCTTTGAGCTAATTCAAATAAATATAGTTGTTCTTTATTTAAATTTGATCAAAATTTGCTTTATGTGTAAATCTTCTCATTGTCTTTTGCAAAGATAAATTTTACATGTCATATTTTGAATAGGATTCAAGGTTTACAAGTTGAAACTATCATGAATCAAGATTAGGTCATGGTTTGAATCAAGGTTACCTCTCCTTTCATTAGAAGTTCACATGAAAGCAAGGGAAAATAAAGGTAAGCAAAGGGTTTCTAAATCCCAGTCTACTTCTCTTATTCATGGTGACCTTATTTTCAATCCTTATAAAGGTATGGCTTGGTTAGGGGGATCTTCCATTAATGTGCCTAGATTGATACATGACTTACCTTTGAAACCTAAGAAATATTTACCATCTTTCAATTCTAATGGTGTTGTCACTATTGAAGAACATATTAAATATTTCAAATCTATTTTAAGAATATTGAATGTAGTTTGTAAAGATGTTGCATGTAAATTGTTTCCATTTAATTTCAAATATGTTGCATATGAGTGGTTTCTCAACCTTCCTAAGAATTACATCACTAGTTGGAATTATTTTAAATAGAATTTTCATTGATCAATTTGGAAAGACTATTAGTCCTTGCATTCTTTATCAATAATTCACAACTATGAAAATAAATTTAAGTGAAACCATTAGAGCCTTTAATGCTAGATTATAGAATATGTTTATCAAAACCATATCTCTTTATAAACTTGATGAAGCCTTGTATTTATAAATTTACAAGGATGCTTTGGATCCCATGGCTTCTATGTTTCTTAAAAGGTTTGTTGGAATTATAAATACCTTGGCCTTGGTTTATGCTAAAGCTGTAATAATTAATAATCAAATGCAAACTCAAGGTCAACTTGCATATGATATTTCCAATATTAATCATAATTTCCCTACATTTAATTTTATTCCTAATGCCAATTAGAATGTGCCTTCTTTAAATCAAATACTAGTGTTCAACCAATTACCCTTGAGTCATGCACATCCTGGTTAAAACCTAGGATTTTTGAATAATACTACAAATGGATTTCATCCACAAGATCAAAGATATTTGGTTCCAAATAACAATAATATTTAATTTCATAATTAAGAGGCACCAAAGAATGAAAATGAATCTATACTTAAAATGGTTCAAAATTTGATCACTAATTATCTTCAATTAAAAAAACAAGTAGGTAATATTAGGGAAAACTCAAATAAAAATTATTCTTATCAAAGGTTAAATAGACCTAACAATAGGTTTCACAATGGTAACAACAATAACATTAACAACAATAAGTCATCTACTAACAAGAACAATCTTGAAATTAATATCTGTGATGTAGATCTAACTGAATATTACAGGGTTCACAATACTTCAAATCATGGTAATTTGGACTATATTCAATTTTGTAATGCTTTTGAATTATTTCAATATGATTTAAATACATCAGGTGGACCTAATAGAGATAATACTATAGGTACATCTAATTCTTTAAAGTCATCTAAATCTACTGATATGACCCTAATGGTGGAGATATTTGATTTCTCATTCCAAGAAGAGAATGAGCCTGAGAATACTCCATAAGAGGTTCATGCCTTTTAGTAATACCTGAAGAAGATTTATCCTCTAAGGAATAGGGAATAGAAACTATATTTGACAACTTTAACTCCACCAATATATTTTGACACTCTTCCTAAACCTACATCTGAAAACAATCTAAAGCCTCCAAAGGTAAGTACCTCTAAACACAATGTTAATAAATATAATGCTTCTACTAGGAGTGGATATAATATAGTTAAGGATATCAAAAATATTAAATCTAACATCACATTACATGATCTAACTCAAATTACTGAGTAAAGAGACTTGTTACTTGAATCTTTAACTAATAAGCCTAGTAAATCTCAAAAAACTGCAAATGCCAATGTTGTAATGTACAAGAAAAAGGTATGTGTAACACCTTTCTTACTAACAACCAAAATTTTTGTTAATAATTTGCGTAAATATTTGTTAGATTTAGTTGCTTATACTAATATCATGCCCAAAGGTATTTGTGAGAAACTTGGTTTAAATGTAATTAAGTCTAATAGAGTTGTTACTTAGTTAGATAAGTCAAAGGTGAAAGTAATTGGAGAATTGTTGAATATTCATATACAGCTTACTACTGAGCCAAGGATACAATAATTTATAGATATCCAAGTGGTGGATATTCTTGATGCTTATAAAATGTTATTAAGTAGAGATTGGATAAAGTCTTTAAATGGTTACATGTCCACTAACTATTCTCATATGTGGATTCCATAGAAGGGAGTTCCCAATCAGATTTACATTGAAATAGAGTCCAAGATGAAACGCATGATCACTGAATACAATGATACAAATGAAAGAGTCAACATGGTTAATTCTAAGTTAAGAGTTTACACTCTTGACATTTCTAAGGTATGTGACTCTAAAGATACTCATGTTATGCCTGGGATATAGAAATTATATTTTGATGGTGATATATGTAAGTCTAGATCTAGAGTATGAATTGTTTTAATTAATCCCATTAGGAAAGAATTTAGTACTTCTTACAAACTTCAATTTTAATGCACTAATAAATTGGTAAAGTATAAAGCTTTGATCCTAGGATTATAATTCACCATCAAGCATAAGGTCAAAAAATTGCTAGTGTATGGTGACTCTGAGCTAGTAATTAATCAGGTTGGAAGTAAATACCAATATAAATTTTCATACCTTAATAAATATAATTTTAGAGTTTGAGACTTGATAGAGTAATTTTATGCCTTTAATATTGCCTCAATTCCTAGAGAAGATAATAGGCTTCTTGATGAGTTAGGCTCAGCTACAACCAATCTTATGCCTAATCAAGACTCTAAACTAGGAAACCTTAGTATTGATTTGGTTCCATGTCCCTTAGTCCCTAATAATATCAACCATTTGCAATTATTTAGTGATGATCAACAAATATTAGACTTCATGAATAGTTTAGGAGTATTTGAGTCTAACATTATTGATGAGGTTAATAAAAATTCTCTTTATGAAGGAAACACTGATGACAAGATTGTGCAATTAAGTGACAATAAAATTCCTAAAGGCATGACTTCCTTATAAATATTATTTGACATAGATAAACTAACTAAAACTATCAAAGTTCCCAAGATGAGTGGGAAAGATTATAATATAGTTGACCTAAGAACCCAAGGTCAACCTTAGATAGTAAATATTGGTATAGCCTGCACAAATGAAGAGTTGAGAAAAACTAATGACTTGCTGACCAATTATAAAGATGTTATAGCCTGTTCATATGAAGAATTGAAGATATTTTATCCTAAATTCATTACCCA
The DNA here is from genome assembly GCA_037957365.1 of Torreya grandis. Taxonomy (NCBI): domain Eukaryota; kingdom Viridiplantae; phylum Streptophyta; class Pinopsida; order Cupressales; family Taxaceae; genus Torreya; species Torreya grandis. The sequence continues at coordinate 1,975,960 of JARHVA010001923.1, forward strand.
TACCATCCCACTATAATAAGCCTACAAGCCTTTTAGGCAAAAGTAGAGGCTAGTCAACTCTATTTTAGAACCATTGATATATAAAGAGGTCAAGAAGCTATTGGATGCAAAGATAATTTTTCCCATTAGACACTCCACTTGGGTAGCTAACTTAGTATCAATCAAGAATAAGAATGGGGAAATCAGATTATGTATAGATTTTATAAATATGAATAGAGCTTCTAAAAAGGATAATTTTCCTTTACCTTCACTTGACCAAGTAATTCAAATTGTTAGTGGTTCTACAATGATGTCTTTTCTTGATGGTTTTTTAGGCTATAACTAAGTGCTTGTGAAAAAAGAGGATAGATTAAAGACTATATTCACTACTAAGTGGGGCACCTTTTCCTATAAAAGAATAAATTTTGGGATAATAAATGCATGTGTAAATTTTTAGAGAGTTATGGACCATGTTTTCCAAGGTCTCATAGGTAAGTGCATTATCATATACATGGATGATTTTACATTATTTTCTAAAAATAGGGAAGATCACATCATGCACTTGTAATAAGTATTTGAATGATGTAAGAGGTATGAATTTTTTGTGTTACTGAGGGAAATTTATTAGGACATGTTATAACTAAAGAGGATATTTGTATAGACCCTAATAGAGTAGATGTTATATCCAAGATATAACCCCCTAATATTATAAAAGATTAAAATATTTCTTTGGGAAAATCAATTTTGTGAAAAAGTTGATTTCTAGTTTTGCAAAGATTGTGATACCACTAAATGACATGTTAAATAAATATGTCAATATCACTTGGAAGGAAGAAATAAGGAAATCCTTCAAGGACATTAAATAATCAATAATATAGGCATTATTGTTGATAATTCCTATTTTTTTTAAATATTTTTATCTCTATTCTTTTGCTTTTGATCATACAATAGTTTTTATTCTAACTCATAAAGTAGAAGGATGTGATCATCCTATTACATTCATGAGCACTAATTTTAAAAATGTTGAGTTAAGCTATTATCTAATTGACAAGTAGGCATGTGCTTTAGTTAAGGCATTTAAGAAATTTATACACTATATTATTAGGAATAAAGTGCATGCAATATTACTAGACCCTACCACTAAACTTATGCTTAGCCAATGTGAATTAGGATAAAGAAGAGGTAAATGTATGCCCATACTCCAAGAGTATGATCTTGAAATAAAAATTTCCAAATTTGTAAGGTGTTAAGGACTAATTCAATTAATTACTAACACCAATCCAAAATTGAGTGTCATGCAGGTAAAGAAATAGAGTTTTCAACCCAATTATTGGTATGATTCAATTTTTCATTTGATAATCAATGGTTCTTGTCCTATAAGACTGACTAGAGAGTAAAGGAGAGCTTTGAGGCTCAAGGTAACACATTTCCTAATCAAGGATGGAGTAATTTTTTGGAAGAATTATGAAATAATATACCTAAGATGTGTTTCTAAAGAAGAAGTAATTGAGATCTTGAGTACTTTCCATGAAAAGCTTAGAATTGGACACCCACATGGAAGTACAATATCTCATAATATCATTAGGATTGGTTATTATTGACATACTATTCTCAAGGATGCTCACAAACATGTGAGAGAGTGTCATTTGTGTCAATTTTTCTATACTAAAGAATCGAAAACAACCATGCCATTGAAGCTAGTTATGATTGATAAACCCTTTGCTCAATGGAGATTAGATTTTATGGGGGTCATCAACCCCAATTATTTAGAAGGACATAAATATGTGCTCATTGTTACTAATTACTACACAAGGTGGTTAGAAGCAATGGTAACCAAGCAGTGTAAGATGGAAGATGTGATTAAGTTCTTGGAAGATAACATATGTACTAGATTTGGAATACTAGTATCTCTAGTTTGTGATAATATATTAGACTTTATATCCATTGAGATGACTAAGTGGGAATATGATAATAACATTTTTCTCAAGTTTTCATCAAACCATTATCCTCAAGGAAATGGTGTGTCAGAATCAACAAACAAAAATTTGATGAAATCCATCAAGAAGTTTGATGTTGAAAAATTAAGAACCTAGCATAAATTACTCAAGTATGCCCTTTGGGAAGATAAAACCAAAGTCAAGTAAGCTCTAAAGGCATCGCCATTTATTATTGTATATGGTTAAGAACTTGTATTTCCCATCGATCTCAAGCTACAAACCTAAAATTTCATGCAAGAGTACATGGAAGAAGATCATGAGTTTGAAAATTTAAGGTTTCTTAACATTATTCAAATGGAGGATGCAAGAGAGGAAACTTTTGCTAATTTTAGAAGACATAAAACCATAGTGAAGAGATGGTTTGACAAACATTCCAAGATTAAGGTGTTCAAGTAGGGAAACTTAGTTCTCCTCTGGGACAAAACATCTGACCCAAAAAGAAAACATGAAAAATTCACTCCTTTGTGGATAGGTCCCTATCAAATTATTGAGACATTGGGAGACAGCACCTTCAATTTCAAGGACTTATAGGGAGTAGATTTTACTTTTCTAGAAAATGGGAAATATCTCAAGTGTTACTTCTCTACTATATCAACACCCAAGTATACATAGATTAATTTGTAAGACTAGTTAAAGTTAGTATAGGTAGTATTAGTTTAGTTTCCTTTATTGTTCCTTGTTTGTACATAGTGCACGTGAATATTTTTTTTTCTTGTTGTGTGTTTCCATTTTATTTTTTTTTCCCTATTTTCAATAAGTCTTTTCAAGATAGTCCTCAAGCACCAATTGATGTAGTTGCTCAAAGGTCAACAAATCAGGAATGTAGGTATAACTATCAACTGGTGGTTGACTATGGATTATAAAAATTTAAGCTTGATGTTATAGTTTGGATAAATTTGTAAATATTGGTATCTAGATTATTTATTCCTTAAAATATTAATCCTTATTTTGATCTAAATATAGTTCTAATAAAGGTTTAAAATGTTGAATGAAATTTTAAATTATTGGGACAAAGTCATGTTAATACTTAAGAACATTATTGCCTAAGAGGAAGTTTATGACCAAGGATGATTGTCTAAATATCAAAAATTTGACAAAATCCCAAAACCTAGATAATTTTGGTTCCTAACCTTTGTTATAAAGCTAAATATATTTTTAAAATACAAAAAATATGATCTTTATTGAAAATTTGAAAGCTTTTTGAATAAAGGTGATTTTGGTAATCTCCACTAAGGCTATAGAGGCATGGTTGGTAGTGGAACAAGGCCTAGAGTAGAGCCAAAGGTATCTATATTAGGCATACATATTCCTATCTGGAAGTAAAAGAATTCCCAAGCCATATTTATTCTTAAAATCATGATTCTTAATGAATATCCAAATATGTTATAAGTCAGTGTTAATGATAAAAGTCATGAAATCTAGAAGTCATTCCCTAAATCCCATGACAATCCGTTAAGGAATCATAGAACACACACAACATGACTAAGTTTTGATGTTTAAAACTAATTATGTATATGCAAGACTTGTTTTAATAATGAGTTAGTCTTAATAATGATACCTGATCATATGGAATGAGTAGTCTAGTTATTAGTTCAAACTAGAGTCTTTGAGTTCTAAAAATTTTCAATGTTTCCCTAGAAGTTGCCATTTATTGAGGTCAACATAACCCCATTTTTGACAAATGAGGACCCTTGTTTAATTTTTCAAATTGTGTTATAAATTAACATTCAAACTAATCAAAATGTCATTATTGAACATCATATTTGCTTCATATCTCATTATCATGTTAGCATATTGCCTTCATCTAGATTCATCTAATGTTGCTAATATTTAACTTGTGTGTGTATAGTTTACAAGTTATATGAATTATCAATTGAATGAACATAGTTTAGGTTTTTGTACCTTAATGCTAATTGACCCTTTGTTATGATTAACCCTTGGTATCTTATTGATTAATTGAATCTATGTTTAAATCATGTAAAGACCTTAGTCTAATGTGTTTTATCATAGATCTTTTTGAATTAGATTCAAATTTGCATAGGTCAGATTTGCATGGGAATATTTTGTTATGTCCTTGAAATAGTTTGATTTTTTATCCTAAATTTGCATAGGTTAGATTTGCATGGGAATATTTTGTTATGTCCTTGACATAGTTTGATTTTTTATCATAAATTTCTAATCATGTTTATCAACATGACGAAAACATTAGTCTAAAATTTATGCTAGGTCCTTTATGTCCCAAAACCCCACTAAGTCTATTTTATTATTCACGTAGACTAATTAAATGTGGAGCACTTTATTATATTTTAAACTTATCCTAAGGTTTTAATTATATTTGTTAATATAACTAAAATCTTAGGTTAAAAATTTACCCTAAGTTTATTTATATTAACCAAGCCCTAACTATTTATTTCATTGTTCGTAGGAAAAAATTGACATGAGGATGACACATGGTGAGATCTCAGAGCTTAAGTAAAATATCGACAGTACATGGGCATCCACTCTAGTCAAATTATCAAAGCTCAAAGATGGAATGCAGTAGTAACAAGTGTCACAACCATAATGGATGGAACAAAATAGAATGGATTGAGATCAATGGAGTGCATCAAAGCATAAAATAAATATTTAATACCATGATGTAAATTTAATACATCAAAGAAGTCCTAGGAGGAACAATATGTTGATAAAAATCACTATCATAATGACTAACCCAAAGATAAATGATATGCATAGAGTAGGTTTAAAAATAAGCAGATCATAATCAATGGTGCACATTGATCCATGTAAAGCATATCCAATGACACAAAATGAAAGAAGACTCTTCAAATATCCCAAAATAAACATGGTATTAACACATGTCATAACTATGATAAATGGAATAAATATAAATGAATGGCATTCAACCTATTGGATTGAGAACTAATGACAAGAAAAAAGTTGATAATTCAAAGAAATTAGATCAAGTGAAAGGATTGCACATTGCATAAAGGTGTTAATTAATGGATTATTTTCATAAGAAGCATGTAAGGCTCACAAATCTACCAAATTGTATAATCTCAGGTGATTGTACCAAGGATCAATAGTTTGTGAGAAGTCAAAGCTAGAGGACTTGATAAAATATCAATAGAGTGTGTTTAATCAAGATATGAGAGAGCATGATAAAGTGATACATGTACCAAAAAGGACAAATGGTCACATTTATAAATTTATGAACAATTTGACATGGTGGAGCCACATAATCAAGATAGGTAAATTCAAAATATCTTATGGACCCATAGACATGAAAGGTATAAATGCATGATCTGAGGAAAATCTAAGGCACATAAAATCATTGGTCAAGATAATTTCCACCATTGAAGCTTTGCATAAACATATAATAAATCCCTAAGTATATAAAATACCTAGTTTTTCCTTATTATTATAATCAAGCCAATGAGAATTGAATTATCATCTGTACAAAGATAATTCAATCAAAAGCTAAATTTCAATCTACTAGTGAGAAATTTGATGAAATTCACTACAATGGTAGCTTGAAGGAGTGTTCAAAGGAAGATGTGGAGTTTTATTTTACAATATATGTTGGGGGACATATTTTCAAGGATACCGAGTTCTTTGCCTCTACTTTAAATGTGAGAGACTAATTGGTCAAAATTATTCTGGGTGATCAAAAATCATCCAGTCATTACCAGGGAAGAGGAGAAGAATCTCTCAGCAAAAAGGTTATATGATGACATTGATGTAATTTAAATGACTATTCTCCATTATGTAAAAGTGAATCCTAAGTTACTCCACTGCATTGACATTCTTGATCTCATTTTCAAGGAAACTGAGATAGATAAGGGAATGATAATTAATGAACACAATCTAAGAAAATTTGCCTATATTTCTTCTATTGAATTTGAGTCATATTAAAAATTACCCAAACCTAAAATATACCTATCCTCTATCAATTCCTAGGCTAAGGAAAACAATTTGATAGACACCCTTGCCATGTGGTTAGATTTGAGAAACCAAGTCTTTTTAGATCTTAACAAAAACATTCCCACCAACCAATTCAGGTGTGTGATCCAAAGGGCATTCTAAAACATATGTATATGCTCTAAGGTTTTTTGAATTCTATTTTATGCATCTTTAAATCCTTCAAAATGACTTAATTATATCTATAAAATGTATACAACATTAACATAAATGCTAATCCAGTCAATTTTTACAATAGGTGATTCATGTTAGACAGGGAGTAATTATATTTTCAAAACATTTTTTTGAAATTTATAATGTTCACACAAACCTAACATATTTTTTTATTCCTAATTGCAACAAGGTTCAACCCATATAAATTATCTTATGTAATGCCTTACCCACTTTTTGTTTCTAAAGTGGGATTAATGGGCCTCTGCTTCTATTTGAAAGGTTTTTTTTTTATCAGAATGTAAAGGAATCACATGCTATAACACATATTTTTTGTATGTTTTTAATTAATCATATGACCATGATAAATATTTTATATATTTTATCATAATTTTGAAAAAAGGTATAACTTCATCATCTGTCATAAAATTGCTAACAAATATAAGTATCAGCGTGTTGGCTATTCCTAAATTAATGTTTATAGAATCCTACAAAGATGGGATAATATTATACTTAATTATATAAATGTTGTCAAATTACCTCTCAAGAGTCAATAATCCCCTTGGGATTGTGTTGGTCTTGAATTAAATGAATTCCTAACCCAAGATAAATTCATTTCCTTTGAGATTTCACACATAAGGATCCAAATAGACTCAGTAATATTAAAATTTATCCACACTATTCATAAACCTAATAAACTAATTGTAATATTTAAACACCTTACAGTGATTAATATTATCATGGAAAAATGGTCTCACCAAAAATTATACATCATACATGCAAAAAATTGCAACCATAATATTCTGGTAGAGAGAGAGGCATACATAGCCAACTAATTTTCAATGAAATTCAATGACCTCTCAATGTGTAAAATATTAAATAATTTAAAATTTTATTGTGAATTTAAAATATAGTTTATGTATTTATTGAATCTCTCATTCTTGGCTGCATGTATCTTCCTCACTTGCTACACTACTAATCCTAAAATCACATTTCAAATGATATTTCTAATTCTAAATTTTAAATCCACATTGAGTCCTAACAAAAATGCCTCATATTCAACCAAATATTAGTGCATTAAATAAAAAATTTAAAATGTGACCTTATGGAGAAGATAACACCATGCCTACACCTTCATCTTCTCTAGAGAAAGATATATTAAAAAAATGCTCCAAATATCACATAAATTTGAATCATCATTTTGTAGGAAAAAACAAGGGTCAATTTGATTTTTAATAAAAGTAGTCTTCCTTAATTTTTTTGCACATCCCCATCCATATCAACATACAATAATTATTTTAATTCAATTTAAGTATCTTCAATTATATTCAACATTCCTTATTCATTATAAACCCTTACCTAGTCGCCTCCAACATAATTATGGCATATGATAGGTCCATTTGAATTTTGCCTCCAACTATGCAACCTATTTTTATGACAATAGAATTCCAAACTTAGGAGGATAGTAAGTAATTAAATTACTTTAAAATAAATAATAATAATAATAATATATCACAATATGACTGAAATAGAGTAAAATATATGAATAAATGATGAGCCACTTCAAGGCAGAAACCTCAAAAACCTTAACATTAGAATAAAATTAATAATATGATTATCAAATACTAACCCTTGCCTCATTACTATACCATAATTATGATATGGAAACATCCTAGGATGATATTACCACCAATATTAAGCTAAATATATGATCATCTAACTTAATTAAAGGTTATGCTAGCCACAAGTTGGATTAGTTATACATATCCCAAAACACACTATAGGCCAAGGGCATAACATACCTCATCCCTTCAAAAAAGCATTGTACTCAATGTTGATGATCATTGGATCATTCAAGATTAATTATTTTTCCTACCCAATAATATCCTCCCTTTATAGGTCCTTTCACTTTATATGAGGCTCAATTATTACCCTCATCTACATCCTCAAACTGTGAAAATATATTTTGGTTCCAATATGATTCTTCCTTCTTCATTAACCTTTAGAAACACTATTTAGATTGGAAAGTTATGGAAAAAATATACAACATAAGTGAATATGTATATTTTGTTGACTGAATAAGATATGTTAAGGGTGTACCTTAATTAATCAAATTTGAGGTTGTACCTTCAAATAAAATGTGTTGGATGGTGATTGGCAATTATAAAGTGCTATAAAAGGATATTTTTTAATAAGAAATTTCTCTATTAGTTGGCCACTCACTTGGCATATCCTAAACAAAAATTTGAATACTTTCCCACCTTTTCATTAAAATTTAGTGATATTTCACATGTGACTATTTTCATTCCACTATGTTTTTTTTATAAATGCCACACCAATCCATTTTTTACATCATTTACATTTGATGAAATATTACCATATATAATTACTTTGTGTGTACCCCTCTTAACTCAACTCTATTTTATTCTAAATGAAAATTCTTTAAAAAATCCTATAAGTTCATCTCAATCATACCCAAGGTCATAAGCCATTGGACTCCCAGTACAATATCAACTCCCCCATAGGAATGGAAAATATAGGGACTAACAATAAACAGTTACCCATAGAGAGTTTAAAACCATGGATTTTTCCTAAACAATTGATATTACCTCAAATCAAAACCATGACTTTAAATTTTAGTGTTTGATAAAACAAATAGTTCAAACATAAATCCAACTAAAAAAATAGTTAAAACATGAATCCAACTCATCATTGAGAAAATTATGAGTTTTACCTGAGGCAATCAATATAATCACATGTTGGTTTTTAAATAACCCTACTACCTTTAAAATGTGTGTATTTATAACACATAAAAATGCATGGAAAGATATATTTGGAAATACATAGATTTGATCTCATCAACAACCTATACAAATTTTCATTCATCCTATTCTTCATTGATGCCCTCAATTTAGAATATATTTTTTAATACATTTATATCCTTGACTGTAGTTGTTGCAATAGCTTAACACATATGCCTTTTTATATATTTTATTAATTTCCTAGGGGTATCAATTATGTTGGTGGAAGAAATGATAGTGTTGATATGCCATTATCACTACTAGTAGTGACTACATATTTACTAGTATCTAATAATTTTTCCTCTTTCACATGTGCCATGAATATAGAATTAAAAACATTAAATAGATTATTTATGTGTACCTAATTTTGAATATGGTCATTGAGACTTACAATAAATAGTTTTTAGGTTCTCATTCATAATTGTATCCACATACAAAGATAAGTTCTAAAAGTGATGAATACAATCCATGACCGATCTTGTTGACCACATATTTTAAAATTGATTGAAGCAATTTTCAGCCAAATTAATTCTATAGTGTGTTTGAAGCTCCTCTATAAAAATATTCCAAGTGACATCAAGAGCTTCTTATTCTTTTGAGAAAAAAACCATTGAGAATAAATAAATTTTCAAGTTTCATAAATAAGGATACCGTTACAACCTTATGTCCACATATGATCTATTTTATATTAAAAATGTTATCTATTTGGTTGATCTAAGTGACTGGAATATTCCCATAAAACTTATGCATTTCCACTTCTAGAATCATGTTCTATGATTGTGATGTACTAAGATCTGGATTGTGTTGGCTAGAATACCTTGTTTGGGATGTGCAATAGAGATAGGTGGTTAGTGTTGCTAATAATTTTTCAAAGCCATCATGATATTTGATAATTCTATAGTATTTTTTTCACCCATCCTTTAATTATTCTTAATTATTCCTTAATTTTATTGGCATATCATTTGCTATCCATATTATATTGCATGTTTTTCTTACTGTACTCAAGTTGATTCACTTTTTGATTTTTTAATAAAAACCCTATAACAAAATATCCACTAATTTATGTTTCAATCTCCATCTCTTATTTATTATTAGTTTTGGCTAGAGTTTTTGAAGCCTTTCCTTGACCCCTAGTTTATGGCCTTTCAATTCCAAGGATTGACATAACCTGAATTTGATTTTCATATTTGACCAAAATTTTACCAAAATGTTTCTAACCTATGTTGACCATAAATAAAATTATTCAAAGAAAATATCCCTACTATAATTTTTTCATCTTTCCTAAAATGTAAATAAAATTAGAAAAAATCCTTAAAATGTAACATGTATACAAAATTTATGAAATATACTAAAACCATAATTAATCACTCAAAAATGATCACAAAACCTTAATATTTACTCTAATATTCTTGAATGATTCTTAAAATCTATTAAACAAATTTTATAAAAAATTGTAATAGATTGCAAGATATAAGTGATTATAAAAATTAAGGTTTCAACCACATATTTTCCTAAATCAAAGATCGTATACTACTTGTATAGAAATTAATTTTAAAAAAAGTAGAATAAAAAAAATATTATAATATACATAAAATAGAGTAAAATGTATGAATAAATAATGTTCCACTTTAAGGGAGAACCTCCTAAACCTCATAATAGTAACAAAATTTGTAATGTTATGATTAAATAATAACTCTTACCTATTATATATACTTTAACTATGCTATGGAAACATCTTACTCTGACATTACCACTAATTTTAAGCTAAATATATGATAATGTGAATTTAATAAAGCCTATGATAGCCACAAGTCAACTATGCATATCCCACTAGATGATATAAGTTAAGGGGGTAGTAGCATCAAAACCACAACATCCATGAAAATAAGAATCTTAGGATAAGTAACATACTAAACCACCAAGCCTCTTACACTTCCGACCACTTGAAGTTCACATGAGTCTATACCATAAAAATTACCATATGCTATCAAAAAACTCATACTAATTTCATTCATCAGAGTTAGAGGCATAATGTTGAATGATTCCAAAAAATCAAATATATAATTATGTAATATCCACCATATTAATGATAAAAATGGTATAATATAACTTCACATCAAATTGGATGTTATTAAATATATCTCAAACATTTATTCTTCTTTCGTAACTGCCTCCTTAAATTCTACGTTAGGTTTGGCAAAAAACATGATTCTGGGCACCAAGATAAGAAAATTATATATACTTATTCTCTATAATTTGAATCAATTAAATCACATGGATAATAATTTCTAATTGGGTTAAAACCAAAGAGAAATCACATACATTATATTTTGTGATGGTAATGTTTGGGGTAGAGTGAAAAAACTCATGTCATGGATACAAGAGGCTAAATATTATGCTAGTGATTATATTATATCATTAGGTTGAGATCAAACATTTTATTTGAAATAAAATAGGTATCCTGAACTCTTTTCCATTTATTTTCAATTGGATTTTTAGAGGGTGAAGGCTTTTTTATATAACTACTAGGAAGTGGCATCTTACCTTTTACATTTTTCACAACTTTCCCTTATATGGATATTTGTGGTGGATTAATATCCTTTAATAAAATAACAAAAACATGTTATTTTCTTATGTTGTCAATTATTTCTAGTAAAGTGACAGTTGGAAACCTCTATTTTCTCCTTTTATTCTTTTTTTATTGCTTATTTCTCAAGTTGTAGTCAATTTTCACCTTAGAATTAGCAGAAGTTTCTAGAATATGAATGCCTTTGTTAGAGTCCTCTTACATTATATATATTCATCATATTAACCCTTAGATATTAAAAATCATGGGAATTAAATTCATAATAATTTGACATATTGATCGAATCCTAACTAAAATCAAAGGTATATTCCTCATACCTTTTTTTTATGTTGACTTGATATTCATTAAACATATAAGATTCATATGTCTCTTGATCATTATCATTATAATCATCAACATAAGACATAGTTTTAGTAACATCACAATGAGGAAAAGTCATAAAAAATATTCACACCATTTGATCAACTCCATTGACAATGGTAACAAGTGTGTAAGGAGTTTATCTTTCAATATCCCTATTATCAAGACTCTTTTATTTTTAAAATGTATTATTTAATTTATAATTGGATTTTTCATGTGTTGTTCTATTCTCATAATTGTGTGGTTGACCCTAAATGTATTGATTATTTGGCATTAGAGACAAACCTCTTTCATTGTGGGCCACAATGTATGAAAAAGCCTTAAAATGTCCTATGATTTTTATAACTTCTCATCCATGCTCAAATTTTTTTATGGATAATTATTAGGTTTAAAAAATTTAATGTCAATTATTTTTGGAGGATTTATTGTGGTCCTTATATTATTATCAATTTGTAAATCCATAGCATATGCTTGCCTTATATTGGTTGGCCCTTTATATATTAGATATAGATTGGATTTGGCATTAGACGCATCACTATATTTAATTAAACATGAAACTTCATTAGGCCTCACATTTTAGGTGAATCTAAGCATAATATTATTTAATCTATTTCTAAAATCATGCACATGCTCATTAACATGTTTCTTTAAATTTTTAAATTCAATGATCACAAATGTTACCTCAATTCTATCTCCATATTGGAGCTTGAATGTTTGTTTCATCTTAGTTCAAAAGTCAAAATTATTATCAAGTAGATAATTAAACCAATCCATACAATATTATTCCAAAGTGTGAATGAAAATATTATTTAGACTAATTCATACATAACTTATTAATCATCTATGGTATTAAATTTCTTTTATCAAGTGTTGCTCACATGAGACCACATTATTTCCTTGAAAGTTGGAAATTTATTTCTTATATCAATGGGATATTCAATTGGATATTATTTCATCTTAGATAATTTAATTTAAATATACATGTTATCCCCATGCAAAAGACAAAAAACAAATAGGTCTCACATTTTGATTAATATTAGCTACATTATTTCCAAGCATATGATAAAATTTTTGTTGATTTAATTTTTTTATAGGGATATAAAAATCAATGGGGGAATTTTTATTTAAGGGTGTGGGGTCTAGGTCATCAGTTTGAGAGATGGCGTTAAGGGTCTACCTTTCAAAATTTAACTCAGTGAATGAAGGACAAGGATTTGATAATATTTTTCTCTTAAACAGGGGAGAATCAAAAATACTGAAAGATTGTTAAAGGGTTATGACCTTAGTGAAAAAATATATGAAATATAATAAATATGCAATATAAATAAGTGATAGAGATATGCAATTAACTAAAAAATAACATAGAGAATAATGACATAACATGTAGGTGGAAAAACCTCCAATTGTGTTGAAAAATCCACAGTTGATATTCAATATTTGATAAATTATAGACTCCAATACAAATCTTCTTCCTCTTCTCACTTCCTCTCAATATCCTTCACAAAAATCTCAAGTAAGTTTGAAAGTGATAATGTTTCATATCAATTCACTATATTTCACAATAGGGGTAAACACTCTTTGTTGACAAATATGAAGGCAGGTGATCATTGTAACCAACAGGTTCATCCATCCCTAAAGACATTTAATAAAATTGGCAAGTATTAAATAAATATAATTATAATATTTATTTACACCAAGTTTTCACCTCATGTTAATAAATAATATATTATTATTTAAGCAATTACCAAGGTAAGATAAGGGTCAATTAATCCAACTTAGACATTAAGTATTCTAACACTCCTCCTTAATGTTAAGTGGGTATAAATGTCATAGTCACGTTTCAAAAAGAAATATGATATCTACATAATTTCAAAATTTAAAAACCTTCATCATGCCAAGCATCACAATTTGAAACAAAAAAAATTATAATCTATAAAATAATCAAAATTAATTTTAGGATAGCATGATCATGACACTACATCTCGTAGTTTCTCATTAATAATAAACTAAGCATATTTAGATCCTTTTATAACATAAGGATATCTATTACAAAGTATGATTTAATGTATTAGGATACAAAATTAAAATTTCCATGTGAAGTTTACAATTACATAACTTCCACATGAAGTTTATAATGTTTTACAATGATAATAAGTATAAAGAATAAGAATACATGATTGTTATGAAGTGACATCATCATTCACAATCCCCCTCAGTGATAACTTTGAAAGGCCCAACATTGCACAAAATTGATAAAAAAAATTGATAGAAATTGGTAGTACTAAGTGGTTTTATGAAGATATCTGCCACATGTTCATTTATAGGACAAAAATGTAGATAAATATCATCATTTAGTACTTTCCCTCAGATACAATGCACATGACCTATAAAATGTTTAGTTCATTGGTGTTGCACTAGATTTTTTGCTAGATATATACAAATTTGTTTATCATAATAAAGGATGGTACTCTAATAAAAATCTAAATGAATTTCCACCAACAAACTTCATAGCCACATGATGTCTTTAGTATCTTCCATGACACTTCTATACTCTAATTATGTAGAAGAGAGAAAAAATATGTTTTTTTTATTGCTTCAAGTGATAGCACTTCCACCAAACTTAAATACATACCTAGAAGTAGATTTATGATCTATAATATCAACAACATGGTTAGCATCACAATGACCATATAAATTATTATTATTAATTAAAAAATAAAATAAAAAATAATTTAAATTTCTTTTGATATACCTAAATATTCATTTATCTAATTTCTAATGATACAAATATGGATCCTACATAAATCTAAAAAGAACACAAATAAAATATGAAATATCTAGCCTAGTAATAATTAAATAAATCAAATGACCAATAATTTTTCTATAAAAAGTAGGTTAGATTTTTCACATTCAAGTTTTGGATGATTTTACACCAAATTTAATAGGAGTTGATGTAGATTTACAGTCAAACATATTAAGCTTAACTAGAAGATTATATGCATACTAAGATTGAGATATGTATGAACGAAATATATATGCAACTAAACTAAGAAATGAAATTATCTTAATCCTAATATAAACTCAAAAAATATCAATATAAATCAATAACAAGTGAAGAAACTAAACTATTTAAAGAACTACTCACAAACACATGCAAATTTTATCACCCTCTCCATTATGTGATCAATGGTAGATTTGATTTTTGTGTGGAATTTGGATGCTCAATCCTTTCTCTAATGTAAATGTGGTAGTATTTTGATAATAAAATTCACTCTTGATGTCTTTGATTTACTTTGGATTCACTTGGAAATTTGATAACACTTCATTATTTTTAAGATTGATGAATGAAATGTATGGATTGCATGTTTACTTATAGGTTTCTAGAAGATAGATCAGATGGTGGAAGATTATTTGAATATTTCAAATTATCCAAATAATAAATGGTTTATAATTAATCCTCATCTATGAGGATGATGACCATTTTAAATGGTTGAGAGAAACATAGAGTTGGTTAGTTGAGTCACCAATAATGGGTCAAATTATTTGACAAGTCAAAAGGTGACTCAAGGTTAGTTGAGGAAGTTAAGGGATTAATTGGGTGAGTCAACATGTGAGGGAGATAAAGATAGAGGATGTCTGGGTGAGGTGGAAAATCTAGATTTATCAATTAAATTTGGATTAAAAGTGTGAATAATTGATTAACTTTGAATTATGTAATTATTTAAATCTGGGGGAAGGTGACATGAATTTGAAGTTAAATTTGTTGAAGAAGAATTAATGCTAATAGTTGCATTATAAAACTAAATGAAATTTAGGAGTCTACATTCTCCCCTCTTTGAAATGGTGTTCCAAATCAATACCATTTCAAAGAAAAGTAGAAGTAGAGCATTGAAGATTGAGAATAAATAGTTTCCCCCGATGAATGAATATGAATGTGATGATGATCCCTCGATTGTTTATGTGATAAAGTGAAAAATTCTTTAAATTAATGAAAGATAAAAAAATGATGAAGTGATGAAGAATATCAATGAATCAAAATACTAGAACTGATATCATACTTGTATAATTAGGCCATGTGTAAATAAGTTTCCCCTAATTATGAAAACTAGAGAAAGGATCAAAAAATTAATATTTAACCTTCTAATACTACATACTTATTTGGTGCTCATGATTCAAGGGTCAAGTGAGAATATGTGATAATGATATATCCAAATGATGGTAAAATACAAATCTAAAAATGGAAAACAAATATTTTCTAATTTGATTTAAATATTTATAAAATAGATAGTTACAAGTAGTTGATATAGATTTATAATGATTTGGTGAAGATTTTATTGAAATTTGAAATA
This sequence comes from Torreya grandis, assembly GCA_037957365.1. Lineage (NCBI taxonomy): Eukaryota > Viridiplantae > Streptophyta > Pinopsida > Cupressales > Taxaceae > Torreya > Torreya grandis. The sequence goes on from JARHVA010001923.1 coordinate 1,992,161, forward strand.
AAGTGGATAAAAAAATGTGAAATGAGGATTTGGAGGGAAAATATTTGAATTGGGGGGGTGGTAGAGTATAAGTAGAGGGAGGTTGATTTAGAAATTAATTTGTGCAATTTTATGTTGAGAAGTATTTTTGAAGAAAATTATTAGTGAGTGATTTATCATTGATTGCATAGAGAAAAATGGATTATATCCTAGTTCACCTACACCGTAGAAGGTGCATGAGGAGACATTAGAGACTTGAGAGGAGTGGCCCTTCAATAAGTGCAATTTTTAACCTCAAATATATTATTTTTATGTATTTATTATAGTTGAAAGTTAGGATTAATGAGTTCATAATTGTATTAGTTATGATTTCAACAATGAAAGTTATGAAATCATCAACTATAATTGTAAAATTATGGATCTAAGTAGTGAAATCATTAAATAAGGTCATGAAATCATTAGTTTGAAATAGAATTGAATATTTTTGAATTCATCATACATAGTAGAAAAACCACAAAATTGAGTAAAGAAATAAATGATTAGGATAATGAATTCTTAGGGAAGAATTATAAAATTCCAAGATAGAGTGGCAAAATCATTCAAATGGATAGTGAAATCATCAAGGGGGAGAGTGAAATTGTTAAAATTATAAAATAAAGGATTTCAAATATGAAATTAGTGATTTGAGTTCAATGGATTTGGGTAGAAAAATAATTTATTTGGAGAGTGAAATCACTAGGGTTTAAAAAAGGGGTTGATTTAACAAATAAATATACATGAAAAAGGGTAGATTTGGAAAGAATAATGAAATTAAAGAATGTGGGGATGATAATTGTTATATATTTATGATGTTTTTAGGATTAAAATTATGCCAATGTGTTATATTATTCATATTTATATGAGGTATTACTAGTATTAGCAACATGGGAATAAAGGATAAGAGAGTTAGAGCATATTATGAGAGTTACTGAGTATGAGTTTAGAGTACTGGAAGTGATAGGAATATCTTACATTTTGCAAATGCCAGATATTTGAGATTATAGGGATTTGTTGATTATATCAGATGAGAGATGGCAAATGATATGAGAACATTTAACCTATTGAGAGGTGAGATGACTATGACCTTAGAGGATGTATGGCAGATCTTGGGGATTTTGATACAAGGGACATGGATGTATTAGGGGAAGCACTCACAGAAACTAATTTGTATAGGATATTTGGTGAGGGATTGATTCTGTTTAAGAGAGGATGATTAGATATAGATACATATATGTAATTATGGGTAGATTATTTGAATATTGTTCTCATGTCCTTGTTAGTGGCATCATGCTACCTGAAAATAGTGGTAGACTAGGTCCTATTAGTTTGTTATATGTTATTGGTGATATGATGGACATGGGAGAGAAAGTTTATATGGGGGCCTTGTGTACTAGCACATATGTATAGGTATTTATATCATGTGGTTTATTTATATGGGAAGGATATAGATCCTTCCACTTTATTATAGGTATGGTGTTGGGAGCATATTATGGTGGAGTGGTTGGTTGGTCACATGAGAACTAGAATGGAGGATGATCTGATTGTGTATGGTTAGCATGCGATCATAAGTACACGAAGACCACACATATGAGATTTATATTTTTATAGGAGAGCATTATATGTGGTGGCTGAGGATAAAATTACCTAGAATACATATTAGGAGATAGACTTATAGTGAGCATAGGATGGAATATACATGGGCTATATGATGAAACAATGCTACATCATGGGCATTCATGACTATATCATTAAGAGATATGAACTTAATAGGTCTATGAGATAGTTTGGTTGGAGGAAACACATTATAAAAATGCCACACATGTTTACATGATATATCAAAGAGAGAACACAATGGGATATTATTATTATTTTGAAGATTATTGAGCATAATTAGATACACATTCAAACAATGATGTGGGTATCTATGAGTTATGTGACTGATGTGGGGATAGTAGATGGATATCTAGAGTGGTGGGATAGATATTGGATAATGATACTCATAGTACCATATTCTCCTCTACACACTTGGAGATATATATTGATATCCAGCTTAGGCAAACAACCACAAGGCATAAGACTTAGAGCTAGGATTAAGAGAGATATGATAAGATATAGGAGAGGGAGATATGGATGATAAGATGGATAGAGAGGATTTATTATATAGGAGACTCAATTTGAGGATGCAAAGTTGACATAGATAGAGGATGCAAAGATATTACAAGAGGAAGGTGTGGATAAAGAGATGAGAGCTTCTATAAAAGAGCATGTTGTAGGAGGAAATAATCCTTTAGTTATCATTGGTAGTGATGGGAAATAGTATGGGAGAGATACAAAGATGAGTCCTATATTAAATACACATAGAGATAGTGGAGATAGAGCTAGTCCATTAGGGATAATGAGATAATAGGAGCATCAAATATGTATGCAATCAAAAATGTATCATGTTTATAAATCAATCCTTGCTTGGAGAAGATAGATCATACCTACACTTTTGATTGGGAATATATTTATTAAGTGAGAGCATGACAAATATGGGGATACACTAAACTTGATTAGGGGATAATTTATCACAATACACTATGCTAATGAGGGTTCTAAAGCCTCCAGTCTAACACAATCACATAATAACCCTCAGGGGGTCCTAGGTTTTGATGTTTCATCAATTCTAATAATAAGAAAAGTAAATATAATATAGTTCTCACCAAATCTTGTGGCACAAAATGAGGGGTTAGTGAACATCAAAACACGTATAAGAGAATCTAAATTAAGATAAGTATGAGTAAGTCCCTAATACATGGAATATGAAGAGTAATATTATTCAAAGCCAATACTTATATACTTATAGCTACTAAAGAGAGGAGAAAAGTTAGAGAATACTTACCTAAATATGAACATATATAGACTAAATCTCTCCTTTGGCCAAAGGGGATTTGTAAAAGGTTGTTTTGGTTTGTAAAGATCACTAATAAAGGCCAAATCATCCACTAATTATCCACAAGACTAGATTTTCCAAGTAGAAACCCTAATCTAAGACTCCTCAAGTAGAATGGTGGAAGAGAACATTGTAAATAAGTGTAATTGAATAATAAATCCTGATTTCATATTGAAATAATGATGAAATGATCTTTTATATATAGGTAGATTTGACCCTAAACCCTTTAAAAAATGTTGGATGATAGGGTTGACCTAGTAGACCTAGCACAATTTCAAACAATAATTCACTAGGTATCAAGCTAGGTCAACTAAAGGATAACCTAATTCCTAAGTGAAAATATCCCAAAATTGTATAGGGTCAATCCAGTTGACCTAGTACAGTTGAATGATAACAAGGACTTAAGGTGAGGAAAATAGGGATAGAAAGAGGAAAAGACTAGAGGAGTGTGCAAAGGAGGAGTAATAACTTAGGGAATGGTTTTTAGGAATTGGTTGGATTTATAATATGTGGCAATAAGGGATAACAATCCTACAGAGCACCAATGGTTTGCCCACCCCTTTTCTAGTGTACCCTTTAAGGCATGCACTTAGAGAGATTGAGACACGACATGTTCCTACAAGATGTAAAGCATCAGTATTTATAAAATTTGAAAATATTTATGTGTATACATATACCCCACTCAAAGCTCATCATGTGTTACTAAGGTGAAATAGGGGATGGTGCTTCAAGAAAGAACATAAGGACATATAACACTGATGTTAAAAAAAATTATAGTATTTTAAAACATAAAATAACTGAAAGTAAATGACTAAAAGGGAAATAACTAAAAATTAAATGTGATTCATACCTTGAATTACCTTTATTTTAGGATGATTATCTTCTATGTTATTATTTTTTATTGTGGACGGTGTAGAAACTACTTTTGACAAAACCAAGAATACAAAACTAAAGAGCAAAAATAAACAAATGTAGGAAAGCCAAGATAACTAGAGCTACAAGGATGGGATGTACTTAGAAATTTGGAAATTTGAGGCAATAAGTGTTATGTTAGACCAAATAACCAAGTCAAAAAATAAGATTAAATCAGGTAACCAAAAATCCAAGGCTACTAAAGACCAAAAAAATCAAACAAGTAAACCTTAAGTAAGAAAGGCAAACTCACCAAATCAAACTAAGGATAAATGTCAAAAAGGATGGTAATCAAACATTGAATGTAAAATTAGTAACAATCCTTACTTAAAAAAAGTAGTAAAAGTGAAAAACAAACTAGTAAAACAAAATTGATGAGTGAGCAGTAACAATCCTTATCTCACTCAAAAATGGAAAAAGGTACATAAAAAAGGAAAACAACATTGTTGAATGAGAAGTAACAAACCAACCTCACTTAATAATGGAAAAAGGGTATGATCTCAGTTATCTATAATAGAAGGATAGTAAAATAATGATAAATGGTAAGAAAAAAATAAAATAAGTTTAGTAATGTAATTTTATGGTGTAAATAAGGTAATCCATAGTTACTCAAACATATTTTTTCACTTTTAAGGATAGATAAAACTAAAATAAAGTAATGCTAGCATGTTTTTAAGAGGTGAAGAATAAGGAATTAGAGAAGAGGGAAAATAAATTTAGAATCATAATTTGCATATCAAGGGGGAAATGAAATGGGTGGAGGGAAAAATGAAGGAGAAACCAAGGTAGAGGAAATATTTATCAAAGTTAAGACACTCAAATTAGGTTTGTCAAAACAAGAGGAATTTAGAACTGAAACACTATGAAGAACTTCTCTTAGCTACACAATTCTTAGGTCAACAAATTAAGTATATAGATCATCCTATGAAGGGTATATGAATGAAAATTAAAATGGACCTACCTTCCCACAACATGTTCCCCATTATTTAGGACCCCTTAAAAATCCATCGATCTACTTCAAAGATTGGATACTTGCATGAGAAAGTATGTTGCACCATAGAGTTTGTTGAATTCTCCTATTCCAATCTACTAGCCTACTAGACCCCAATGGACCTTAGCTCTATGTGAGGCCAACTAAGGAGTTTGAACTTCAATTAGAGCTAGGAGATGTGCTTGTAATCACATATTTTAGTGTGATTTTGACTTTTGAGATTTTTATGTTGCCTTTTGTATATCATTGCCTTTTATTCCAAATGATTTGGATTTTAACTTTCTTGATGGGTTTTTCTATTTTTGCTCCATACATATTTGGAAAAATAGACATGGGTGCTAAAGATGACTTTCATTTGAATACTTGGGACTTTGTTTCTAAGAGAGAGAACTTCAAAGAGCATGGGGTCTAAGAGTCTCATAAATATAGGTGAAATAAAAGTGCTATCTTGACTTCAACCTTATTTTATCCAATGTGAAGTGAAAAAAAGGGGAAATCAAGAGGAATGACATATGAAATAATTTGAATTGCTTAAAATCACAAAAAATGTGATAAAGGGTGAAAAAAAGGATATAATGATAGTAAATTATGATTAGTTATTATAAAAATAATTGAAATGGAGGAAAACATGCTAATGTGCAAATTCCATCTACCAAAAGAAGCAAAAGCTAAAGTTGAGAACAAAGGTCAAGAATAATTTATTATAAAAAGATTGACAAGGTGGTAATTTTATGAGGAGGGCTACATCCTATCCATGGTATTACATTGTAACTCATAAAATAGAAACCCACAAAGGTGCCAAAAATTATTGGAAACATAAATAAGATAATAAAAATATGGTATTTTATGAGAAATATTGGGTCTTATCCATGATTTTACAATGCAACTCACAAAAGATAAATCTAAGGGATGTAAAAAGGTCTATAAAAAGAGTATGAAATGAAGAAGACTATGTTACATCATGAGGAAAACTAGGTCCTATCCATGATTTTATAATGTAAGTCATGAAAGAGAACAAGGAAACCCAAAGACCAAATAGGAAGGACTAAAGGTTTATAAAAAGAGGGAACTATTGCAGAGGGAGATATATGTGTAAGTGACCTAAAAAAGTGTTAGATAGATATAGATAAAAGGCATGAAAATAAATAAATGGTTAGGCAAATTAATTTTTGAGGAATTGTGTGTTTGTGGGCTCTTTAAAAACATGGATTTCATTGGTTTGAAGGTGATAAATGCTTGGACCAAGAATATCTTTGACTAAATAAGGGCCCCACAATTTTGGGGTAGATTTACCTTATTTATCATGGATGTAGTATAATTTAAGGACAAGATCACCAACATTAAAAGTGTGGACTTTAACATGTTTATTATGTTATCTGACAATATGAGTCTTGTATTGGCAGTTGTGTTGTAAGGCAAAAAAATGGAATTCATCAAGGAGATTGAGGGTATGAAGGAAAGCTTTACATAATTATTCATCGATAATAATACCATGAAGAGATATATGAAGAGAGGGAAACTCAAATTCCAATGGAAGAACTGACTTAGAACCATAGACTAGAGAGAATGATGTTTCTCTAGTGGTAGTACATATGCTAGTCCAATAAGCCCAAAGAGTAGGGTAAAGATGAAGGTGTCAATCTATGTGGGTTTCATGAATTATCTTTTGGAGATTTTTTTTGATAATTTTGTTAGTATACTTAGCTTGGACATTGCATTGTGGATGATAAGGTGTACAAAATTTGTGATTGATCTTGAATTTATCATAAAGTTATTTGGCATGCTTATTTTTGAAATTACCACCATTATCTGAAATGATGGTATAGGGAACACCAAAATAGAAAATAATTTGATTAAGAATAAATTTGGAAATGGTATGACTGGTAACATTAACAAGGGTCATGGCTTCAATCCATTTGGTAAAATATTAGGTAATGGTGATGATAAAAACATGCCCATCTTGAGATCAAGGTAATTTACCAATGAGATCAAATCCCCATGTGCAAAATGGTGGAGATTTAATATTTTAAAGTTTGACTGGAGGTGCATGGATTATATCATCATGAAGTTGGTAAGGAGTACACTTTTTAGCAAGTTTAATTACATCATGTTCAAGAGTAGGTGAAAAGTAACCCATATATAGGAATTTTTGGGTTATAGCATGTCCACTATAGTGGCCATCAAAAATTCCCCCATGTGCTTGTTCAAGGAGAGGAAGGACCTCATCTTGCATAACACAATGAAGGAAGATACCCTTAGTATTACAATAGTAAAGGATGTTGTGTTAGAATACATACTTAAAATCTTGTTTATGAATACATTCTCATGAGAGTCTAAGTTAGAAGAATAAGTTGGATGTTCCAAGAATTGAAAAATGTCTTGATACCACATGCTTTATCAAATGGTAATAGCCTCAATGTGGAAAATAAGTGAATCTTGTGGTTGATTAGAAGATGAATATTTTATTATTTGTATAATAAAATTAATATTGGAAAGAACTTAATGGGGATGAAAGAGAGAAGTTGAATATGCAAGAGAAGAATCAACAATGGAATTTCAATCTCTAGGGATAGGATCAATAGTGAAAGAGATGAAATCATTGACAAGAGTGGTTTCAATTTGATGATAGGTAATGATATTCTCACTTTTACATTGGTAATAACCATTTACTTGGTGGAAAATAAGTTGATAATCACCTAAATCATGTAGGTATTAAATGTCTAAGTCAAGAGCAGTTCTCATGCCTAAGATTAGAGCTTCATATTTATCCATATTATTGGTGACATCAAAGGTTAAGTGAAAATATAAAAGAATGATCTTACTAAGAGGACTTGTAATAATGCAACATACCCCATCTCCTTGAAGGAATTTAGCACCATTGAAGTGTAGGGTTCAAGTATCCTCATGTAAGTCTAAATTAATTTCAAGAAGTTCTTTGATAACTACTTTAGATTTAGTAGTATCAGATGGAATAAAGGATTAATCAAGATTATTTGATTCAAGATCAGTGGTAAAGTTATGAAAATAATATTGAAGGGAAATAACTTGATTAGGACTTTCAATGTAAAGGATATTATTATCTAGAAGATCATATTGAAGGGGATAAGTAGTTGGCATAGGAGATATAACAAATTTATTATATATGACTTAGCTTATTAAAAAAAAAAGTGATGATATATAGATCAAATTACATAAGTAGTTTCCATTTATCATTCATATCTCTGGGAAGAAAAGCTTTGGAGAAGAAGTGACAAAGGGGGCTAGAATGAATGATGACATAAGTAGTTTGATAAAGCATGTAATGGTGAAGCTTTTGAAATATGAAATATATGGTGAGGTAATCACATTAAATTTTGGTATAACATGTTTCATAATTAATGAGGGATTGCCTTATTATTATATATCATACTCTCTTTCAGTATCATCATGTTGGGTAAGCATTATCCCAACTAATATAGGTGTGGAAGAAGCATATAGAATCTAGGGTCAATCATTGAAAGGAAGATGAAGTGTAGGCGGATGAAGAAATGAATAATTCATATTATCAAAGTATTTTTGACAAGGGTCCATCCATTCTAGATTAGTACCTCTCTTGTGGAGAGAATTGATGGAATGAATGTAATAATCAATTTCATGGAAAAATCATCTAATTACCCCAAGTTTTCCTTAGTATGTATGAATGTCAGGAATAGAATGAGGAATGGGCATGTTGACAATAACACTAATCTTATTTGGATCAACATCAATGCCATGAAGAGAGACTAGGAATATCAACAATTTACCAAATGTGAAACCAAAGACACATTTGTAAGGACTAATTTTAACTCAATATTTAAGAAGGTGATCAAAGATGATAACAAGATATAATAGATGATTCTAATGAATTTTAGATTAGCAATGAGATCATCCACATAAGTTTCATCTATTTTATGGATAATATCATTAAATATGTGAGTCATCACTCGTTGGTAAGTGGCTCTAACATTTTTAAGACCAAAGGGCATTTTGACATAGTAATAGGTGCCCCATTTTGTGGTGAAAGTGGTCTTATGTTAGTCCTCGAGGGCAATGTGAATCTAATTTTGACCCAAGAATCCATGCATAAGAGATAAAATTTTGTAACTAGCTATGGAATCTATGATGGCATCTATTAAATGTAAATGGAAGTTTTCCTTAGGACAAGTGATGTTAAGATTGTATAAATAAATACAAATATGAATGACCATAGTGACTTTTTTATGAATGGGAACAATGCTAGAAACCCATTCAAAATAATCTACTAGTTTGATAAATTTAGCATCGAGTAATTTGATGATTTCCTTATGACATAAGGTGGAAACCTTAGGTGGAAATAGCCTTTGATTTTGATTCAAAGGTTTAGAATTAGGATAATTAATGATATTATGCACCACAATGCTAAGGTTAATATTAGTCATGTCCTCAAAGGACCAAGAAAAAACCTCATGATACTTGTCAAAGAATAAGCTAAAATAATCATGTTTAGTAGGTGAGAGTTCATGAGAGATAGTAATTGGTTGAGAACAAGATTGAGTACCATATTCAATGCAAGTGGTTTTTTTTTATAAGCATGGCACTAGCATCTTGAAAGTGATATGGTGCATTAAGAAAGGAATAAATTGGATTAGCTTTAGGATCAATGCTATCAAAAAAATTATTAAAATAAGGGGTTTTAGTTTTAAAATTCCCAAGTTTATGATGTTGTTGAGGAAGTTGTGGTTCTCGGTCATGAAGTATTTCAAGAATGACTTCATCACTCAGAAAGGTGGGAAGAGGACCATAATACTCAACATATACTTCAAGATCTAGAATTTTATTAGCATGGCTATCATACTCAGAATGTATCTGATAGACATAGGTTACTTTGGTATCTAGTGTAATCTTAGAAGTATGGGAAGTAAATAAATAAAAAGGGATTGAAATGTTGGTGGGTTTAGTGGTGGGGGAAGGATCATATGCAATGATTGGATCAATAGGCAGTAAAGAAGATGTAAGAATTTATAGAGATTTATAAGGTGTGATTTTCTCTACCACCCAAGGAGTATTAATAAGTGGAGAATTTGTAGGAGTCACATGACCCTCATGATCAGATTCATGATCCAAAAAAATGGTATGGACATTCTTATTAAAAGCATGACTTTGAGCTAAGGTTTTTTGATAATGTTAGACATCTAAATATTGAGATTGAGCATAGGCCATTATATAATTGTCATCATATGTTAGAAAAATTGTACATGCTTGAGAATCAAGGGGATTTTAAGAAATGAAATACCATATTAATGAACATACAAGGAGACATTATGAGAGGATCTTGAAATAATTTGGCCACTCTAAAATCATTACAAGTATTTTTGGTCCCTAGGTAATAAATAAGGAGGAATCCACTATGAAATTTAGGGAGGTATCTTGGTAGTATTACAAGTTTGATGTAATTCATTAGGTTCATCATCATTAGAATCCACAAGAGGAACTAGTAAATCAAGATTCATGTTGATGAACTCAGGTAAAGGAACACTATTGATCTTAGTAATTATAGGAATATGATATTGGGATTTAGGATTAGGAAGTTGAATACTCCATGGGTTGGAATCAACTTTATGCTTATCCTATTTACCATTATATAAGAATTTAATGCATTGGCTATCAAAAGAATAAATGGCCCTCATTTGATGAGTTTAGGGGCGACCAAGGAGTAAGTTATAAGGGTAAATCAAGGACCATAATCTTAGTTCAAATAGTCTTAGGTCCAATGGTTAATATAATCCAAATGAAAATAAGTAGATTTTGATTAGTCTTATCAAAACCATGATATGTAAGATGGGTTTGCTTAAGATGATCCTTATTATAACCAAGTTTTTGAATTAGCCATAAAGATGTCACATTAATACTAGAGCCTTAATCAACTATAAATTTATAGATAAGGGTAGTATTAATGGCTATTTTAATAAAAAGTGGTGGATCATCAAAATGAAAAAAATGCATCATTGATCATGTACCCTTCAAGAAATTCAATAGAAGGCTTGAAATAAGGACATATGGTTTTAATGGTATTTACATTGGTAGGTTGAGATTATATAAAAGGTGTTTCTTCATCAATAGAGGATGTATCTTAAATTTCTTAGAGTTTTACATAAGGAACTTATGATGATAGGGTGAATTACGAACTAAATCCATAAGTGGAATATTGCAAGGCATAGAGTTAATTTCTTCAAGAAAATTCCAATGAGATTTAGAAGAACAAGTGCAAGGTTTAGGAGGTAAAGTATATTTTTAAGGAATAAATGTGGTTGGAGGTTTAGAAGGAGGAAGTGGTTCCTCATGGAATTTTGAATCAAGATTAGTAGAGGTAGTGTCTTTAATAATCTATTCTTTTAAAGATAGATTCTTGGCTTTGGTATTAAGATCTTTGTGATTCAACTTGTGATGATAGTTAACATTGGTAGTGTTAACATATTGAGAGTTGTTATAATATTAATCATAATTAGCATAAATGGCACAAACATCCTTGGTATTTGGTTTATTGTTGGTTATAGAAAAATATTGTTGGTTATTTGAGGTAGGAGCTTGTTGCTTTTGAGAAGCGGTGATGTATTTTTGATGGTGAAGGTTTATCATGGATTCATGATTAAATGAATCACCAAGCATATAAGAAACAAAAAATTTAGTGAGACCTCTACAAGATTCATGGTAATGACCAATGTCATCATAGAACCAATAAAATAGATTAGGGTCATACCACTTAGGTGGATTGTTAGGATAGGTGAAAGGTTTAGATGGAAGTAAGAGTTGTTTCATTTTATACATAGAAAGTGGTGTGTAAGAAGATGAAGGGATGTTAGTTTTGACAACTCCTATTTTGGTTTATGAAGTATTACTAGTGATAGTATTTGGAATGCTCCTTTTAAAATTTTAGGATTAGGTTCAAATTGCTTCATGAGAAAGTCTTGATGTTTAGCTTGATCAAGAGTTTTATTAAGTGTTTGAGGAGTAAAGGTTTGAACCTTATATTAGAGAGAAAGATTAAAATTAGTAATAAAGAGTTTAAATAAGTTATCATCAGTCATGTTATGGTCAAATTTATGGGCCAATGATTTCTATCTTTTGATAAAGTCATGAGATGATTCAGTGAGAGATTACTTAGCATTGATGAAATGGCTAAGGCAATTTTTAGGAATATCATTGTGTTGAAACTCTTTAACTAAATGATTGACCAAATATTCAAGTTGCCAAATAGAATGTTGGGGTAATTGGTTGAACCATTTTAATACATCACCAGTGAAAGTTTTGATTAAAATTCTAGTTGTGGTGAAGGTATTAGTTTGGATCCACTCTATGTAAAGGTTGTTAAAGGCTTTTATAAATGAGGTAGGGTCATTAGTCCCATCATAATTGATAGTTGGAGATATGTTACCAATATAAATAGACACAATAAAGGGGGATAAAGGCTCATTTTGAATAGTTTTAAGCATCTTTTTATTCATTATGGGTTGAGGATCAACATTACCTAAGGCATCTCTAAGAGGTGGAAGAATGTAATTAGGATTAACTTTAGGATGAATACTTAGAGATTAGTTAGCCATATTAATAAAATGTTGTTAAATTTACATCATTTGATTGGTGATAGAGTTTTTCATTATATTCATTTTTTGGATAGCTTGGGTAATAAGTTGAGTTATATCTGGAGGTGGGTTGGTGTTGGTAAGAGCACTCCTCAATTTGGTATTATGGGGAGGATTATTAGAAGATGGATTATTAGTGGGATTGTTGATTAAACTTATGTCAATTGCTCCCATATTAGTTTGAATATTTTGAATACGATAAGTATCTTGGTAAGTATAGAAAGGATTAGACCCATCAACTTCATCTTGAGGTGTGATTTTCACCATGTTACAAGTCATGGATGAAGGAGGGAAAGAGGTTTCCAAAGAGGGATGGTGCTCTTGGGAGGAAAAGAGAGGGAAAAATGAATATCCCATATAGTATCCAAATGGATTCAAATTGTCCAAGAATATTATGATAGGAGAATTCATTATGACTGTAGATAAATGAATAGAATTGTAATAAAGGAAAAATAAAAAATTGAACCAATAAATAAAGAAGCTAGAAAATAGTACAGAGTCAATGGGTCAACCTAACATAAGAAACAAGGGTTAAAAATTATACAGGGTTTATTAGGTTGACCAAGAATAGTAGACAAAGGCTAAAAAAGTGTACAAGGTCAACTAGGTTGAACAATCACAACATACAAAGGTTAAAAAAATGTATAGGGTCGATTGGGTTGACCAAGCACAACAAACATGGAAGAACAGACTGTCTATGATAGACTATGTCAACTAAAATGACTATTTACTAAAACAATAATGATTTTCCAAGTACTTAGAAAAGTAAGAACTAAATGGAAATAAACAATCAATTGGATCAATGAGGTTGATCCAATTAAGGCACACAACAAAAACCTTACACCAATGCTAGCTAATTTAAGTTTTTACAATACAAAATATAATTGAACAAAGAGAAAAAAATTATCTTAGAAATTAAAATATAGCAATGTGGTCAACCTAAATGTTGTTAAATTATTAGAATATTAATTTAAATGTGATGAGGAGTTGGTTATAAGCAAAGAACTAGAAATTAATCCAAGGATTGTTTTGAGACATTTGGGCTAAAAGGGATCTATATTGGCAATGGTACGTGCTTGGTATTGGGGCCTACTCCCTCACTTCATACACCAAAGAGATAAGGGTGTCAGGTGATTAGCCATAATATACCATTAACCACGTATTTAAACTTGGCTAGAAACCTAAGTCAGCTTCCCCCTTGGTGATGAAATCCAAGTAGGTTGGCCTTGGGTAGACAATTATTAAAATTCTTGTTAAGATTTTTTGATTTGGTCATGTGTGCATAAAATAAAAAATAGTGAAAATAAATGGTATGTTAAAAACCACCTAATTAGACTATGTGATATATTCTAAGCATGCAAGCAATAAGAAATGAAAGTGTGAGCTAATTACTAGTATATAAAGGTTAATTCAACCTTTAAAACATGGTATAATGTCAATGCAACTGATAATGTGTACACATAATACAAAATAGAGTTGAGAGTTTCACCTATATACTAAAAAATTAATAATGTCAACAAAGTTGACTTATTTATCCAAATATAATGCAAAATATAGAACTAGGTTAATAGGGTCAATCTAGTTAACTGTATAGAGGCAATTTTAAAGACTAAAAACTATGAAAGGAAAGACTATAAGGAAAGAGAGAAAGGATAGAAAGGAACCTTGATGGGTTTTAAGATGTATAAAAGTGATATTTATATCAAATAACCTTGATAAATGCTTGCAAATTTTGCTAATAAGGTCGACTAGGTCAATCTAGCTTTATAAAAGCCTGTTGTTGAGTGCCTAAAACGTATAGAGTCGACTGGGTTAACCTAGTAGTCTAAAATGGATGTCTAAAAGTTTTAAAAACTATACTAGGTTTATTGAGTTGATCCAATAGCTTGTACCTAAAAAAGAACTTGTACCAAAAAAACAAAATCATATGGATGTAACTATGTGTTAAACCTATGCACAAAAGTTAGAACTATGTCGATACAGTCAACCCAGTATTGTGAATATATGATAATAAAAAAGATAAAATAAATAAATAAGTGAAACAAACACTACAAGGGTTATATTCATGTTAGTTTCACCAAACTGTATGAAATAAAAAATGCATCATGTCTATAAATCAATCCTCGCTCGAAGAAGATTGAGCATACATACACTTTTGATTGGGAACATATTTGTTAAGTGGGAGCTTTAACAATATGGGGATCCATTAGACCTGATTAGGAGATCATTTATCACAATAAACTATGTTAATTAGGGTTCCAAAGCCTCTAATCTAACACAATAACCCTAATGGGGTCCTAGGTTTTGATATTTCACCTAATTTAATAATAAGAAAATTAAATCTAATCTAGTTCTCACAAAATATTGTGGCACAACATGAGGGGTTAGTAAAAAATAAAAACATTTATAAGAGAATATGAATTAATCTAAGTATGAGTAAGACCCTAATACATGGAATGTAAAGAGTAATATTATTTAAATCTAATACTTGTGCTACTTCTATCTACTAAAGAGAGGAACAAAGTTAGAGAACACTTACCTGAATATAAACCTATCAAGACTTAATATCTCTATTAAAAAATGGGATTATAAATAGGTTTTTTTGGTTTTTAAATATCACTAAGAAAGGCCAAACCATCTAAGACTTATCCATAAGACTATATTCTCCAAGTAGAAACCCTAAGCTAAGACTCCTCAAGTAGAATGGTGGAAGACTAGATTGTATAAAAGTACAAGTGAATAATAAATCTTGATTGCATATTGAAATAATGATGAAATTATCTTATATATATAGGTATATTTAACCCTAAACCCTTCTATAAATTTTGGTCAATAGGGTCAACCCAATCGACCTAGCATAATTTCTACAAATAATTCACTAGGTCCTAAGCTAGATCAGCCAAAAGCTAACCTAATTCCTAAGAGAAAATATCATAAAACTATATAATTTTGACCTAGTTAACCTATTAAAAATAATATATAAAATGGAATTAGGGTGAGGAAAAAAGGGATGGAAAGAGGAAAAGACTAGAGGAGTGTGCAAAGGATGAGTAATAACTTAGGGAATGGTTTTTAGGAGTTGGTTGGAATGGTAATATGTGGAAATAAGGGATAAAATGTTGGAAAGTTGTCAAATATGTCATGATTTATATATATATATATATATATATATATATATATATATACACACACACACACACACATATACATATACATACATACATACATACATACATATATATATATATATATCATGTGTTTTATATAAAATACAAGATACAATAGATCCATCTCTAAGGTTGGGCTCCATCATGTCTATCCTGTGGCCTAGCCACACTACCCACTGATGCCTAAATTATTCCCTCTAAATAATGAACTATAAAGATCCAATATAAGATCTTAATCAATAAACTTGTCCCTATAGACTGGCCACATATGCCTACACATATCCTAGCTATATGGTGGTCACCATGTGTATGGATCTCTCCTATTCTAGGGCCTATTATACATGTGACTCTCCTAATTTAACCCTTGTTGGTGGATGTAGCCCGTCACTACATGCCTGTAGATACCTCATAGCCTGTCCCACTAGACTCGACTAACCCACTTAGGTTGGGGAAAATGAAACCATAGGATCATATAATGTGGTAGGGTTGTATGGTGCCAACACCCCATCTAAAATGTCATGGTGCACAACCATCACCAGGGTTCCCCATCTTATCTCCTCTATTATAGGGTCTATAACACCAAAACCAAATAAGAATTAGATCACATATATATCTCAAAGCATCTATCTACCATAATCATAATGAAACTAATGTCTTATATTAAAACTTATCAAAATTATAACATTTCTCACCATTTTTGTTATCACTAATCAAACTCACCCTATTTTCTCACCTATTGAGCACCTCCTCTATCATCCACCTCTACGTCTGTGTAAACAAAAGAGTCACCACTTGAGCCTTCCATGATCCTCTCCTTAGGGATGCCTCTATAGACCAACTATGTCTTAGAATATCTATTGGGTCTCCCTATATAGTAGCTAGCATCTGCATCTCCTCACACTGACATTGCCTCTATCTTTGATGAGGACATGGTGGCCATTACTACCTTTATTATGGTGTTTATTATGCCCTTGCATCCACATCCATCACATATCCCCATGCTATCTCTATTTTTAACCACTATCATGATCAAATAACCCATGGTCTAGCACACTAAGGCCTAATCATTAGTATCTCCACCAATACCCCTCTGCTTCCCTTCCCTCTTAGCTCTTTAGCATGTTGTGCCTACTAATCAAGCACTACTAAAGGGGCCACTAGATGAAGGAGTCTAAACTATCTTAGTAAGAATGCCACTAAATTTGACTCCACCCATGATGTTTAATGGCCTATGATCCATACCTATTCCAACCCTATCATAATGATAGACCAACTAGGCCATATGGAATCCATATGAGTGTAGGGCTGTCACATGATCTCCACTTGTGTAATCATCTATAATGTTGGCACATGAGTCATAACCCACATTACATGGTCTTGTCTCCATTTCAACACCTAAGGAAACCTATCATCGACCACATGGGGAAACCCAATTGGTATATACATGGGGAACCTCTCATATATCTACATACTCAACAAAATCATTGGTCCCATAATCTTCTTCACTCTATATAGCATCCCATATATATCATGCATGAGTTATACCTAAATTATATCCCAAAAATCATAGATTCTTCCTTGATCTAATATGGATTGACACAAGTCTATTGCATATAGTAGCACCTTATCATCCAACTTGTCACACAACCTTCATGTTATCAAAATTCCTATCACCAGCTTCTAAATATTTAGAATGGTTGAAATATAAAGTTCAAACAAGTTCACCCTCAATCAAAGGTGAATCCTACCTAATCAAGTAGTCCAATGGGCTAATGCTCATCCTCATCCTCTAGTGTATTAGTAATCACCAATGTCCTACCTATCAAAATTCCAAGTAATGCATGGATGTCCTCTAGAGTGATACCCACCTCAATGGTGTCACCATCCACCTCCCATTATAAAGTTTTGGTCAACCATTCTCATTCTCCTAGGAACATTACAATGAGATAAACACTCAAAGGGATATGTCTTATCTCTATGATGCTTCCAAAACCCAAGGTGACCAATTGAGCTCTATCTACATCCATTAAAAAATCTAGTAGATTTGGTATCCATGATACATCTTCTAGGCACCAATATCTCTAACGTCTCTACAAAATATCAAACAACAAAGGGTGTATCAGATCTCTATGTCATAAATAATTATAATACATTCTTAAAAAACTTTATAAATAACTAATTCACTAGCTAGTTTGATTTAGTTTCTTATGTTTTCTTATTTTTCTACACAATCATCCCATTTGATACTAAATTAGCCCTATACCCATCATATTACACAAATTCATCCCATTTGATTTTAAATTGTCTATTGTATTTCAAACTAAATCAACCTATGTGATACTAAATTGGCACTTTCTCAACTCTAGCATACTACATCGGCCCTTTGGTACATAATCATCCCACTTTAGAAATTTGTATCAGCCACTTCCTACCAACTACATCAGCTAGAATGTATGCCATCAACCATATTTAATTTTAGACTACATTGGTCTACTAATATGCATTAAGACAACTTTAACAATACTATGTTTTTCCACTGCTACATAGTCATCCACCTATTGTCTACTTACCTTATGAACTAAGTTGACCAAGTCAACTTTGTTATTTTCTATTAGTGACTTTTAAACCATTTACCATAAATGCCTTGGCATTTGTTGGTCTAACTTATTCTTACCCAGTACCTTATTCTACCCCTAGTCTACCTAAAAATGTCCTAAGGTTAGTTTTAGTGTCTATATTTTTCTTGCTAATCAATTTTATATATCTATCTCAATTTCAAATAAAATTACTCAAAAAAATTAAAATTCATGATTTATTACCTATGTTACACTCACTATGACTACTAGGCATCCTCCCCATCTTAGTTATCATCTCCTCACCATGTTTGCTCTCTTATCTCACACTGGGCCTCTCAAAGCTATGTTTTCTCATAATAGTAAAAATAAAAAATGAATTATTCTTCATCCTATTTACATTTACTATTCAAAATTATTTACCTATCAAATATTTACAACTAGATTCTATTTTTCAACCATATCTTTGTTTCTACTAGCTATTTTTCCAAAAATCATAATATGTTCTGGAATCTTGACATCATAGAGAATATTTTCACATATTACATGTACATTTTACCAAAAAAATAAATTTTTGCTCTTTTTTCTAATTTTTACATATTTGCTTAATGTTTTTCAATTTTGTCTTTTCATTTATCTTACTTCTTACTGCAATTTATTTAGCTTTAGTAGTGTTTGTTGTCATATTCTTTTCTTGAAGCACCATCCCTTGTTATACATGTGTGACACATGATGATATTCGAGTGAGGCATATAGGTTCTTATAAGAGATAAATCATCAGTAATTGATAAAATTTGAATATACATACATACACACACACACACACACACACACACACACACACACACACACACACACACACACACACACACACACACACACACACACACACACACACACACACACACACACATATATATATATTCAAATTTTATCAATTACTGATGATTTATCTCTTATAAGAACCTATCAAGACTCAATCTCTCTAAGTGCACACCTTAAAGGATGCACTAGGAAAGGGTGGGTAGACAATTGGTGTTCATAGAATTTTCGTCCCCTATCATACCACTTTATATCTATAGAACATTCTCTTATGTAGTTCCATAATCCATGCCTCCTCTCTTACACACTCCTCTAAGATTTCACCACCTTCATTAGCCCCTTTCTAAGCCTAAAACCTTTTTGATAGTTTACATTAAATTATCAACCCCATAAACCCTATATTCAAATTGATAAAATTACATTATGGGTTTAGGTTAGCTCTGGCTGACCAAAACCGAGACCTAATTTTTTTTTAACAATTAATGATATAAATTTGATTGGGCCAACCCTATCAGTTAAAATTTTAGAAAGGTTTAGGGTTATATTTATTTATATATACACAACCATTTGCATCATTTAAAGAGAAGAGAATAAGAAGAATATTATATTGTGCATCTATTTATACAACATTCTACTTGAGGATCATAGCTTAGGGTTTCAATACGTTCTTTAGAGATATGGATCTTATCTTGTGGAGAAGTATTTTATATGTCTAGTAGATCCATCTCAGTCATGACCCGAAATATCTAATGTATCAACAATCAGAAGTGTAAGTAATATGTATCTTCTCTGAGATAGGATTGATCAATAGATCAGTTGCATTTCCATCTGTATACAAATATGACTCAAAGTACAAGCCAAAGATATAACTAAAGATAAAATCCACGATTGTGACATTTGGATTCTTCTCATGGTAATCACTAGAATGGTTAGGGTAAAGTTTATTATCTTCAACTTTCCCATTTACTATAGTATCTTTATTATATATCATTGGACTCATCACATGGGGACCATATCTTATTTTACGTGCCAATACATAAAATTTCCATACTTTGGAGATATCTAAAAATTTCAAGATGATATCAACCCTTGGATCTTTGATAAATTTTAACAAACTAGTGTTTTCAAAATATCCACCATTAAATACCTTCTAATCATTATTTTTTAATATTTTAAACACTTTAACTATAATTTTATCTCATTGAGAGGTTATAGTCTCCATCTAAGCTTGTGGGAAATGTCCCACCAAACCTTCTTGATTTTAATGATGATGAACTTGATAAGATAAACCTGAAAATTAAAACTTTTTATCTTCCTCCTCATATCATATATCAATTTTTTCCTACCTTGTGACCTCATTATCAAAGAGGGGAATTTATGAGATTCATGCAGCCATAATGATCTAAAAATAGCATATTACTTCATACACTTCATTTATTAAGTATATGATGGTTTAATCCTTCTACATGGATCTTACCCTTCTTGTCTATGATGATGGTTACATGTTAGATGACCCATATTTTTTTGGTTATGCCTAATTTAACATGTGGAAATATTGTGTTGATGGTTATTTGTGTTTGATTAGTTTCACATGCACAATAATCACAATATGGGAACTATTTATAGTGTGGGGATGATCTTGTATGGGAACCACCACATCCAATTGGTTATATTTCCTAATATAGTGATAATATAGCTAAATTAAATTTTAAAATGAAAACTTACAAGGGAATACAGACATAAAAATAAACATAAAATAAACCACTACAAAACACATAAATGCTAACATGTAAAAAAGGAAGGTGAATGCAGAGTAAACCAACATAATGCAATAGGTGAGAGAGAAGCAAAAATAAGTAGAAGAATGATCACTTATAGCCATGAACACTATTAATTTTAGGTAATACATACATAATATTCTCCATTTTAATTTAAGGTTTGAATGAAATCTTTCATAATAGTATTAGACAATTTATACTCATATTAGAATTATAGGTACAAAGAATCTAACACTTTGCTCAAATGATCACATTACAATATATAGAATATAAGGAAGAGAAAAAAAAAGGAAGAGATATCAATATATATATATATACACTCACTACCATAAGTAGAGGATAATTAATTAAATATTATCTAATTTTTCCCATACTTTTCTTATTGTAACTTATTTCTTGTTTAGTGACTTCATAAATAACCACCCTTTTTCGTATGATGCCCATGCTTTCCACTATACTTTATGGCTAAGTTGAATTTTTGTTTGTTTATATTTTACTTACATAAATATAATATGAGGTCTTTTTGAGTATTTAAATAATGTTTGTCTCCTCTTTTCCTTTCCCCTAAATTCTTCTTGAATTTTTTTTTAATAAAGCTTTGGCTTAGCATGTTCCCTTTTAAAATAAAATATATCTTTTACTTTTTGTGATGCTCTCATGGATTTTATTTAGATATATTTAAATACATAATCCTTTATTTAAATTAGTGAGGTGATCCTACTAATAAAATAAAATATTTTAGCTCTAGAAAATATTAAGCTTAGCATCTTTAGAGAATTTAAAGATATGAGCTAATAAATCCTAGTGCAAGAAATTATTAACATAGTCCTCCCTTCAAAAATATTATGACCAAACATATTTCAACTATAATATTAACATGATTACTCTTTATTTCTCTAACACACATGATGATGTTTTATATCCTTACAATATGAAGATTCTAACACCAAATCGGTCCCTTATGTTATGTCCCCTACTACAAAAACTATTATTCCAAGTGAGATCTATATACACATAATATTTTCAAACATTTTATCAAATAATAATGCTTTAAATATTTTAATAACTCATCAAGACTCAATCTATCTGAGTGCACACCCTAAGGGGTGTACCAAGAAAGGGGTGTGTAGACCTTTGGTTTTTTTTAAGATTGTTGTCCCTTTTTGCCACATTATTACCAATCCAACCAGCTCCCAAAACCATTCCATAAGCTATTTTTCCTCCCTTGAATATTCCTCCAGTCTTTTCCTCTTTCCATCCCTCATTTTTTTGTCTTAAACTCCTTTTGGTTAGTTAGTTATACTAGGTAAACTAGGTTGACCCAGTACAATTTAGGGGTATTTTTCACTTTTTTATCTTGTTTTAGATTAAGGTAAAAGAAATTTTTGAAGGGACCCCAAAACCCTTTAACAAAGAAAGAAAGATGAAGAGATAACGCCCAATAAGAAGAACATTCCTAAAACTTACTGTAAAATAGTATCAAAATCAAGTTTTATAGGGACCTGAAACCACAGACCGATACCATAAAAGAAGATCACAGGTTTTACAGAGACCTAGAAACTCAAAATAAGTTTTTTTTAAAACTAAGATCCAACTTTCAGAACCAGTTATAACATCCAATAGAAAGGACCAGACCAAAATCAATAGCAATAAAGAGTACCTTAGTCTTCTAATTCCAGGATCATCTTCACAGCCTCATTTCCAACCATTGATGTATCCTGTATGGATATTACAACGGGTGTAGCAGCTTCTTGCTGGGCTTTCTTCCTTGAGCTCTGCTTGGTTCTCTTACTAGGCCCCTCCAAAGATTTTATTTCTTCATTAGCTCATTTTCCAAGGTTAGCTGCAACCACACATATGCTAGAAGTAACCTCCTCCATTTTCATTCTACTTTCCTTGATGAGCCTTCTCAGATTATTCTCATAATCCTTAAGTTTAGTTGGAATATCGCTCATTTGCTTCTCCACATTATTGATTTTGATCCTATCATCTTTCTGGTTATGTTGCATTATTTCTACTTTCTTCTTCAACTCCATCATTTCCTTATACATCCACGAATCAACTTGGAAAATTGCATCTACGAATTTAATTTTTTAGCTTGCTATCCTTTTGACTGACCTAATTTAAAGCTAATGAATTATCCTCAAAAACACACTAGGTTAACTGGGTCAACCCTATACAACTAACTTTTTTGGAAGGATTTAAGGTAAGATCTACCTATATATACAAGATCATTTTGGTCATTATTCATATGTGCAATCAAGATCTATTATTCACTTGCACTTCTTCACAATCTTCTCTTCTACCATTCTACTTGAGGAGACTTATCTTAAGTTTCTTAGTTGGAAAATATAGTTTTGTGTATAAGTATTAGATGCTTTGGCCTTTCTTAGTGATCCTTACAAACCACAACCCCTTGTGAAGCCCCTTTGGCCAAGGGAGATATTGAGTCTTGATGGGTTCACATTTAGGTAAGTATATTCTAACTTTGTTATCCTCTCTTTTATTAGATAAAAGTAGCATAAGTATTGGCTCAAATAATATTATCTTTCATATTTCATATATTAGGGTGTTACTCATACTTACTTTAATTAAATTTCCATATACATATTTGTTATATTATTTCTAAACCCCACTTTGTGCCACAAGCTTTCGTTTGCACTAGATTATATTTACTTTCTTGTTATTAGAATAAGTTAATGTTGTAAACCTTAGGACTTCATTAAGGTTATTGTGTGATTGAGTTAGAATGTAGAATTTGTAACCCTTCCTAGTATGATATGTTGTGACAAGTGATCCCCTAATCAAGTCTATTAGATCCCCATATTGGTCATACTCCTACTTAACAAGTGTATCCCAAATTGAAAGTGTAGTTATGCTCCATCTTATTTGAGTAGGGATTGATTTATAGACATGATACATTTCTGATTGCATATATTATAGTGAATCTAATGTGAAAATAACCCTTATAGGATTTATTTCACTTATTTTCATTATTTTAGTCATTCTTTTTATCTTATTTTTATCAGATTAGATCGATTCTACTGCCCTAATTTTATGACTTCTATGGGTAAGTTTCCAAGAGTAGGCAACTAGATCAACCCAGTTGACCCAGTATAGGTTTTTAGCCTTTCAAACATTAATTTTAGCCTACTAGGTCAACCCAATCAACCCTATACATTTCAGACACTCTGTAATAGGTTATTGCATAACTTGATCTATCATGTTGACCTAGTTTGTAGGTTTCTCAGACATACTTCAAGGTTCTTCATCAATAATCTTTCCTCATTTCATCTCTGATCTACCAAGGTTCATTCCTACCTATATGTTTATTTATTTTTTGTCTTTCTTTTCATAGTTTTCAATCTTTAAAACTTCCCTTACATAGTCAATAAGATCAACATTACTGACCTAGTTCTATTTTTCATGTGTTGTCTAAAATAACTAGGTTGGCCCTGGCCAACCCTATACATTTTCAGACCTTGCTTCTGTAGTATAGGTTTGACCCTATCGACCCTATTATATATTTTATACATATAGTGTCAAACACTATACATTATTTTAAGTTGGAATTAACCTCATATCTATTAGTAATTAGTTCACATGTTTCTTTTCTTGTTGCTTGCATGCTTAGAATAGCTCACACAGTTTAATTTGGATATTTTTAATTAATTGCTTAATTTCACTATTTTTATTTTATGTACACATATACAAATCATAAAAACATAAATAAGCACTTTAATATTTATGTACCCAAGGCCAACCTACTTGGATTTCATCACTAAATGGGAAGCCAACTTGATGCTCTGGTTAAGTATAAAGCATAGTTAGTGGTACATTCTAGCTAAAAACCCAATACCCTTATCATTGTGGTGTGTGAATTAAGGGGGTAGGCCCTAATACCAAGCTTGTATCATTGTCACTAAAGTCCCTTTCAGCTCAAACTACCTAAAACCATCCTTAGATTGTTATTTATTTCTGTACTTATAGATAGCTTTTCATCACATTTAATATAATTTTTTAATAATCTAATAAACATTTAGGTTGACCAAGTAGTTAACTATTTAATTTTCAAGTTGATTGCTTGCTCTTTGCTCAATTTTGTGTATAAAAACTTGCATTAGAAAACATTAGTGTAAGGTTTTGTTTTTTGTGCCTTAATTAGATTGGCCAACATTGATACAATTGATTGTTTATCTCTCTTCAGCTCTTACTTTCCTAGATTAGCTATAAAAATTGTCTTGTTTTAGCTCACAACTTGTTACAAACTTTCTTTTCTATCTTGTTTATTGATATAGGTTGACCTAGTCAACCCTATACCTTTTTCTAGTCTTTGTCTATTGTACTGGATCAACCTAGTTGACCTTGTATCGTTTACAACCCCTTTTACCTCTTTTTCCTACCTCTATTTACTATACTAGATCAACCCAGTAGACCTTGTATAGTTTATAGGCCCTGTTATTTGTACTAGGTCAACCCAGTTGACCCCATATAGTTTTATGCTTTCCTTATATGTCAAACTTAGTTTTATATCTATCTAACTTAGTTTTTTGTTTCTACCTCTTATTTTTTCTTGCTTATCATCCTTTTTCTTTCCTTAAGCATCATGTCCCCTATCAGAATCTTCTTGAACAACTTGAGTCCATTTAGACATTATATGGGGCTCTCTTTGATTCTTATCTTTTCTTCCTCCTTTTAGCTATTAGGGCATCTTATGATGCCGATCCACACATTATTCTATACTTTGGTTCATTTTGTGATTCCCACCCACATGTCATTTCAAACAGTAGGGCATCTTGTGATGCCCATCCCTACATTCACTTAACTTTTGGGGAATCTTGTGATTCCCACTCTTATTCTCCATTACATGCTAATAAACTAATTCAACTCTAAGAAACCTTTCAAGACACAAGCTTGTCTCTCACATGCTCATCATTGATATAGATGTTAACATAAATTCCTTCCCTTTTCTTTTCATTCTTTCTATATGTTATCTATCTAACACTTTTTGTAGGTTACTTACACGGGTCTCTCCCTCTACAATAGTTCCCTCTTTTTCACAAACCTTCAGTCCTCCCTTTTGGTCTTTTGGTTTTTTGATGTACCATAGTCTTCTTTATCTTCTTTTATTTTCTCTTTTTTTCACCCCTTCAATTTTTCTTTTTTGAGTTGATTTGTAAGACCATAGATATGACCCGAAATTATTCACAAAACCACCATATTTTACTTATTTCTCATATAAATTTTTGATTGCCAATGTTATTTTGGTATACCTTGGGTTTTTATTTTGTGAGTTGATTTGTAAGACTGTGGATAAGACCTGGCATCCCTCACAATATTACCATCTTTTTTCTTATCTCTTTTTGCTTTATCTTTTACTTATTTGTTGGCACCCCTTGGGTTTCTCTTTTCTAAAGTTATAGTATAAGACCATGGATAGGACTCAACCATCCTCATAAAATTATCACCTTTTCATGTTCTTGATCCTTGTTCTTAAACTTTAGCTTTAGCTTCTTTTGCTAGATGAAATCTGCACAATAATCTATGTTAGCATGTTTTCCTCCATTTCCCTCATTCTTATGATAATGAATCACACTTTACTGTCATTATATCCCTCTTTGCCCCTTTTCACATTTTTTCAATTTGAAGTAATTTACATTTTTCCATGTGTCATTCCTCTTTATTTCCCCTTCCTTTCATCTCCATAATGGATAAAACAAGGTCAAAGTCAATATAGCACTATTATTTCACCTATATTTACAAGACTCTTAGACCCCATGCTCTTTGAATTTCTCTCTCTTAGAAGCCTTATACCACGTATTCAAATGAAATTCATATTTAGCACCCATGTTTGGTTTTCCAAATCCTTATGGAGGAGAAATAGAAAAATCCATCAAGAAATTTAAAATCTAAATCATTTGAAATAAAATGAAATAATATCTAAAAGGCAATATACAAATCTCAAAAGTCAAATTCACACCAAAAGATGTGATTACAAGCATATCTCCTATCTCCAATCAGAACTCAAAACCATAGTTGGCCTCACATAGAGCCAAGTCTTTTGAGGTGTAGTAGGCTAGTAGATTAGAATAGGGTAATTCAATAAACTCTATGGTGTTACCTGCTTTCTCAAATAAGTACCCAATCTTCACAGTAAACTGGTGGATCTATAAGGGGTATTGAAGAACAGGGAACATGTTGTGGGGAGGTAGGTCCATTTTAATTTTTCATTAATTTAGCCTTCATGGGATGATCTATATACTCCATTTGTTGACCTAAGACTTATGTCACTAAGATAAGCTCTTCATAGTCCTTAAGGTCAAAATTCATATTATTTAGAAAAACCTAATTTGAGTGTCTTAACTTTGATAAAAATTTTATCTACCTTCATTTTTCATTCATTCTCCCCTCCACCCATTTCATTCCCCTCTTGATAGACAAAATTTTTGATTCCAAATCTATTTTTCCTTCTTCTTTAATTCCTTCTTCTTCATCTCTTAAAAACATGATAGCACTACTTTGTTTTAGTTTTATCTATCCTTAGAGAAATACATGTTTGAGCAACTATGGATTTCTTCTTTCTTTTACACCATGATTTACATTTATAGACTTACTTTACTTTCCTTTTACCATTTATCATAGTTTTAATTATCTTGATGTTATGAATATCTGAGTTTGTACTCTTTTTCCATTATTGAGTATGGTTGGCTTGTTACTTCTCACTCAACAATGTCGTTTTCCCTTTTTATGCTCCTTTTTCCATTATTGAGTGAGATGTGGATTGTTACTACTCACTCATCAATGTTTTTTTACCATTTTGTTTAAATATTTTACCCTTTTTTTAACATCTTGTTTGACATGTATCATTGGTTTGAATTGGTGAGTTTTCCTTTCTTACTTAAGGATAGCTTGTTTGAGTTTTTTGGTCTTTAGTAGCCTTGGATTTTTGGTTACCCAATTTAATCTTGTTTTTGACTTGGTCATTTGGTCTAACTTAGCACCTATCACCCGAGCTTGCCAAATTTCCAAAGTACATCCCATCTTCATTACACAAGATATCTTGGATTTTCTTGTATTTATTTATTTTTGCTCTTTATTTTTGTAATCTTAGGTTTATCAAAAGTAGTATTTGCACCCTACACAATCAAAACTAACAACACAGTAGAAAACTATCTTATAATAAAGGTAAGTCAAGGTACACATTACATTTAATTTATAGTTATTTAATTTTTAGATTAGTTTCCCTTTTAGTCATTTACTTTTAATTATTTTTTATTTAAAATAATATAACTTTTTTTTATCATCAACATTGTGTGTTACTATGTTCTTTCTTGAAGCACCATCCCCTGTTACACCTTAGTGACATATGATGATCTTCAAGTGGGGCATATGTATATACATAATATTTTAAAAAAATTTACCAAATATTGATGATTTACATCTTGCATGAACTTGTTGAGACTCAATCTCCTTGAGTGCATGCCCTAAGGGGTGCACCAAGAAAGGGGTAGGTAGACCTTTGGTGTTTCTTAAGATTATTGTCCCTTTTTACCACATTATTACCAATCCAACCAAATCCCAAAACCATTACCTAAGCTATTTATCCTCCCTTGAATATTCCTCCAATATTTTTCTCTTTGTATCCCTCCTTTTCATATCTTAAACCCCTTTTGGTTAGTCAATTGTACTAGGTTGACTAGGTCAACCCAGTATAGTTTAGGGATATATTTCACTTTCTTATCTTGTTAGACTTTCGACCAACCTAAACTAGACCTAATAACTTATCCCTGAAAACACACTAGTTCGATTGGGTTGACCTTATATAGTCAATGTTTTTGGGAGGATTTAGGGAAATATTCACCTATATATAAAAGATCATTTTAATCATTATTCATATGTACAATCAAGAGTTATTATTCACTCACACTTCTTCACAGTTTACTCTTAAACCATTCTACTTGAGGAGACTTAGCTTAGGTTTCTTAGTTGGAGAATCTAGCCTTGTGGATAAGTCTTGGATGTTTTGGCCTTTATTAGTGATCTTTATAAACCATAACAACTTCTTTTAAGGCCCCTTTAGCCAAGGGAGAGATTGAGTCTTGATGGGTTCACATTCAAGTAAGTATATTCTAACTTTTTTCTCCTCTCTTTTAGTAGATAAAAGTAGTATAAGTGTTGGCTCGAATAATATTATCTTTCATATTTTATGTATTAGGTTGTTACTCATACTTATGTTAATTGAAGTTCCCTATACATATTTTTTTTTATTATTTCTAACCCCCACTTTGTGCCACAAGCTTTGGTGTGTACTAGATTAGATTTAATTTATTGTTATTAGAATAAGTGAATGTTTTAAACCTTATGACTCCATTAGAGATATTGTGTGATTGTGTTAGACTGTAGGCTTTGGAACCCTTACTACCATGATATGTTATGACAAGTGATCCCTTAATCAGGTCTAGTAGATCCTCATATTGGTCATATTCTCACTTAACAAGTGTATCCCCAATCAAAAGTGTAGGTATGCTTTATCTTCTCTAAGCCAAGATTGATTTATAGACATATCACATTTTTGATGGCATACAATATCCATCTACAATGAATCATATGATGTAGGATCTATTGCATCACTATATGGCATAGTATTTCACATGAAATAAGGTATTTAGACATATAGTCTAGAGAATCAAAATGTATAATGCCAATCATTTATGATGGATAGTCCCCCATCAAAGAAATTTTGTGACTTTCATGGGAATACTTCTAATTTCATGATGTATTTTCAAGCCTATTGGAAATATTTAGATATTCTTCATCATGATTCACCACCTTCATATCCTCAATCAAATGGGTTACCTCCAAAGGTAAATCACATGCATGTCTCCAAAGGTAAATCACATGCATGTATTCAAAGGTTAAAATTATTATCTTTAGCATGAGTGTTATTTTCACTCTAGAGATGAAATTAAATGATATTAGTATCATATATATAGTTTTTGGAGATAGGATCACCATATTTATCTACAATAGTCACATCATTTTCATAATATAACCAAACAACCTCCCATAAAACCATAACACCTTTAGCCAAAAATATTTACTCCCTCTTATATCATATTCATATTTGAAAGATCATCATCTTATATATTTTAACACACTTTCTTTCTCTATTGATTCCATTCACAAGGTTGTCATTTCATGGATTTTATAGAGAGCATAAGATATCATGTTCAAAATGATTTTCAATTACAACATGATATTTATGATGTTCTAAGACATTTTTTAGTATACATGTATTATATTATACATTTCATCTCATATTTAATCATACATTGCATATTATATCTTTATCTGTATAACTTGATTATTTACCACTCTTTAATTCTCATGTATCATACTCTTTAATTTACTTTTAGTACATCTATTCTTTCTTGGGTTTATTCAGCCACTTCATACTTTGTGATTATTTGGTATCTTTGTTTTTCATGCATCTCCCTCTTGGGTTTATTTTTCCATTACATCCTTTATGATTTTAGGGTATCTTCTTAGTAACATATCCCCATCTTGGGTTTATTTGGCCTTTGCATCCTTTTTAATTCTTTATTATCATCATTTTTTTATGTATCTCCCTCTTAGGCATATTCAACCATTGTGTCCTTTGTGATTCATTAGTATATTTACTTTTTATGTAGCTATATCTTGGGTTTATTTGACTTATACATCCTTTGGTATTTATTTGTTATCTTGAATTTTTTACCATCTTCCCCTCTTGGGTTTATATTTTCCCTCTTGGGTCTTACCACTAAATTTTCCTATGCTAGTAATATTGTACGTTTATATGACTTATCTAATCACAATACTTCTTTATTAAATATCACCTGCTAGTTTGGTATTATTTTCATCCCCATGCAGTTACTATGTGATTTGACTTATATTTCCATGTATGTCTAAATACTTAGTCTTTCTAAAGTGAAATATCTTATTTTTTGGTTAGTTACTAGTATATCTTCATTATATCATATTAATTTTTTTAGCCTCTCACATTATTCATATTTACATTCCATATATTTTAATTGAGACACACTTGATTCAAATATGATATTAGACACTCTTAAAAAGTATTGGTCTAAGAGTATATAATATTATTGGTCTCTAGGTTCTTCTCTTTAATGCCTAGGTGTATGCTCTCTTGTGTTACTCATATTATATACCTATTTTTAGTCTTATAAATCTATAAGGAGGAGAAAAATTGAAAAAAATAATAATTTTTTTGAATTCCAAGATATAAAATCAAAAAAATCAACAAAAAAAATAAAAAATAAAAATATCTTTCAAAATCTTAAATCACCAAAGGATGTGATCATATCATTAGAACACCCATAACCTTGTTGAAGCTTAAACTCCATAGTTGGCCTCATAGTATATCATGATGATCATTAGAGTGTGGTAGCCCAATATAATTGGGTATGAGGCTTCACATATACTATTAATGCTACTTTCATTTTCACATAAATACCTGATCATTATAGTAAACTAATGACTCCATCAGGATCATGAGGAACAAAGAAGATGACATGGGAATTTATGATCATTTTTACATTTAATTACATATATCCTTCATGGGATGATATATATAATTCACTTGAAATCCCAATATCATTATTTATAAGTATGGTTTTAAAGGTATTTGATGTCAAAATCTCTTAGTATTACCTACTTAATTATAGTGTCTTGTCTTCGCTAAGGATTTTCACATCACCCTTATAGCACCTTGCTTCCTTATGTTCACACTTATCATTCCTAATACCTCCTTAATACAGATTTTTTCAAGTTGACCACCTCCTTCTTTATCTCATTATATTTTATCTTTTTTACTTCATATTTGACTTATAGAATTCATTATTATGCCTCTTGGATTTCTATTTGTGAGTTGCATGGTAATAATTTTTGAAATAAAATCATGTAACCTTAAAAAATCCCATTTACACCTCTTAAATTTTTAATTTTTTATGTTGCATGGTAATATCTTGGTGAATACAACTAGGAATTCCTCAAAAATTCCCATTATATTCACATTCATACCATCTATAGCATCTTAGTAGTGACCCTAGATGGTTTTCTTACTATGAGAAATTATAGAATAAGTATTGGTTTGGTCTCTAATCATTTATTTTCTTCTATTTTTTCACATAATATGTTTGACTTAGATTGAATTTTATCTACTATAACCATTTTATCATTTTGCATATCCTTTATTTGATTTATATCTATTTACATTGGATGTTTTAGAATATTTTATTACACATATTTTATTTTGTTAGATTTTGTTAAGTATGCATACATTTGATTTATTATGTTGTGATTTTACTTCATCCAACATAACTAAGCTCGATGAATGTTATAGTGAGTGCCAAAAATAAGTGGGAACTCTTCTCTTACCACACTAGAATATTGCTTAGACTGAAAGACCTAAGTACTCACTTGAGGCATAATAATAAAACACCAAGACCTCATTGTGATAATAGAGCATAAAGACACATGAATATAACATATTAAAATATGAATAAAGTAGAAAATATAACATCCATATACACAAATATGTTCATCATATAAAAATACATGTATTTTCATTCTTATCCATTGATTGTACACATTATGTCTATTACAAAGCATACAATCATTATTTAAAGATTATATTGATAACATATCATCCTTAAAACTTGAATTTGATGCTTTAGTTCACTCCTCCAAAGTATGTAACAATATTATAATATATCAAAGTGAACCAAGACCTCTATTCATACTTTTACTAAGACCCTTGGACCCCTGTCAATTATCTCATTTAAAAAATTATCTTGATAAGTTTGATAATATTATTTTTTAGATCCCTTTCACATGTCCATTTAGAGGTATATTTTATTTCCCTTTTTTATCCAAATTATATTGATCACTTCTCATCTATATCCTTCTTTCCTAGATACATGTCACTTGTCAACACCTACTTCATTTCATCTTCCTCATCAAATGTGATAATTATATGTAATAAATTAATATAGATATATAGCTTATATAACTCAAAAAAAAATCCAATATCAAATAAGATAATCTACTAACATCAATTTAAATACATGTTTATATTAGGAGCATGACCAAATTGGATCCACTAAACCTAACCAAAGGATCTCTTACTACACAACACCAAAGGAGAGGGTTTTAAAACCTCTAGGAAAATGATATTATATGATCTTAGTTTAGTCTACATACATAAAATAAAAACTAATCTAGTCCTCACCAAATCTTTTGGAATAAATGGGGATAATAAAAATAAGTAGGCAAACAAAAATTTACTCAAGTCAATGTATAGGTATTCTAAGCTAGGATAAATACATTCATACTATCATTTATAATGATATCTACTTATCAAATGAAATAAAAAAGTTAGAGATACTTGCCTTTGAACCAAGCTTGTCAAGTCTCAATATCTCCCTTAGCCAATGGTGTTTTACAAGAGGTTTTATGAATTATAAGGATCACAAGGATAAATCAGCTCTAGCATATGAGACCTCTCTTATGCATCCAAGGCTTCCACAAGACAAATTCTCTAATTACTTAAGCTAAGACCTTAAGCAATGAAATTATCAAATGATAGAATAATCATAATTATGAACTATAATTATGTGAAAATTAATGTTCCTCTCTATTGGATTGAAATAAAGGTGGTATTTATATCCAATGATTGACACTAAACCCTTCTAAAAATTTAACTGATAAGCCTGACTAGCTTGATTTTGTTAGGTGGGAAGATTACCTATAAGATATCAAACTAGGTCATTCAAGCTAATGGAATTTCATAATGTGTAGCTTAACCTTCATAACTAGATCGACCAAGCTAACTTAGTAGGAAAAAATAAGAATGAGAGTGTTTACCTAGTGAAGGAATATTCTGAAAGGAGAATTACTTATAAGTGGATAATTGGGATTAAATTGATTTATGAATGTGGATTAAAGTGACTTGTAGTGAGTTTAATTAATAATATAAGGACCAATAATCTTACGAATCATAAAAGGTCTGCCCACCCCTTTCCCAATGCATCCTTTAAGGTATACACTTAGAGAGATTGAACCTAGACAAGTTCTTACAAGAGATAAAGTATTAGTAAATGATAAAGTTTAAAAATATTATTTGTATACATATACCTCACTCAAATCTCATCATGTGTCATGCAATTATAACATGGGATGGTGCTTTGAGAAAGTACATAGTAACACATAATATTGAGCAAAAAAATTGTATTAGAAAGTGGAAAATAAAATAAATTAAATTAATTTTAAATATTTTCCTTCACTTACATTGTTGTTATTAAATAAGAGTTGTGTTAGAAGTAGATTGTAAAGGTGTCCATTATGCAAAATAAAAGATGACCTAAGCAATAAGATAAAATTTTAAATCTTGGAAGAAATGTGGTTGGTATTGAAAACTCTCTACATTATCAATATTTCAAAACTTATTTTGGTTTGTCAAAAGAGTTTATAAAAATGAATTTATGAAAAAAATATGAAATTTATTGGTAAATAATTAGTCTTTCGATGTTTGAAATTTTACTATAAAAGGCAAAAAATATTATTCATTTATGTATTTGTGATTATTGATTATCAGAGCTTTGAGTATCCTGATTGATTTGAGAGAGATATGATGGTAAAATATTAAGGAGGTAGAAACATTGGAGTAAAATCAATAGGATAGATTATAGTTACTACACAGATAGTTTAGGTATGAATTTAACATAAATTTTATAGTATTTTGGGATCAAAATAACTAGGGTAGGAAAAGTGAGTGTCAAGACAAATCCATGTAACATATATTTCCCCAAAAAATATTTAAATAGAGTAAGAATTATGAGGGGTAGTGGGTAGGAGCCCAAATAGGAAAATTTAGGTCTAGGGTAGTAATTATAATATAGTTAAAAATCACCAATAATTTAAATAGGATCAGCCTGGATGATCTAGTTGTTTGAGGGTGATTTAAATAGGCTTCTAGCTTTGTAGTGGATGGGTTGTCTAGTGTATTTTCAAAGTAGATAAATACATTTAAGGTGGTTGTTGAAGGATGAAATATGGGCAATGGTATATGTCATGGCTGATGTAGTTTAACAAAGAAGGGGTGATCTAGTATAGATGGTGGCTAATATAGCTATTTTATATAATTGGGATAATGGCATAGGCCATGGTTTATTTCATATAGAAAAGTGTTTGATTATATTGAAGGTTGAAATGTGTTTGATGGTGTATATCCTAGTTGATGTAGTTTAACAATGAGGTGGTTAATCTAGTATATATGGTGGATGATGTAGTTATTTTACATAAATTTGGATGATGACGTAGACCATGGATAATTTTTTAAAAAAAATTATGTGGATGACTTAGTATGAAAAGTGGTTAATTTAGTAGGACATGTAGAAACTAGTGGTTGACTTAGTATAAAATCTAACCGACATAGTTTGGAAAGGTAAGGAGAAAGAAAAAGAGGTTAATGAAGTAGTTAATTTGGTTAATTTACTTATTATTTTTTAAATTTTATATAGTATAATTAGTTTTTATTTGGAATGGAAATTTGATCAGTTGTTTATTGTTTGATATTTTCTAAAGGTGATGGAGACTTTGGAGATTAGTAGACATGGTGTGTTTAAAAATTTTACTATAAATATTGTCTGTATCTAATCAATTATAGTTGACCACCTTAGGATTTGGTGAGATTATGGATATGTGGAAGATTTCACTTATCATAGAGTTATTTTCCATGTTCTTGGAGACATGGGATCAGATAACTAATAATTTTAGGTGGGTGGTGGATGGGGATACCATTAAGGTGGGTATCACCCTTGAGGATGTCCATGCCTTTTTAAGACTTTTGATTATAGGTTTTCCTATGTCATGTGATACAAAAATATGGATGTTGAGATATGAGCCTTACCCTTATGGGTGACTAAGATTGATAGGTATGCCCCAGTGATTTTACAAGTTGCCTATTTGATGTAAATGTGTTAGCCATTCCAGATATCTGTAAGGCCATTATTTAACTTGTGATAGCTCATGTGATCTATCATAAGTTACATTGAAATATTTCATTATATATTGTTGTATTATGTTGATCTATATTATAACAAGGCATGATGTATGATTTAAGATTAGTGATTTGGGTGTAGTTGGTACATAATCTGTATAGTATTTTATCCTAAGCATAGATGAATATGGGGCCCATTATTTTTTTATGTAGTTAGATTTATGAGTGATTTTTAATGTATTAGTCTATGGGGTTACCACATGTAATTGATGCTACCATATCATTTATGCATTGATGGGAACGTGATCATACATTACATGTTGTACCACATGCCATATAATTATAATTAATCATGTAAGGAGATATTATTTGGTAGTAATATATGGTAATAGTAGATACTTATCCCTCATGGCCAAGTACTTTTTAGGTACATGTATGGATGAGGATTACTAGTACTATCCTTAGTGGGATGAGCCACATCGAGTGCCTCAAATACCAAGATAATTTGGGTTATTACACATAATAAATCCTATAGGTAGTAATATCATATTATATATGGCATATGAGAGAGTGTAGTGGTGAAAGAGGTATATGTGTACCTACAAAAGTTCCTATCATATGACCATGTTAGATGAGATGTGGAAGATGACAACAAAAATAATAAAAAGGGTCCATAGGGAGTCAAAAGAGTAGAGTAGGTGAATATTGTCTCAGAGGGGCATGTATTGGATCAACCACAGTGGTGGTGAA
The DNA here is from genome assembly GCA_037957365.1 of Torreya grandis. Taxonomy (NCBI): domain Eukaryota; kingdom Viridiplantae; phylum Streptophyta; class Pinopsida; order Cupressales; family Taxaceae; genus Torreya; species Torreya grandis. Next base: position 2,028,802 of record JARHVA010001923.1, read on the forward strand.
GATGGAGGTAGGTTCAAGTGTAGCCATAAGAACCACCATGGGCACCACTGCATGCACTACCATAGGTAAAACCATAGATCAAGATGCATGGACACCCACTAGGAGATTCCATAGTGCAACATGTGATGAGTTGCTCAGTTATGAGGTAGATTTGTAGTAGGCCACATCATGCACATGTGATTAAACTAGGGAATTATAGAGGCTTTGTAGTACCATAAAGCCCTACTTCATGGGAGGTACTTGGTGGGCAATAAAATAGGGATAATATTTTAATAGATTTGTATTTTTCAAGTTTTTTATATATTTGATAGACATGATATATAGATGTAGTTATTTTGGTGATTTATATGTGAGATATAATTTTCATTTAGTTTGTATTTTGTAGATGCTATAGCTAAGGAGGCTAGGTGGTCATTCATGGTAGAGAGAGTGCATCATGATATACTAGATGATGTATTTCCTAAGCATTGTAAGACACATATGATTGATCCAATGGTACCTTCAACACTAATGTATGCTAGTTAATTTCATTTTGTTGGTGGGGCTACTCAAGAGTTACGTAGATGACCTAATGTAACCTATGTGTTTACCACCAGCTGTTGTTGGTGGATAGTTAGAGGCATGGCAATCATTATCTATAGAGTGAGTTGTGCATTTGGATATTGCTAGATAGATTTCTTAGTTTCATAGCTAAGTGTCCCATTTATAGGGATGGGTGGAGGGACTGTAGACATGCATAGAGTCACTTCATCAGACTATTCATAGAGGGTTGTTACATGATTCTATGGGTATTATATCCTGGCCATTTCCAAATGTGCATGGTGGGCCCAATTTGTATATATATTATTTTAATATGATTGGTATCATTTGATATTATATTTGAACCATTTATATATATGGATATATTTTTTTGATGATTCATGGATGTTATGGAGGTTTTTATTTTCTTTCTAGCATATGTGTTGATTTGTATATATGTTATGGTAAAATGTGTGATGTATTGGTTAAAAATAATGAAATTTGAAAATGAACAATGAATCAAAAAAAAAAAATTAAACACATGTGAAAACATGATCAAAGTGAGAAAAAAGGATAAGAAATAAAGAGAAGGAAAATCCCATTATGAATAAACCAATATCAATGTAAACACAATTGTAAACAAATAATATCAAATTTAAATAAAAGTGAAGACATGTAAACAAATATATATAAATAGGTAATATCATAATGTGTAAAAAAGGAATTGAGAATAAAAATGAAAAATTGAACCCAGGGTTTGTGTTAATCAATATGTGTAAAAGTAAAGTTATCAGGTGACAAGATATATTACTTAGTTTATATATGGGAAGTGGATATGTTGTGATGAATTCTTGTTCCTATTCTAGGTCTTACATAGAGACTCACAAATGGATGACCAAGTGGTTTTGTTGTTTGTAAGAAAAAGGAAATTTTATGAGGAAGGTATGGTCTTATCCAAGGTACTACACTATAACTCAAAAAATATTGATGAAGATTTATGATCAATGTGAAATCAATATGCATCAAGATTAATTTAGAGATGATGTTATGAAACTAGGGAATGCAAAACTTGTACATATGTGTTCTAAAAACTCTTAGTAGAAATGATACATACTTATCAAATGTGCAAGTGCTTAATATTTTATTTGGAAAAAAAAAATTAAGATACTCCTACTGGTAGCTGAAAATTAGTTTGCTAATGAGTGAAGTACCTAGATAATCACATGAAGGTTATTTAGAGAAAAAATATAATGGACCTACCTTCTCATGAGATGTTCCTATTCCTCAAGACCCCTTACTAAGTAGTTGATCTACTATGAATATTGGGTACTTGAATGAGAAATTAAGAAGCATGAGATATAATCATGAGACCTCTTATTCATGTCTATGATCCTACTAGACTCTAATGTATCTTGGCTCTATTATGAGGCCAATTATGAGGTTTGCTATTAGACTAGAATAGGATATGTGCCAAAATGGTATTATGTCTCTAAGTGATATTTTTGACTTATGATTATTTTATTTTTTCATTTTGATCATTTCATTTTGTTTAAATGATTTATATTTTTAATATTATGGATTTTATTTGTTCTTCCTCTATATATATTCAAAAAACCAATCATGAGTTATGTAAATGACTAACACAAAGAATATTATACTCTGGTTATAAGAGAGAAGTACTTTAAAGCCTATGTTGGAATCAAAAATTCTTTAGACTTGTCCACAAGTAAATATTCAATCTCAATACTAATCAAATGTATGTTTAAGATGAGGGATTTATAAGGGGAAAGTGAGAATATTGAAAGATCTGTGTAAATAATGGTTCAAGGATGAATATGCTTTGTAGTTGATCATAGGGAGAATATGATAGTGTAGAGTGTGGTCAAAGTAACATGTAACATAAATGACTATACTATTAAACAAATGATCTAAGATAAACATATATAAAAATTAACCCAAGAGAATTGGAAAGTAAGTGTGTACAAGTGTATAAAGATCTGAAACTAATGCATAAAAAGTTAATTTTAAGAAGATTCATGAATGGTAAATCATGAATCAATAATGTAAAGTTAATTATGTACAAATAGAGGAAATAAATAATATACCAAATGATGAAAAATACATAAAAAATTCTATAATGAAGTATGAATATCAAAAATCAGTCATGTATAAATATAAGGCATGATATGCCATGTTAAAATAATGTGTTCATAAATAATGATAGATCTCATGGAATACATCATCAATAACATATGATAAACCATGTTGTATATGGAGAATATCTTTGATCATATTCTCATCTATATTCACTGATAAATGTGTGAGGACTTCTTGTCACGCTATCCCAATGTAGAATGTATAGATGTTATAAGAAGAGGGCTATGTATGTGACATTTATTATGAAGGGTAATCAATTTTAAGAACTAGTGAGACACTATGAGTGAAAGATTATGATCTTAGGGATGATTAAGATGGAAAGGAATGGTTATCCTTCACTTATTAATTAATTATGTATTCTAATAAGAAGGAGATGGTGTAGGCCATGGAAAATAAATAAAGTGCTGCTACAATACTCTAAACTTATTTGTATGATGTGTAGCACATTTATGAAAAAGGCAATAGACATCCCTATGTTTAAGGATGTATTCTAGAAAGATATTAGGACGTAAATTATTTTTAATAGGCTATGCTTTCTTTATATGAAGTGCATCCATATAATAATGAATATATCAACATTATGTATAGGTATGTGTGGAGCTGCCATTAAAACAATAAGTGTATACACATAATATTTTCAAATTTATCAATTATTGATGCTTTCTATCTTGAAGGAACCCATCAAGTCTCAATATCTCTAAGTGCATGCCTTAAAGGTTTCACTAGGAAAGGGGTGGGTATACCATTGGTGCTTCATAGGATTGTTATCCATTACTACCACTTGCTATCTACACAACCATCTCCTAAAAACATTTCCCTAAGCTTTGCTTCCTATTTTACACCCTCCTCTAACATTTTTTGCCTTCATTAGCCCTTCCCTAAACTAAAATAATTTTTGATGGTTTATGATACACTATCAAACCCATCAACCCTATACTCTATTTGGCAAAAGCCATTAAGGGTCTAGGTCAGCCCTTGGTTGACATAAACTAAGACCTAATTTATTTTTGTTGATAATGATATAGATTTGATTGGGTCGACCCTATCATCTATACTTTTAGAAAGGACTAGGGTTAGATCTATATATATAAACACATCCACTTCATCATTTTTAAGAGGATAATAAGAATAGATATGTATCGTGCATCTCATTATCCACCATTCTACATTAGGATCATATCTTAGGGTTTCATACTTTATTTGGAGATATGGATCTTGTCATGTGGAGAAGTATTTTATATGCATTGATAGGTTGTGTAGCCTAGAGATAATTTTTCCTTATTGTCCTTACATACCACAACAACCTATTGTGAAGCACCTTGGTCAAGGGAGAGATTAAGGCTCGATGGATTCATCTTCAAAGGTAAGTATTCCTAACTTTGTTCCTCCTTTGTAAGATTAGATAGATATGCATTTGTAATTCTCTCCCATGCATTAATATTTCATATAAATTGACATGATTATATGTTTTCTACACATGTTTAATTTTAATGTTGATTACCCCCACTTTATTCCACAAGCTTTGGTGAGCACTCAAGTAGACTTTACTTTAATTGTTATTAGTTTAGTGAATATGAAAACATAGGATCTAGTTAGGGTTATTGCATATTTTTGCCTGACTTGAGCCTTTGGAACCCTCCATAGTGATGATATTGTGGTAAGATATCCCTTGGCTAGGTATATAAGATCCATCTTGGTCATGATCCTAAATGTCTGATGTATCAATAATTGGAAGTGTAAGTAGGATTTATCTTCTCTAAGCTAGGATTGATTTGTAGATTAGTTGCATTTTCCTTTACATGTAATCTAGTGAACCCAAATGTGATCCTAACCCATCCAGGTTTTCTTTCATGCCATCTTTTTTATCATTTTATTATATTTTTCCATATTTGAAGTATTGTATCAAACCAATCAATATTATTCTAACTTTATGTGTGAATATTTAACATAAAGTCACTTCAAAATGACTATGTTTTATCTATGTAGGTCTTCATCAACTCCAAGTTACTAGATCAAACAGTTTGAAATAGTATTCTTCTTCAGTTCTAGATTAACATACACTATCAAATATGTTTAATCTATCTATTAATTCATTCTTCCAACATACAAGTCAACCAACACTATCAAATAGGTTAAAACTATTCATTATTATTCTTTAGCATATAGGGTTTTATAGAACTTGGTCAAACCAATCGACCCAGTTTGCAAAATTTAAAAGTAGCAACTAAAGAATTATAGCATAATTTTTTTTAATCTAAATCATCTTTAAGGATGTCAAGGTTCATTTATTTTCTCTCTATAATTTCATTATTTCCTTCAATTCTATTTTTTACAAGTTGTTAGTATTAAAAATTGTTACCCTACAGCTAACTAGGTCGACCTAATTGAATTAGTTCTATAGTTTATCTTCTATTTGAGAGACATAGTCATCCTATTCAACTCTATTATTAAATACCTTACTTCTATAGAACAATAGTGACTCAGTCAACTTTGTTCCATACTATTAGCATATAGTGTTATCTGAATTGACTATGTACTAATTTTTATAAAGTAATTAACATTTATGTGCTAGTTATTAATGCACATTTCTTGTTTAGTTGTTTGCATACTTAGAGTAACTCACATAGTCTAAATAGGTGGTTTTTAAAAATTATAATTTTATTTACACTATTTTACTATTTTTCAAACACTACTAAATGACTTAACATTCAAAACACTTTTAAACATTTGTCTTCCCAAGGCCTACCTATTTGGATTTCATCACCAAGGGGGAAGATGTCTTGGTTTTCTGGCTAAGTATAAATGCGTGGTTAATGGTATTTATTAACAAAGCACCCGATACCCATATCATTGTAATATTATGAAGTGAGGGGGTAGACTCGAATACCAAGCTAGTACCATTGCCAATATATATCCTTTTCATTCCAAACATTATAAAACCAAATTTAGACTACTTTATAGTTCTTTATTTTATCCAACTTTCCTATCATATTAAAATTAAAAAATTTGAATAATGTAATAACACTTACAGTGACCAATTAGTTAGCATTTACTTTTCAATTGATTGCTTGCTCTTTGATCATTTTTTGTTGTATTTTAAAACTTGCATTGGCTAGCATTAGTTCAAGGTTTATGTTGTGTGCCCCAATTGGATCAATCACATTGATCCAATTAATTGTGTGTTTGCTTTCATTTTTGCTTCAAACTATATTGTAAATTTTTCCCTTGTTTCAAAACACTATCATGTTGATTGATACATTCTTTTAAAGACTATGTTTTACCTTGCTTCTAGTAGTATATAGTCGATCTACATGATTATGTATTCTTACCCTCCTATTCAGTTCTTTGTTTAGCAGTACATAGTCAATCTACATGACTTTGCATCCTTATCAACTTGTTTTGCTTTTCTATTTACAATACACAGTCAACCTGAATGACTGTGTATTTTTATCTATCTATTTGGTTATAGAACATAGTTGATTGATTTAACTTTGTATACTATTTTTTGACTTTACCTTTTCATCATAATCATCCTTCTTAGCTTTTTTCTCATCATAAACTTCTTATTTGATGATAACACAAAGTTCACCTCAACAGATATGATGAACTTTACCAATCCCAATAGGTTTCCCCATAAACATCTTATGGATCCTAATATAGACAAAAGTAATGTGCATGTATCCACTTGCAGTACTAATTACGAGACTCCTCCTCGCATCCTCATTTTTTAACCCTTTGTTCTCCTTAGAAGATCATCTTGAATTAAATTATACTCTAGAAACTATTTTCTTCATTAATTAATTTCCTCAACATCAAGGAAAAGACCCTTCTACTATTTAAAGCCTTATGATTAGTGGTCAAAGAGGAAGAACCCCATTCACATTCCCCCACATTATCACATGGAGTTAGGGGAAATAACTTCTTTTCTTCTCAACCTCTTATTTATCTTGTGACCCCTTTTCATCCTATGACCTATTCTTCCTTGATTTCTTCTACCTCTATGCCAAGTATCTCTACTAATATGGTAGGTTCAAAATCATAGTGGGCCTTTTCTAAGACCCACTCTTCTCAATCCCTCCACTAGTGCATCATTTTATACCAATGGTAATCATTCGACTAGTGCTTCTTCTTATTCTAATCCTTCTACTAATGCATGTTTCATAATACATACTAATCATTCCACTAGTGCCTCCTTTTATAACAATACCTCTCAATACACTAGTGTCATGCATGCCACTACTCATAGTAGTTACCAAGCCACTAATGCTTTTCATGTTATGAAAACTAATTAAAACACCTTTAAAACCCATGAACTTTTGTTTTAAACTTATAACCAAATAAATTCTTTACAAGCTAATAATGCCAACTAAATGATTCAAATGAAAAATCACCTTATTCATCTCCAAAATCACCCTCAATAGGTTACATGTGGAATGTACACTCAAAATTCCCCCACCACACCCCTTAGGTATTCCCATGGAAACCTTATTCCCCAACCACCTCTTATTAATAAAATGATTAAAAATCTTTAAAATGAACGTCTTATGCCTCAAATTTCCAACATATATACTAGGTATCACCCCTACCATTAGCTATAATGGGATAATTGATCATACCTTATACTTAAATTTTTTTGGAAATCTATACAAAGATTGGGTCAAGTTAAATACTTTTGCTTCTACCAAAATCTTATAAAAAATCCCTCTTTAGAAATGCTTTAGATTCATATAACCAACTCAAGTATCATTCCATATCTAGTTTTCAAGATTTATTTAACACTCTAGTATAAGAGTTTCAAACGAGTGACCTCCCTGAAAATACCTTGGCTCATTTTTATTAATTATAAGTAACTTGAGATGAAAATTGTACAAGCTTTCATCGAATGGTAGAAGACCTTATCTAATAAGTGTGAACACAACATGACAAATGGTAAATTATTTCATATATTCACCAATTATCTCTATCCTAAGTTGAAATATTGGGTTAAGACTCTATCTCTTCATGAAATTTAAAAGAGGCTCCTGACCAAGCCAAGCACCAAGATTTTTGCATGCTTTAGTTTTAGCCATCCCAACCTCCTATAGGCACCTACATGATAATCAAAAATAAAAATCATCATGTTACTAATGATGGTGTCATTGATTCTTATGATACCATTTATAATATTCAAGTTATTACTCCCAATCCTATTTTGGAACAAGATTCCCCTTTAAACCACACCCCTCATCTTCAATTTTCTCCAATAAATAACATCAATGTTCATAAGCCATTATCCTTAGCATAAATCCAAAAGTGTTTACCAAGGCCTCTTCCACCAGAACTTGATCCCACTCTCCCTATCAAATCATGGTATAATCCAAATAAGTTTTATTGGTTTCATGATAAGTGGGGTCACTCTCATGAGACTTGCAAGAAATTGCATAACTTACCTATCGATTTCCTCCTTAGTCGAAATTTTGATCTTCCCTCATTCATAAATGTCAACAAGACTATGAAATTTCCTTCAAACCTCATGAAACACAAAGTAAAAATCAATATTTGAACCAAGATAATTCTCATTTAGGAATTTACAAAGATCCTCTTCCAAACCGTTAAGATAATAATGATAAGACTAATCCTTCCACCAATAACATTAAAAGTATTATAGACCCAACTCTTGAAGAGAATGTGATCAACATGACTAATATGCAAATGGTAGTTACCTTTATTTATTCTCATCCTAACCACACGCAGTAACCATCTCACACTTTTTTTATTATCCAAGATTTTTCCCCAACTCACCTAACAAATTTGGGGCAAGAAGACCTTATCTCTTTCAATGAACAAATTCTAACCCCTCAATTGGATAACACCTCTCATACCATTTCTACAATTTCTCTAACCTATTTACCCATCACTAATAATATTAAACCTTATAATACCACTTCTTCAAATCTATCACAAGACAAACCTACATCAACTACCTCATCCTTTCATAATAGTCAACTAATTAATCCCACACTTAAACCTCCTACATCCTATCAACAAAAATTTACATGAAATTCTAATCCTCCTTCTGAAGAGCTCTCACAACATCATGTCCCTCTATCTAGTAGTCCACAAATAGGTTATGATAAATAGGACCCTATCTCAGAGCCTATCAATCTCCCATATCAAATTCCCTTTCTCAAACTCATGTATATTTCTCTGCATCATGGCAACTGCCTTATGCAACTCCTATTCTAAATGAACATCCCCCATCCTCCCCTAAAAGGATGTGAAGCTATCTTATCTAGATTAGAAGATAACATCTTATAATAATTCTGAAAGATGTCTATACATGTTGAAAAAATAATGGACACTTCTTTCTCTCTCAAATTTCCTATTTCTTCTATAATTCTAGATGAGATTTTGCTTCATGAAGATGATACTCTCCTCTTTATAAGAATCCAAATTAGTGACATCCAATTCAATCATTCTATGATTGATGAGGGTTTAGGTACTTGTGTTTCCTCCCTTGAACTTCATTAAAAATCTTGCATACTCTGAATGTAATCTTAATTCCACATGCAACACATGTTAAGGTTATGATTGAAGGAAAATGCCTCCCTTATGTTTTTTTTGGATCCTTATTACCATCCCACCTATCACTATTCAAGTGAAGGTTATGATCTTCAATTTTTTCCTTCCTATAATATCTTGCTTGGTAGGACATGGACTTATCACATGAGGGCTATCACATCTTCTACTTGCCAATGTGCCAATTTACCTCATAATGGTGCCATTTATAGGATTCAAAGTGACACTAACCCTTATCATTTTAAACAATTCCAAGACCATGGTGTATTCAAAATTCCAACCCTTGAACCCTTGCTGAATGTTTCATTCTAATAATCTTAACATTTTAATTTCTCTGTCAACTCTACATGAGGTTATTATTGACCAAATTTTGAACCAAAGTCAAAATTGGTCAACGCATATAAGTTGAAACTTCCATAGGGTTTTCAAAACTTATATGTTGTATTTTCATGGTCCTAAATGTTCTCCATGTGGTTATATTTGTCCTTGTCTATCCTTATCAAAATTTTGATCTCTTGTGTACTTATCTATTCCTAGAGGTCATTTACGAGGTCTTGATGTTATCAAACATGGTCAAAGGTTTGATAGTTAGAGTCATTATAAAAGGTCATTAATTTTTTTTAAAATGAAAATATTATGTATTAACCTTTCATGATGTTTTTATGTGCTAAAATGACATTTTGGTCACCTTTTGGCCTATGTGGAGGAGTTACACATACTATCTTAAAAATTAAATGTTTAAATAAGGTTAATCATCATACTTGATGTTAGATAATGTTTATGTAGGGTCATAGAATGATAAAATCTATAGTTAAAAACCTAAACTAAGTAAACTACCTCTTTACAAACACTTTTGGGCACTTGTATGACCTTAAAAGATCATATTTTAGTTGGAAATAATTTTAGAGCATACGTTAGGATTACTTAGATCAGTTTTAGGCTTTTTAAAAAGTTTTATGTCATATAAATGCTTCAAACATTTTCTCTCCTCAATCACTATCTTCACAAGCTTAGAAAGGCAAAATTCAAGTGGATGGTATGACCATGAGAGAGAGAGAGAGAGAGTTTGGAGAAGAATTTCTCTCCATTATTATGGGTATTAATAATATTAAAATTAGTTTCATTATTTTTTAGATTTTTGGTTCCTCCTTTATGAATAATCACTAAGAGTGATAGCAGGTCACTATGCCTTATCCATCTAAATAGGGTCTAATTTTACTTCTATTTCTCCACTTCAAAATTTTATGGAGAAGAATGGTTTTGATGTATGTTTTTAGAGTAAAAATATCTCATTTACATGGTAGTTTCATTATCTAATTCATCTTCATGAAGTGTATTCAATTATAATAAAAGTGTCTCAATGTAGAGGGTGTTTTAATCACTGCTTTTGCAAGTTTTGGTTGTCTGAGATGTCTATCACTTTCAAAGGTTCCCAATACTCCATTGCCCATGAAAATTCTCCTTGTTCTACCATAATTCATGGGTTATCTCTTGATAATTATCTATCTACAAATATTCCTTTAAGGGGTACCATGGCTTGCTCTTTGAAAAGCATGGTCTATGCATATATGGCTCTCTATAGGTTTGAACATCAATGTGGGGTGTAAATGGTAATGAGAATCCATATTTATGCATGAGAGATCACTTTGAATATTTATGGTGAAATAAAGTGAGAGTGGAAGTCCAAATTTATACTCTCAAATAAAATCCATAAGTGTTTTATTCACTCACTTCTATCACCAAAATGATGGTTAAGAGAACTGACCTTTACACATAGACCTTATACATAAGTTTACTATACATATAGTTTGTATAGGTGATTAAAATTTTTAAATGATGTAATGATTGGTCAAAGGGTTTTTAATCTATTTGGAAAGTGACAAATAATTGGGACAAGTTTGACAGTGTCAAAGTGTTAAAAGTGTCTAAGAACTTAAGAAGTTGCTTTTGTCATCTATACAAGCAAAGCAGAGACCTATAGGCCCTAGGCCTTTAGGTACTCATTTTGGACTAAAAAAAGTAAAAAAATAAAATTCAAATCATGGATCATAACTCAAATTTAGATGAGGGAGGGTTTATAAACCATTATAAGTAGCTAGACCACTTGAAAGTTAAGAGATGATCAAAAGACAAAGTTCACAAGCCTAACATGCCTACATAGGTCTATGTATGGAATTGAGAAGGAAAAAGGTTGAAAATGTCATGAATTACCTTATATAATTTTTTAGACAATGAGAATGAACATTATATAAGGTTTGGATATCTTCAATTCCATGGCAAGGTTGAGAAGGTCAAAATCTAGACCTTATGCTCAGACTTCTCCAATAATCACCTACAACCACCCTTTGAGGAGGTTATCTTGAATAATGGTGTTGGTGAATTATAGAGATTTTATACATTGAGGAGTTTAAAAACTCTAAAAAATAATATAATCATTTATATTACCATGGATTGATGATTGAATACCTTGAGACCCAAATTTCAGTCAAAACATAAAATATTGGCACCTATAGTCAGACTTAAAGAATGCAGTCTTGAATATTGTATATTGTGAAATCATAATGACATGAGATTGATAAATAAAGTGTTAGAATATAAAAAATTAAATAGATTATTTTATGTTTCAAATAATTTAAATTGAGTCTTACAAACAAAAAATGTGCTCAAACTTCTCCTATAAACACCTATATGCTACAGTCAATAATAAGCTAGTTTCAAGCCTGAGTAAGGAACAAAAAGTACTTGAAGTTCATTAAATTATATCTCAATTTGAAAAATAGGTTAATAGGGTAATTTTAATACAAAAATAAATTTTAATAAATGACAAATGAGGTTGGTAAACATAAATTTTAAAACCTTTTTACATAGTCAATAATACCTTACTTAGGCCTGCCCACTTGACTGAATGAAAATTGTTGTTTAAAATGAAAAAAGAGGTAAATAGGATTTTTTAAAGAATATTAAGAGTTAAAAATTTATTAAACAACTCCAATTAATCATAATACCAAGTATGATGGAGGTAAAACAATATATGAAGCATGTTTAGGCTTACACATCCTAACCCGCACACAGACCTGCTTGCCTGGCTGAGTGAGAGGCATTTGTTTAACATTAAAATATAATGTTTGAGGGAGGAAATTAATTATAAAATGGTTTAATAGTGTTATAAATATCTCATTTATATCCTCAAATCTGATAACAAGAGATAAAATGAAGATAGGCTCTGTTTTAGGTCAAACAAGCCTAAGACACACATAGGCCCATATGGATAGTCATGAACAAATTGAACTGTTAAATATAAAGTGAAGTATTTTGAGAATTTAAATATATAAAGTGTTATTATATACCATAAATATTCATCATAAATATGGGATAACAAATAAAAGTTTAGTTTGACCTCCTAAGACACCTTGACCTCTCCTAACACATGATTGTATTTTAAGATCAATTTTCTCTCATCTATTTTGACCCTGAAATTATACATATAATACAATGGTATTAATAGATAATAAATGGGTATAAAATATTAATTATTTTGGCATCAAGTTTTTTATTAAGTCTCTGACCTACATGAACAAAAGCTAAGAGCCCAAACCCCTCTCTAATGGCTTGCTTGTAACCTAATAGTCAAATTATCACACTCAAAACTTTAATGAGGTTTTTCATGGGATATAATGGTGTTTTTAGGTCAATTAATGGGTCCCATAAATATAATATTATGTCATTATTATATAGAAAGAGGATATGTTCTTTATGAACAATCCTTAAGAACCAAAACCACTCTAAACCCTCATAAAATGTCAATAGTGACCGGTTAAGAGAAAAAGACTTATAAAGCACATTAAATGACCTATTTTAATATTTTAAATTATTTTATTTTGTTTTTTAATCCAATTATATTCTCCATGAGTATTTTTTATGTACTTGCAGTTGTATGGACTATAATAAATGCACTATTTTACATTATTTTTTGTGTTTTACAGGGGTTTTGAGCAAAGGAAAACTTGCCAACCATTGGAGGGGGTCAATTTATATGTATTTAATATTTTAAATCCAAAAAATGTGAACATAATATCATGTAAGTGATCCAATAAATCTCATTTTCCAAAGCTATCCTAAATAGGCCTAAAATGAGACTAAGTGGCAAGCCCATTTCATGGTTCTCACACTTCCACTGGATCTCATGGACTCAAATATGATATGGAGGTTTGTGAAAGGAAAATTAAATTTAATAAAATTATTTTTGTTTTTTAACATGTGTGGGATAGGTCTAGATCATAAAGATAGGTTTCTAGGTAAGAAGGCATAATTGAAACCCGATTGAGGAGAGAGAAAGGTTTTAAAAATGGATTTCCACTCATAATGTTAATATGAAATTTGATATGAAGGTGTAAGGACATATTTGGTTCTAAAATATTAAAATTTTTTAAGTAAAATCTTTAAATTCTTATACATAATGAGGTTTATAGGTTTTTAGGGCTACAAGGAAAATAGGCCTAATGAGAGCTTGAGGAGCAAAATAAAGTCTTGGGAGTTGTTCCAGAAACAAAAATGTATGTTTTAAAGTTTAATAAGATATTTTAAGGACATAAATTGTGATAAAGTGGCTTGGATAAGATTAACTCCATTTTTAATCCACTTGGACCAAGCTAGGCATGGGAAATGAGGAGTTTCAAGACACCTAGGCATATGGATGATGAAATGTTAGATCAAAGGATTTTCCTAATGCATGGTATTTTTCAAATGATAATTTATGAAGTCACTCATGATTAATTTATTATTTATAAGTCCATTTTTCACTCTTATTATGCAAGAAAGAGTAGTTTTCAAGAAGATGATCAGGGTGTCAAGCCAAGTTCTAACTCCTATGCCACTTGGAGGATGGAGTATCTTCAAAAGAGATACACATGGATTTGGAATTATATTTATACTATTTGATAATTCCTCATTATTTTAACTCTCACATGGAGACTTTTCAATCCCCTTCTCCTATGCCCCTCTCTCTCTTCACAATTCTCTATATAAGTAGCCACTTTTGCCTTTATAAGATAATCCACATATGGTATGGAGAAGCCCTTCTATTTTGAGTATTAATTTTACCTGTGAATAAAATATTTAATTTTTTTTTAGTTTCTCAATATCTTGTGTAATTATGTGAATTAGTTCATGGTTGAATGGCAAGTGATAGTTATCTCTCCTTTTGTTCATCTCACTCTTTCATGCTTTGTGTAAGTAATACACCTTCTAATAGGTCATATGAAGTGTAGTTGTTTTTTTATGGATTTAAGTGTAAGAAAGAGTAATAGTTTCTATAATCATAATTTATATTCATATACAATGATAAATTCATGGCATCTTACCTTCATGTTGAAACACTTTTGTTGCAAAAACCTTGAGTGTTGAGATCAATTTTATAAAGTGCCTTTCATAGTGCAGGTTATTGCTAGTGTTGTGGAGTTAATCTTGGTGAATCACCTTGTATGTTAGTTTTAATATATTTTATCCCTTTCCCTTAAAATAAATTAGATTAGTTTTTAGTTGTAAGTGTGGTGCAAGGGAGTTATCCCTTCAATCTAGAGACACATCTCTCCCATAGGTTACCCATAACTTGAGAGACATTTCCATGTTACATCAAATTAAAGGAGGATGGAATAGACCTACTTTAGGGTGTAAATTTGATTGATAATAATTACCATAGTCACCCCACACTCATAGATAATAAACCACCTAACCTTTTAGATTTTGATGATGATAAGCTCGATGAGATCAACCTCAAGATAAAAACTTGCAATTTCTCTCCTCATCTCATTTCTCAGCTTCCACCATCTTTGAATTCATGTTACCATCAACCATCTAGTGATGATATGCCTATAGTATTAACTAAGACTAGACACCCTATTCATCATGTTACCTCTGATGATAAGTTCATACCTACTTGCATAATTGATATTCATACACCTGACTATGATGATGGTTATACTTTAGATGACCCATTTCTTGGAGGTCTTGTTTACGCTAGAAATGTTGAAATCCTTTGTTATCATTCTTCTTTATTTTGGTATTTCTCTTTATCTTATCTCATTTTTTCTTATATAGTTCCTAATTTTAGTATTATTCCTCTTTTTTATACGGTAGAGATGGTATATTTTTATTTCACACCTCTAGTTTTTTTAAAACCTCTTAGAAGCATGCTTATGGATCATGTTATAACTGGTCCATATTGCTTCACTAAATACTAGGATCCTTATAGTTGACTTCCCCTTGGGATGTTTTCTATGGTACTTAAACCCTTTATGCATCTTGTTCCTCCCTTAGTTGAGCCTCAACTAAATCCTATTTCCATTTTACCTTTAGTTGAGTATCTTCCTACTTATTCTATTTCTCCTTCAATAAAGCCTCATTTAGTCTCTTCACTAGCCATACCTCCCCTTGGTGATGGCCTACTTCCTTTATATCCACTTGTTCCTATGATGACATTCATAGAGTTTTTAGTCATTAGACTAGAGATTGTAAACTATACCAGCCTTCCTTGGCTTCTACTTCTATTCCCTCTATTAGTACACCCAAAAAATCTACTAACAAGCATATTTGTTATTTCCATGGCATAGATGATCATTATTATACCCATTATTGAAAGATTCAAAAATATATAGACACCTTGTATCCTACTCTTCCTTAGCATACTGACAAGGCTATACCTCCACCCAAGTTATTACTTGAGTATATTCCAAAATATGGAGAGGTATATTATTTTTGGCACCAATGCAGTACCCATCACACCAATCATTATCACATCCTCTAGTAGCATCTCCAAGATCACCTTATGACCATTCCTATATCTATTATCCATCCTCCCATAGGTCACCTATGTAATAAGGCTACCCTTATTCCCACATGATTCCTTCACTTATGGTCCTTTCTCCACTTGTGGTTCCTCCACTGATGGGTCCTCCTTCACCTATGGATCCTTTTTCACCTGGGGTCACTTCTCCACTAGTAGATCCTTCATGTCCCATAGATTCCACTCTTATTCTTTCTATTGAGTATCTTATGCATGATGGCCCTCATTAGTATGATCCTTTATTTATGCCTACATTTTCTATTAAGGAGATTTGATGAGAAGTATTTTTCCATCTTTCAATAAAGATCAGTGAAACCCCCACTACAATTAGAGTACAGCTTCTCATAGATCTATCAGATGTTATGGAGAGTTTTTGTGGACAAATTTATGAATATTTATGAACACAACATGGTGTTATTTCACTTTCTTATTGATTTTGGATTGGATGTGTTCTCTAAGTTTATATTCATCTATTTTATACCATTTGACTATGTGTCAAATTTTACTTCACTTATCTATCTCATATGGATATTTATATTTCACATTATATTTTGTCTATGATGTCATTTTATTTCCTTCTAATATCTTATAGATTATTTTCATGATTACATGCTTTTCTATATGATTTCATTTACATGGATGTCTTGTTATTTTCTCATTATTATTTTCTACCTTATATCTATAACATGGATAATCATTATTTTGACTTGGTTATATAAACCTTGCTCCCTTTAGTACTCCTTACTTACCATGTGATTAGTTGACAAACAAGTCATCTAATTATAATCTCATTTTACTAGTCCATATTGGATCTCCCTTTATTACCCTTATTTCCTTTATCAAACTAAGTATACACATGGTTGAAACTTGAGATAACATATTGGTTTATAGGTAATTCTAAGTGTTTTAGTCATTCATGTCTTTGGATACCCTCCTTTAACTAAAATCTAAAACTCATTCATGTATATCACTTTGTCTCTCATGATTGGTTATTCCAAGTCCATATGGAGAAGGAATCTTAAAAGCCATAAAAATTCAAGAGACAAATCATTTTAGCACAAGGCAATGATATATAATGGAACATTTAATATTCAAATATTCAAATCACACTAAAAGATGTGATTCAAAGCACATCACCTTTTTATAATTGAAGCTCAAAATCCACAACTGGCTTCATGATAGATTTGAGGTCCATTGGGGTGTGGTAGGCCAGTAGATTAAGAAAGGAGAATATAAAACCTTTTATGTCTACCTACTTTCTCACACAAGCACCTAATCTTCATAGTAAACTGATGACTCTATAAGAGGTCTTGAGGAATAGGGAACACATTGTGGGAAGGTTGGTCTATTTTGCTTTCCTTGTTCAAAAAACCAACATGATTTGATCTTATTACCTCACTTATTTGCATATACATCTTTGTGTTTACTATGAATAAGGTATCCTTTGTATATTGATGGTCACTAATCCCTTAGTATCTTTTCTAAGTCCTTAGTATGCCTCATGTTTTCTAAGGTCTTCTCATATATGCCTACGTTGTGATTTTTACATTCCCTCTTTCATTTACAATCATCCTCATATTTCCCCTTAATAAATATTGTTTTTTTCACTTATCACTCCCCCATAGGTATTCCATTTGTGATTTGTAATGTAATACCTTGGATAGGACCAGGACTTCCTCACAAACTACCATTTCAAACATTCATTCTAGAATATTTTCTTAGTTATTTCCTCCTCATTGGTGTTATTTTTGTGAGTTGTAGTGTAAGACCATGGATAGGATCAAGATTTCCTCATAAAATTTTCCAATACCTAATTCATAATGAAATTACATGTGTCAAATTTGAGATAAGTAGTGATTGATCATGAGTTATATGTCATTAACATGCTTCCCATCTTGATATAGTATGTTTTATTATTACTTCATTAATCTTTAACTTTTATCTTTTTATTTTACAATTGCATGGACAATTTTTCTTAAGTTTTTTGTACTTCCTAGCTTGAATTAGTGTGATCAATTTAAGTTCATTTTTCCAATTTTGTTTCTCTTGTATACTTCCCAATGTGATTTAGTACGATTGACTAACTTAATTATTTTGATTTTTATACCATTTGGTGTTTCTTATGCCTTATATTTTTTTACATTATTTTCATACTTCAAAATGTGATATAGTGTGATTTTACTTGTTTTAATTTGGTTTAAATCTTTTTCATGTTTTAAAAACATTTTGTTATCTTTTTTACCATCTTTGGTTTATTATATCTAGTCATCTTTTGTTATTACACATTTCCAATCATGATATAGTGTGTAGTATATTTTTTTTTGATTACTTATACTTTTCCAAATCATTTTTGCATTTTTATTTTTAATTATTGGAAAAATTTGGCTCACGTAAGAAAATTTGACTGAATATGGTTTGAATAGCTAAGCAAGGATCCTATTGAGAGAGTGGTCTGATGCTAGAAGAAGCAAACATACTTCAAGAGAAGATAACTTGTCATTGGCAAGCTTTTGAAACAATTTAAGCAAGCTTAAAGTGTAAATTTGGTGATCTTAAGGAGCTAAACCATCATGGCACATCACATAGGAATTAACATGTTAGTTTGGTTGAACATTTTATAAGTGTAATTGGAGAGGCCTCTCAAAGTTGAATAACTACAAGGAAATGATATTTTTCATTCCTTGAAGGTCCTCTAAAAATTTGGTGTCTTGAATAGTTTTCTATATCAAGATATAAACCTGTAAATATGATTTAGTAGTGAGAGATGTGCCTAGGAACATCAAATAAAAACCACAAAAAATAGCCATTTTGATTAAAAAAATATTTAATGAGCTTCAAGTTGAATTTATGTCTAATAAGTGGTATGATCTTAGAGTCGAATATCAAATATCAATGGCATGTGAGTGATCTCATGAAGTCAATGAGTCAATAAATATCTATGGTGAACATTTAATCATGTAGTTGAAGATCAACAATGAGCCTGAATTTTAAGAGGTCAAAGGATCATAAGGATGAATGTGAATGTGAGAAGTGTCTCAATCATAGTGAATAACTAATCAAATTAATGGGACATATTTGATCATGGAAAATAAGATTTGATGGAGCATGTTTGACCATGTGGATGCAAATAAATGGTGCAAGCAAAGTCAAAAGGTTAGAGGATCTTGAGAATGAATGTGAGGTTTTCATGTGGATTAAGTGCATTCAATTAGAGGAACTGATAGCTAGGTCTATAATAAGCATGCGAGACCATCAACTGTTACATTTTTGAGATCTGAGATCAAAACAAACATGAAGCTAAAAAATGACATCGTCTAGAGAGTAGATTGATGATCAATGGTAATAATTGAAGTTAAATAAAAAAGACTCATGAGGATATAACAAGGTATATTTTATTAAATATTCATAAGGAACAAGATGAGGACACACATCTAAGGTGACAATAGTTAAGTTTTAAAATGAAATAATCAACCCAAAGGAAATGTCATAAAGGTAGACATGTTAGATCAATAGATTTTTCTACCTAAGCATGCAAATGATTAAATAAAAGATCGAGATATGAATATGGGATACCATATCAAACCCTAAAAATTAATCTACTACCATTAGAGATCAGTTCAACCTCTCAAAATCTTTCATATGTATGATTTATGTCTTGTCTATGATCAAGGAGATAAGTACCCTATGAATCTTCATTTGAGATCATGACTATATGAAAACCAATAAATGGAATTGGTTTTCATCTATAAATAGAACCGTATTCAAATTTTAGAGTAAAGGTAGAGTGGTCATAGTTAAAGGAGTTGGTGTAAGGGCATGGTGATCCTAAAAATTATGTTTTGAAGGGATACTAGACAAATGATCTCAAATGACTACCTAATAATGTAAAAGATATATCAAGATGAAGTATGGTATAACAAGCTCATTAAGTAGATGGAGAGTTTGAAGGTTGAGAGTCCAAAGTGGAGAATTCAACGAATTTCTAAAAGTCTTTAGGGGCTTTCCCATTTGAATAGATCATGACTCACCATCTTCAACCACATTCTTGTCTTCTAGTATGTTTCTCAGCCAATGAAAGGGATTAAAGGCTATTAGGACAAATAAAAGTTAATTCAATAATGAAGGATTAATCCTAATTAGATCAAAATGTAGTTCAAAACTCATTAAAAGGTGGTCGTATCTCATTTAATTATTTTTTATGATGTGCTCCCTCTCACTCTCTCCTCCCTTTTTCTCCTATATCTCCTATTTTATCCCTCATTGTAACTCTCTCTCTCTAATCTTGAATTCTCATAAGGATTCTCTAATTTTTGAAGATCAAGAGACTCTTATTTGATAAGGCTAAACCCTATAATTTTTTTTAAAAACTACCTATTGATGTAATAAGACAATTTTTACTTGTCTCTTGCCTTTGACTAGTGTTTTAGTAAGCTTGTGCATGATGGCCTTGTGAAAGAGATTCTTCCATATCCATTGTCCTTATTTATTTCCTCTTTTAAGGTGTTTTCAAGATTTTGGCAAGTTTGAACTTGTGTTCTTTTGCCATTAATAGATGCGTAATGTGATTCCTATAATTCCTTTTTGCTTCCTTGATTACTTGGTGAGCTTAGTTCATTAAATACTTATGTAATTAGCTAGTTTATGAGATTGTGTGATCAAACATTATCTTATGTTGATCTAGTTTTGGTTTCAAGCATATGTGAGTCCTATTTAAATTTTTTTCATCACCTTTTAGCTCTCTTAAAACCCTTTCCCCCCTTTCTAACCCCTTTTTAAGTAGAAGAATTAGTACAGGTAATCCATCAAGAGGAAGCCAAGTTTATCCAAAGGTTCAACCCCATTATAGGATACCCATAGCCTAGGGTTGTCCCAATATTATGGATTAGTTAGAGGGAGCCTAAAGAACTCTCTCCAAGGGTACAAATTAATGCCAAAATAATTTATAGCATGCTCGGTGGGATTTATTTTGAATAATATTGGTTAAATTTTGATGCTAGTTTGATCAATTTACAATAGTTATAGATTTCATCTTTCAGTATCTGATGACTCTGAAGAACATTCAACATTCTGGTGTAGAGTAGTAGTTGTCTTTCATGCCAAAGGTGACTACAACATCAGCTTCTAGGGGTATTCCTTTTGAATTAAATTTAAACTCATTAAAAAGGTTAAGATTTACTAATAATCATCCATAGAAAGGGAACTTTCCTCATAAACTAATCTAAAAATCTACCTCTACAAGAAGATCTTTATTAGGTCCTTTCATTGCCATGGTATCCCCTAGAGATTTTCCCTTTGTGGATTTCAATGGCTAGAGTCCTTTAGACCTATAATAGTATGATCCTATTCCATTAGCATCTCTTAAAATTTTCCCTTATTTTACTAGAGACCAATGTACACCCCCCTCTAAGCACCTTATGTATGTATCCATTTTTTGCAATATTCATAATGTTAATGAGGAAAATGTGGCTATTAGGTTATTAGCCATCTCTTTCAAGGGTGAAGCCTTAGATTGGTATAGAAGCCTTACTTGCAACTCCATCACATCATGGGATAAATTAGGATATACATTGTGTAAGATATTCAAAGATAAGAGTGACCATTTATCACTTGTAGAACAGTTAACCATAAGCAAAAGGGCCCCTCATAAAGCCATGCAAGACTTGAACGTAAGGTTTCAAAAGACATGGAATATAATTATAGTCTATGTTAGGCCTACCCCAAGATTTTATTTCATTTATTATTTTAAGTCTCTTAATAGTGATATTGTAGTAATTATTTAGTCTATGGGAGGGACCACACTACCAAATGCTTATGAGGTGGAAATCAGAGCAGAGAATTACCTAGTACAAGTTGACAAGCTTACACCTAGACCACCAATGTCTTTATTTCCTAAGATTTAACCACCTCTTATTTATATTCCTCCCCTTATTTTCATTATATCTATGCCAACCCTTGTTACTATACCTATGCCAAATCAAGAAAAGGCTTCAACTAGTCAATCTAGTGACTCCCAAGAACACAAGAACTTTCAAGAACTTAATATCATGTTTCAATCCTTGGGAAATGAATTGGTGAGTGTTAAGAGGTAGAAAACCCAATATAATAGACATTATCAAGCTCCATATCAGCCTTATTATCAATAGTATCAATAAAATAGGCCACCCTACAAAAGAAACTTCCAAAGTCAAGGCCAACAATAAAGCTAAGGACAAGGGCAGCCTAGCTATAATAGATAGAACAACTATAATATAAATGTTGGAATAACTTCCAACAATTTGGTCTCTACTCAAAAAAGCATTGCTCAAGAATTTGAGGCTACCATGCCTTATAATTACTCATTTGGTCAATCTATTATCCCAAACACTAAGTTCAATCAGGATTTCAATGATCAATGGCAAATAGTTGTTAATTATGGGTGCAATCAGGATATTATGGCTTAGAACATAGAATTACCTATGACAAAAAAATTTGAAGATCCTCAACAAGGAAAGGGTCTAATCAAGGACAAATCTAGTTGGGTGCTATAATGGTAACTTATGAGTAGGAAGAGTGTTATGAATCTAAGCAGTAAGCTAGTTCTAGCCAAGCATACATTCCAGTGGTAGCTAATACAAAGTTCAAAAGAAGAAATGTGGATGGTAACCAATAAGAAATAAAATAGCCTCCTATTAATACTCCATTACTATAAAATCCAAGTGAACCTACTACTACTCCAAAGGTTCAAACAACTCCAAATAATCAATACCAAAGGAATGCCTTTGTACCCCAAAACTCACAAATTCAAAGTACAATTGTAGCTCCCAAATCACAACCAAAGGTTGGTGGTTTTCCCATCAAATTTTTTTTGTAAAAGAAGAAATCCAATGTGAGTGTGCCAATATGGGATGTGTTTTCCATGCCTAGAAAAGTGTATATCTTTCAAGAAGGATTATCAAATATCAAAGTTTTTAAGAAGCCATCGAGTAAGGAGAATGTGGTTCTCATAATGAAACCAAGGGATCTAATGAAAAGAAATCAAGTAAAATTGTCAAAAATCCTCCCTTATGCATTTATATGATCATTGGTGACTCTTTGGTACATAACTATTTGGTAGATAGTGGAATAAGTACTTAAGTGATGCCAAAATCTATAGCTAATCATCTTGGTTTAAAATGTGAGCCCAAATCTATAAGATTTATGTAGTTTGATATCTCTTCTGCCAAACCATATGGTATTATTAAAAATCTCAACTTTACCCTATATGATTTCCCTAGCATATCAATGGCTCAACACATGTTGATTCTAGATGTGCCTCCTCATTCTAGAGACTTCACAACAAAAATTAGGGGTTATCTAGTAGCAGACTGGTCTTACATGGCTTTCAAGATAAGGTATGGGACCAAGGTGTCCATCAAGGTTGATGCCATTGAAAATTTTCACATTGATAATTATGCGTTAGATAACATAAACATAAACTATACCGTTCTTGATGAGAATGAACACCTAATTGGTCAAGACCTAAACACTCATCCTGAAGAGATAATTGATATGTTATTATATGAGTTATGGAGGGAAAATCAATTAGCTAACCCTTTAGAAGGTGTTGAGGAAAGAGACATAGGAGTCTACTACTTACATGAGAAGAACTAGTCCATGTCATCTCTCATTAGGCCATAAGAAGACTCCAATGGCTTGTAAAAATTATTCTTTGATGGCTTAAGAAGAAAACATGGAGTAGGTGTAGGTGTGATGTTAATACCCCTTCTAGTGATAAGTATTTCTCTTCTTATAGAATTAAATTCAATTAATCTTGTAATGAGATGGAGTATGAGGGCCTTATTCATGGCCTTCAATGGGCTAGTAAAGGAAGAATTAAGTAATTTTAAGTATATGGGGATAGTGAACAAGCCAAAACATTACAAAGAATCCTTTGATAAAGTCTTATAAACATAGATTATGGGATATGCTTAATGATTTTGAGGAATTCAACATCTAAGTAGTGATAAGGAACCAAAATCATCATGTTGATAGGTTGGTAGATGTGGGAGCTCATTTTGATATCCCAAGTGAGTTGAAAAGGCCTAAAGTGCAGCCACATGTAAAAGTGGTGGTAAGATAATCAGTGCCAAATAATGAAGCTCATTGTTAGGTCTTTGAAAGTGACAAGTAGATTGCTTGTTTCTTGCAATAGGAATTAGAGTTCTCCTCAATAAACCAAGAAATCTTCAACATCAATAGAAGGATCAAATTATTCAATTGACATATAATAAGCTTCCTAAAGGGCTAGTCACCCTTGAAGGTCTTTTCCATGAGGGAGACCATATGAGGAAATACAAGGAAATAATGTTAACTAATGAGGAGAACTATGAAACAATTATTATCCTTAAAAATAAATTACTCAATCTTGGAAAGGCAAGCACTAAGGCTAAAATGCATGGTTTCATTGAGATTTGTAGAGAATATGCAAATATCTTTGCTTGGGAATATAGTGACCTGAGAGGTTTTGACCCCAAGCTAGCCCAACACACTATATAATTAGAGGCTAATGCCAAGCCTCTCAGGTAGAATAAAAGGCCTATCAACCCAAAATTGAAGATCTTATGAGGAAATAATTGACTAAGTTGATTGAATCCAAGGTCATTTTTTCTTATCAAGCACTCCTCATGGATGGCCAATATAGTACCTATGAGGAAGAAGAATGGGGACATCTGGTTGTGTGTTGACTTCATAGATTTGAATAGGGTATCCTTGAAATATCATTACCCCTTACCATCCATGGATCAACTTCTTTAGATAGTTGTTGGTTCATAATGTTTCTCTTTTTTAGATGGGTACTCAGGATATAACTAGGTAATAGTAAGAGAAGAAGATCAATATAAGATTGCCTTCACCATAAATTGGGGCACATATGCTTACTAGAAGATACATTTTGGCTTGTCCAATGCTATGGAAAATTTATAAAGAGCCATGGGCATGGCCTTCTAAGGATTGGCAAATCAAATGGTGTTGGTCTACTTGGATGACATCATAGTTTTCTCCAAGAAGGCTAGTGAGCACTTAGATCACCTAAGGTTGATATTTGAAATATGAAAATAGTATGGGATCTCTTTAAATCCCAAGAAATGTGTGTTTATTACTCATGAAGGCAAACTCTTGGGACATATTATCTCAAAGTAGAGATTAGCTATTGACCCTGATAGAATAAGTGCCACATTGGCATTATCCTTACCTAAGCATAAGAAGGGACTCCAAAGTATCCTTGGGAAAATAAACTTTATGAGAAGTTTTATACATGTTTTTTTAAACCTGTCAAGCCTATCACTACCATGCTAAAGAAGAACCAAGTGTTCACTTGGTTAAATTAAGGTAAAGCATCTTTTGAGGCTATCAAGAAATCCATTGCCTAAGTACCCTTGTTCATGAATCTTGATTTCTCAAAGGATTTCATAATGTAAACCTTTACCAATGTTGACAATATATCAACTATGTTGATGTAGAATAATGGTGAAGGACTTAAGTAGGCAATTGCCTTTTTTAGTCAAAGGCTTGAGGTATATGAAGTAAGGTACACTTTTATAGAAAATTAGGTTCTTCTACCTTTGAGAAGCCTTAAAATTTTTAGACCAATACTCTCCAATAACAATATTCATCTTATGGTGTCTCATCTTAGAGTGAAGGACTTCCTTATCAATAAAGACTTGAATGAGAAGAGGGTTGGATGGATTACTAAGTTCATGGAGTATGATGTAGAGATCAAGGTCACTAAGATTGTAAGAAGAAAATGCTTATGTGATCATATAGTGGATGACCTTCAAGAAAATAAGGAAGGTTTTTTGGTGATGTAAGATAACTCACAAAAAAATGCACGTCTACCTCACACTAGTTGGCTTTAATACATGACACATTTATTGATAATAGGTCAATGCCCTCAAAGTATGGATAGATCAAAGAGAAGGTATTTTATACTTTAGTCCATACCTTATGCATTAGTTGATGGGGTTTTATTCAAAAATAACCTCAATGGAGTTCTTCTTAGGTGAATAGATGATAATCAAGTAGAAAATCTCTTGGATCAATTCCGTGATAGACCTGTAGGAGGCCATTTTGATCCAAGAACTAAAATAGCAAAAGTGATGAGAGTTGGTTATTACTAGCCTAGCCTTTTCAAGAATGCCTATACATGGGTCAAAAAATGTTAAAAGTGTGATCTATTTTTAGCTAAGCAAAGATTGGCATCCGTTTCTCTCAACCCAATTCAGGTGGAGAAACCCTTCATGAAATAGGATTTGGACTTTATAAGAATGATTAATCCACCTTCCAATGGAGGATACAAATGGGTTATCACTATTATTAACTACTTTACTAGGTGGGTATAAGTAATTTCCATTAAAGAATCTAATTAAATAATAGTGTTGGACTTCTATGATAGCATAGTGACTAGGTTTGGTGTATTAGCAACACTAATTTCAAATAATGCCTTAGCATTTGTTGGTATGAATACAAGTGAATGGGAACTTAAATTGGGAATCTACCTTAGTACATCCTCAAATTACTACCCCCAAGGTAATGGATCAGCAGAGTCCACAAATAAGAACTTGATAAGGATTATCAAGACAACCATGGAGGAGAATCATAGATTTTGGCACACAAATTTAAGGACAACCTTATGGGCTAATAGAGTGACTCCCAAAGTTTCCATTGACAACTCACCACTTTTCCATGTGTATGGGAGGGAATCAAAATTGAATATTTCTCTTTAAATACTTTCCTTGGAGCTAGCCCATCAACTTGAGTGATGGAGAGTGAACTTATGAGCGTGAGGATGGTCGAGCTCATGGAGCTTGAAGAATCAAAGGACCTTGAAATGAAGACATTAAAGTCACATCAAGCTCAAGTCAAGAAATCCTTTGACAAAAGATTCATAGAAAATGACTTAAAATAAGAGGATCTAGTCCTCAAATGGGATTCAAATAAGGATAAGCCATGCAACCATACCAAGTTTGAAAACTTGTGGAGTGGCCCTTATTTGATCCATGGATGAAAACAACATATTAATTTTTAGCTTACCTAGATGGATGGAGAGGTATTACCCATCCTAATCAATTGCATTCATTTAAATCCTTGTTATTAGAATATTTTTCATCTATTGTATATATTAGAGTAATGTGTGTTTCCCTTCCATAAGTGCCTTGGGCACATTGTTGTTTTATTTATTTTAATCCTCATTCCTTCAAGAGGGATTTTTAGAAAGGGATAACCTTATATCATCTTCATGATTAGCTAAGAAGAGATATTTGATACTATGTATGCCAAATGAATTAGACAAGGAAAATGGTCTAGTTCTCAAGCATAATAGGCATGCTTCTTAGTCAAGTCACCAAAAATGTCGGCCAAAATTGGCTCACATAAGAAACTTTGACTAAATATGGTTTGAATATTTGAGTAGGGATCATATTGAAAAAGTGATATAATGCTAAAAATAAGTATCCAAACTTCAAGAGAATATCACTTGTCATTGGAAAGCTTTTGAAACACTTTAAGGAAGCTTAAAGTGTAAATTTGGTGATCTTAAGGAGTCAGACCATCATGGCACATCACACAAGAATAAAAAGGACAATTTGGTTAAAATTTTTATAAGTGTACATGGAGAGGCCTTTGAAATTTAAAAAAATACATGTAAATGATGTTTTTCATGCATTGAATGTCCCCTATAAATTTGGTGTCTTGTTGAGTTTTATATCTCAAGATATAAACCTGAAAATATGATCTAAGAATGAGAGATGTGCTTGAGGACATCAAATAAAATCCATATCAAATAGCCATTTGGATTCAAAAAATCTTCAAGTTGAACATAGGGATGACAAGTGACATGATCTCAGAGGCTAATATCAAATATCAATGACATATGAGTGATCTCACAAAGTTAACAAGTTAATAAATATCTATGGTGCATGTTTAATCAATGCAGTTACATATCAATGGTGAGATCGAAGTCAAGATTTCAAAGGATCCTAAGGATGAACATGAAGGTTCCAATTATATCAATGATGGTGAAATCCTAAGCAAATCAATGAAGCATGTTTGATCAGGAAAAATTAGATTTGATGGAGTGCATTCGACCATGTGGATGCAGATCGATGGTGCAGGCAAAGTCAAAAGGTTAGCAGATCCTGAGAATGAATACAAGGTCACCACATGGCATAATCATGTTTAATCATGATAAATGATATTTGGGTTCATAATAATCATGCAAGACTACCAAGTGTCACATTTTCAAGAGCCAAGATCAAAATAAAGGTAGAGATGATAAATTTCTAATGATGGAGGTCAAATCTATAAGACTCCCAAGGAAATCAATGGGGTAGGTTTGATAAAATATTCAAAATTCATGGGATGAGGACACACATCTAGGGTGATGGTGATTAGGTTTTAAAATGAAATAAGCATCCCAAAGGAAATTCCATGAAGGGAGATGCATTGGATCAATAGATTTTTCCACCCAAGCATGCAAATGAGTAAATTTGAGATCAAGATATGAATCTAGGCTACCAAATCAAACCCTACAGATTCATCTACTAACATTAAATAAGTTCAACCTCTCAATATATTTTAGATGTATGATTTACATATTTTCTATGATCAGTTAGCTAAGTAGTCTGTTGATCTTCATTTGAGATCATGACTATATGAAAACCAATAAATGGGATTGGTTTTCATCTACAAGTGTACTTGTGTTTGAATTTTAGAGAAAAGGTAGAGTAGTGATAGGGAAAGGAGTTGGCATAGGGGCATAGGGATTCTAATAATTGTGTTCTGAAGGGACACTAGATAAATGATCTCAAATGATTGACTAATAACATAAAGGACATATCAAGATGAAGCACGGTCTGACAAGCTCATTAAGTAGATGGAGAGTTTGGAAGCTGAGAGGCCCAAGTGGAGAATTCAATGAAGTTCCAAAAGTATTTGGGGACCTTCCCATTCAAATGGATCATGACTCACCATCTTTGACCACACTCTTGTCTTCTAGTATATTTCTTAGCCAATGAAAGGGTTTAAAGGATATTGGGATAAATAAAAGTTAATTTGTTAATGAAGGATTAGTCCTAATTGGATCAAAATGTAGTTGAGAATTCATTAAAAGGTGGTGGTAGCTCATTTAATGATTTTTGATGGTGTGATCCCTCTCACTCTCTCCTCCCCTTTTCTCCTATATCTCCTATTTTCTCCCTCATTGTAACTCTCTCTCTAATCTTGGATTCTCACAAGGAATCTCTAATTTTTAAAGAGCAAGAAACTCTCATTTGATAAGGCTAAACCCTATAAAATTTCTAATAACTAAATTTTGATGTAATAAGATAATTTTTACCTATCTCTTGCCTTTGACTAGTGTTTTATTAAACTTTTGCATGATGGCCTTGTGAAGGAGATTCTTCCATATCCATTATCCTTCTTTCTTGCCTCTTTTTAGGTGTTTTCAAGAAATTTGTAGGTCTAAACTTATGTTATTTTTCCATTAATGATTTATTAGTGTGAGTCTTAGAATTCCTCTTTGCTTTCCTGATTTATTGGTGAGCCTAATTCATGAAATACTTATGCAATTAGTTAGTTTTTGAGATAGTGTGAGCAAACATTATCTTATGTTGATCTAGTGTTGGTTTCAAGCATATGGGAGTCTCATTTAAATTTGGTACATCACCTTTTAGCTTTCTTAGTAATCCTTTTCCCCATTTCTAACCTTTTTCCATGTAGAAGTATTAGTATAGGTGATCCATCAAGAGGAAGCTAGCCTTCTTTGGAGGCTCAACCCTATTATATGATACCCATAACCTAGGGTTATCCCAATATTATATCATAGTTAGAGGGAACCTGAAGAACTCTCTCTAAGGGTGAAAATTAATGCCATAACATTAATCATGCATGTGTATCATATAATGCTAGTAAATAAAACACTTCACATATAATTCCCATAGAGTACACAACAAACAACTAAATACATGTGCTAGAACTTGAAATATATCCATGCATCAACATCCAAAACCAAATACAAATCATGAAATCAAATCCAATTGTCAAAATAAATATCTATATATAACATATTTTTATAAAATATAGGGTAAAAAATAAAAAATACATATCTCCAACTCTATGGTTGGGATCCATCATGCATATCCTATGGCCTAGTTACATTGCCCATAAATGCTTGGGATTATCCCCTTTAAATTATACACTATAATGAGGTGTTCTAAAATCTCAAACCTACTACCTATCCCTCTAATTTGGTCACCTATGGCTTCACCTATCTAAGCTGGATTGCGGTATCCATATGTGCTACTCTCTCCTAAGCTAAGGCCTACCAATCATGTACCTTTCCCTCTCCTATCCTTATAGATGTATGTAATCTATCTCCACATGTCTACAACTTCATTGAAATGTCCCCTACCAGTCCAAACTAGCCTACCTAGTTTGAGGCAAATGGTAATATAAGAACATATAGAGTGGTGGGGTTGTATGGCGCTAACACCCCATCCAAAATGTCATGATGCATGGATACAAGTATGGATCCCTATATGACCTTCTATGTTGCTAGATCTACAACACCAAAATTAGATAGATATTTTATGACATATATATCTCAAAATATATCTATCTACTATAACCATATATAACTAGTATTCTATATCAAAACTTAAATCAAAATCACAACATTTCTCACCAATCTCTATATCACCAACCACCATCTCATTATATGTTTTCCTATCAAGCATGATCTCTCCATCTACTCATCCTCGAGCCCTTCCTTTGTGGATTGTCTATGAACCAATGTAAATCCTAGTGTCACCACTTGTGCATGTTTTGAACCTCTCCTAAGAGGTGTCTCAATAGACTAACTATGACCTAGAATTGATGATCTTTGGTGGTGCCTCCATCTATGGTGTGGTCAAGGTGGTTATTTCTACTATAGTTCCAACTATGGTATTTGATATGTCCCTTCATCCACATCTATTTCATCCCCACCTTTGCTGCCTACTCCCATGATCAACCATTCTATGTCTAACATGTCACAATCTAAGCATAGGTATCTCTACTAGTACTCCTCCTCCTCTCTCCCTTAGCTATCTATCATTTTATTTCTATGGTCTAACATGTCACAATCTAATCATAGGTATCTCTACTAGTATTCCTCCTCCTCTCTCCCTTAGCTATCTATCATTTTATTTCTAATAAGTAAGCACTTCTAGAGGGGTCACTAGGTGTGGGAGTTTGACCTACCTTGGTAAGTGTGCCACTAGATGTGGCTCTACCCATGAGGTATAATGGCCCATGATCTGTACCCATGCTAGCCTTATCACCATGGTCAACCAAATAGGCCATACAATATCAATGTGCATGTAGGGTTACCACATGATCTTCCCTCATGTGATAGTCTACAACACTAGCACGTAGGGTACAAACCAAATTACATGGTCCTATCTCCATATCATCACCTAAGGTAACTTATCATTGATCACATGGGATACCTTAATTAGTAGATACATAGGAAACCTCTCATATATCAAATAAATAAATAATTTAATAGGCCCCATGGTATTCTTCCCTCTAGATAGCATCTAATATATATCATACATGAGCTAGACCTAGATGATAGCCCAAAAGTTATATAGTGCTCCTTGATCTAAAATAAACTAACACAAGGCTATCGTATATAGTGATACCTTATCATTTGACTTGTGACACAACACTTATTCTATCATAAGTCTGATCATGGATTTTCAATTGTCTAGAATCTTAGTAATATCCTATTCGAGCACATCACCCATTAGTCTAGTGCTTACCTCTCATCAAGATAATCTGGTGTCCTTATGATCACTAGTGTCCCTCCTATCGATAGTCATAATAATTTGTGAACATCCTATATTATGATACCCACCTCAATGGTATCCCCATCAAAAAGTGTTGGTCAAAAATTCATATGTTGCAAAGAACATGACAAAAAGATCAACACTAAATAGGATGCACTTCATTTCCATGATGCCTCCAAAGCCTAGTGTGACTAGTCATACTCTATCCACATTAGTCAATCACTCTAGTAGATTTGGTAACCATGATGCATTTATTAGTCTCCAATAATTCTAATGTCTTTGCAAAAAATCAAACACCAAAGGATGAATCAAACCTCCATGTCACAAATAATTAACATACATTTTTAAAATTTAAAAAGACATCCACTTTTGATTTAGTTTCTCAATTTTCTACAGAATTAACCCCTTTAATACTAAATCAGACCTTACTTTATTTTGTAATACTAGATCAACCCTTTCACACTCCTACTAGATTGGCCACATCGATACTACATCAACCTTATTCATCAAACTATATCAATCATGTCATACCCAATTGACCTTTACCCCTTACCAACTAAGTTAGCCTATTATTATGTAGTTGGCCCCATTTTAGCATACTTAATCAGCCCACTACTATGTATTTGGCTCTATCATACTCCCTCACATTATGGATAGAGTCGACCAGGTTGACGTTGCTCATCCATAGTGGTGACTTTTTTCCATTTACCATAAATTCCTTGAGCATTTATTAGTCTGACTCCTACCCAATACCTTGTTTTACCCCTAGTTTACCTAAAACATTCATAAGGTTCATTTCAATACCTAGATTTGTATTACTAGTCAATTTTCTATTTTTAGCTTAATTTTAAATAACAATACTCAAAATTTTGAAATTTCTAATTACTTGCATATGTTTCACTCACTATGGCCCTATGCATCCTCCTCATCTCTATTGTTTCTCCTTGCCATGATAAATCTCTGGTCTTCAATTAGGTCTATCAAAGCTCTATTTTCTCATAATAGTAAAAATAACAAATGAATTATTTTTCACCCTATTTATATTTACCATTCAAAATTTATATACTATTCCAATATTTATCATTAGATTTTATATTTTGATCATATCTTTGTTTTTACTAGATATTTTTCCAAACTATAAAATGTTCTATAATCCTAACATCATAGAGAATCTTTTCACCTATTAAATGTCTATGTTATAAAAATTTCAAATTTTCACTCTTTTTCTACTAATTTCTACAGGTTTGCCTAATGTTCCCTACAATGGAAACATTCACATTTATTGCATCTCCTTCTTTATCTATAGCACTAAGGTAAGTAAAGGTATGTGTTTCTTAACTCTATCTTTTCATTTATATTATTTTTTCTTTTTCATAATTTATTAAACTTTATCATTGTGTTATTATGTTCTTTTATCGAAGCACCATCTTATGAGCTTCAAGTAGGGAATATGGATAAACACAATATTTTCAAACTTATCAATTATTAATATTTTATCTTTAAAAACCTCTGAGTCTCAATATTTCTAAGTGCATGCCTTAAAGGGTACACCAAAAAAAGAGTGGGAAAACCATTGGTGTTTTGCAGGATTATTATCCCTTACTACCACTTGTTATCTACACAACCATTTTTTAAAAACATTCCCTAATCTTTGCCTCCTATTTTTCACCCTCCTCTAATCATTTTTCGCCTTCATTATCCCTTCCCTAGCTTAAAATCCCTTTTTACATTTTATAATACACTATCAAACCCATCAACCCTATTCTCTAATTAACAAAACTCATTTAGGGTCTAGGTAAACCACTAGCTAACATAAACTAGGACCTAATTTGTTTTTGTTAATAATGATATTGAGTCGATTGGGCTGACCCTATCAGTTAAACTTTTGGAAAGGACTAGGGTTAGATGCAAGTATATAAACACATCCATTTCATCATTTTCAAGGGAGGAGAAGAAGAAGATATATATATTGTGCATTTGCTTATCCACCATTCTACTTGAGGAGCATAGATTAGGGTTTCATTCTTTCTATGGAGATATAGATATTGTCTTGTGGAGAATTATTTGATGCATTGATAGGTTATATAACCTAGAGCTAATTTATCCTTATCATCCTTACATACCATAACAACCTCTTGCAAAGCACGTTGTCCAAGGGAGATATTGAGGCTCAGAAGGGTCATCTTCAGAGGTAAGTATTCTTAAATTTTTCTTCCTTTGTAAGAGTAGATAAATATGCATTTGTACTTATCTCCTATGCATTAGGATTCCATATACATTGATGTGAGAATATGTATTTTATGTGTGTTTAATTTTAATGTTGATTAACCCCACTTTGTTCTAAAAGCTTTGGTGAGCACTACATTAGACTTTAATTTACTTTTATTAGTTTACTTAATATGAAAACATAGGACCTAGTTAGGTTTATTACATAGTTTTACTTAACATGAGGCTTTGGAACCTCCCTAGTAATATTATTATGGTAAGAGATATATTGGCTAGGTCTAGCAGATCCATCTTGGTCATGACCTTAAATATATAATGTATCAATAATCAGAAGTGTAAGTGGGATTTATATTCTTTGAGTTGGGATTGATTTATAGATCAATTATATTTCCCTTTGCATACAAGTGCATATGGGATTAGATGACTATAGAGGTATACTATCTATAGTAAGAGTGGAATTTGAAGTAGTGTGTGTATTCTCCATATCTAAAATATGAACATCAAAGGAAGAAGAGATAATTTAGGTGCAAGAGAAGAAATAAAGACTATATTAATATAAATAATACTATGAAAAGAATGTTGTAAATAAGAATGGTATCTAAGTATTTATGTGTTTTTATCTTGAATAAAACTAGATAATAATGGATCATCTAAAGAATATCCATCATCATAATCAAAAGCATGGAGATTGAGAGTGCAAGTATCAATGATATTATCCATAAAAGAAGTATGAGGAATGGATTGTTTAGTCTTGGTTAGAGTAATAAGAATTTCATTATTTAGTTTTTATCAAGATTGAGGTCATAAAAAATGAGGTAATTGAGTAATTATATGTGAAGGGAGATCATTGTTTTAAAATTTTCAAACTAATCTCATCGGGTTCATCATCATCAAAATCTAAAAAAAAAATAATGGTATTTCCCACAAGTTTGAGGTGACCATTATAACCTCTAGTATAGTTGATGAGTTAATTAAATTGTTGATATTTACAAAAAGGGATGTTAGGTACATGTTCAAGGGTGGAAATTTTAAAAACATTGTGTTCTTATAATTGTTTGAAATTACACATGTTTGTATATCCTTAAATCTTATAAATAAAACTATTATGAGGGAATTTAACACATTGGTATGTTAATGAGGTGATATCTCTCATGAAATGTGTCTAATGATGATTGATTAAGATGTTATATGATAATAGAAAGATGAATATCATGACTTTAATTCTAACATTGATGGGGGGACCTATGATAGGAATCTAAACACATCCTAGATGAGTCATTTGTCTTTGATCATATCCTTGTTAGGTACTTTGGGTAGATTTTAGATTATATTTAGCGTACCCAAGTGTTTGAATAAAATCAAGGGAAGGAACACAAGTGATATATCCTTCATCAATTAGGGCATGCCTGACTTGTATCTCACTAATTTTTACACTAAAAAATAATAGAGGATCATCCATGTGAAGTAATATTTCATCAAGAATCATTGAAGTGATAATAAATTTGAGTGATAAGGAAGTATTTATGGTTTTAACAATGTGTATAGAGATTTATTTTCATTGTTTAATAATAATGGCTTCAGACTTGGTTAAAGTGGCTTCATGCCATAGGTGGAGGTCAAGGATTTTCATCTCGAATATAAGTTGCATTAAATGTTTATAATGACAAAGATAAATTCTCATGAGTTTGATAAAATTAATTAGAGATGGGAGACTGTAAAATTATATTATTTAATACCATTCATAATATCAAGTGAGATCTATGTTAGATAATGGTGCCTAGTGTTGTAGCAAATATGTTGAAGGAAGTGAGGAATTACATTTAAATTTTGATAAGAGGTATTTTATTGGGAACTAAATGATGTGGTTATGATGAGTGTATCTGATTAGATTGAAGGATGTGAGGTTTTAGGGATAATAATTTGAGTGATTGTAGGTGGTGAAGAAGTAAGTGGATTTTTAATTTTAGGTAGGTTAGAGTGAGAGGATTTTTATGGTAATTGAGAATTATAAGTTATATTAATGGAGATTAAATGAGTATCCAAATTTGTTATTTGAGTAGAAGTGTTTAGGATAGTAAATAGAGTCTATTATGTTGTTGAATTTGTATATATTGTTTTTTTATGCCCAATTTTTTTTAAATGAGATGGATAAGAATCTTGGATAATATGAAATGTGGGGAAATTATTATATTTAGTGTTGGTAATTTAGCCTATCAAGGCTAAATGCCAACCCCTACATTAAAAAAAATTCATGTCTTAGTTGTCTTGAGTCCTTATGTGATGTGTTTGACCATATTGATGTCATTAACCATCAAGTTTAGAGAGTGAGTCTCATGTCTTTTCACTGTCATGCCTTGTGATCTAAATGTGCTCTAATGGAGATGGTGAAGAGAGTAGTTGATGACTCATTATGAGTTCTCTAGTATGTTCAATATATTAAAGGTGTGTGGATATCTATGATATTTGAAAGGTGTGTTGAAGACACATAATCCTATTTGAGACCTAAAGAAGGATCTAAGGCACTTTCCATAACATTCAGTGGCAATATTCTTGTATGAAAATATGTGTATTTTGCCTAAAAGAGAGGTTTTTGGCCTTTAAATGTTAAATATGGAGTCAAAAAGCCACAAAATTATTTATAATGCCTTTAAAAACTTCATATTCATGACTTTAATTTAGTCACATGATGTCATACTTTGAAAATATCTCCTTCACAAGTATAAGCATTGTTTTGCTCCCCAAAAGGCTCCCACATGCCAAATTTGCTCTTATTTTGATATCAAAAGACCTTTTACTTCTTCTAATCTCCCTCATGACTCATAATTTCCTTTGTATTGGCCTAAATTGGTAATTCCAAGATTTAAGTTTGGAGAAAATGCAAAAGAAAGGTTGTTTTCATGTATTTTCATACAAGAGTATAGATTTATACAACCTTTTTCATATAGAATACCACAAGAGATTGAATATGGAGTTATTAAAGGTGTTACAGATAAGATTCAAGGAAAAAATATCTCAAATAGGCTCAAAATTGGTTCTCTCCATCCATCTATCTTATTTGCACATCAAAAGAGCCCTTCAAGTTTGTAGAGGATATGGTCATGAGAGAGAAACTTTGATAGAAAATTTGAGAAAATTGGGTAGGGATTAGAGGCATTGCAAGACCACCAATAGGACAAGTACTAAGGGTACAAATTCCTTAAGTACCAACTATCCCCTTGTAGTAAATCTACTACAAAATGGCTATGCACTTGCTAGAGTATCGTAACATGCAAAATGTTGTAGAACAGGTGAAAAAATGCAAACTATAGTGGCATACATGAGGTATAACACAGTCAAATCACAAGGTTACTCATTTTTTAACCACTTTACTTAATCATTCCCACACCTAGTATAAAATATTTGATCCCAACTAAGCCACGGTTGACTATGATACCCTAAAAGATGCATTACTAAAGGAATTTGACATGATAGAGCTTGAATAATAGAGCATCATTGTGCTAAAATAAATTACCCAAGGAATCTCAAAGAGAGTGTTCTTTTACAATGCATATTTAAAAACCCTCATATCAAATCTCCCATATGATATTCACCCTTCCCAACATGCACAATGGTTCATTTGGGGGTTGTTCATGCCGTTCCAAAGAGCACTTTCCATGAAGACTTTTATGGACCCTCGAGAAGTGATTGAATCCATGTTTAGAGATGAGGTAGTCATAAGTGAAAACACTATGATCAGCCCATTTATGGAGTCATATATTATATCTATGGCCTCTCAAATCCAAAATATTACCACCAATTATGTGCATGATGCTTGAAGTGGATTATGGTGCACTGACTATAAAGTAGAAGGTCATAATAGAACTAACTACCCACAGAGGAATGTGTACATTCTACTTCTAAGTTGTGAAGTCTATTGAGAAGTGCATGATGTCTAAAACTATCCTTTATTTCAACATGCTATCCAATTTAACATAATCATTTATTATTGTTTGTGTGATGTCTACACATATACCACTGATGATTGCCAGGTGATTGATGAAATGTATGAAAATATGGAAAGGAGCATGTAACATGCTACCATAATGGTCAAAGGAAAATAAAACCAAGGTAATTATGGGTACAACCAATAAAATATAGGATTTAAGATGCATTGAGGTACTAGAGGGTGAGGTACAGGATGTAGTGGTGGAAGGTTCCCATTATGCTCATGTTATAATTATGGCTCAACTAAGCATTATCAATGAGACTTCCCTACACATCCCACATGTGGGTATTTTTAAGGGCCCCATAAGGTCAAGGAATGCCCTAACATTTAAAAATAAATGACCCAAGGTAGGCTTGGCATAGACAAGGGTGAAAGAATGATCAGGCATGAGTAGAAGATAGAAAATGGACCCCAAAGGCACAACCTACAGACATAGAGGTAGTCAAGGTATAAGTAACTACTCATAGTGGATTCACCACTTAGTCACAAATTATTCTAGTACCTAAGTTACATCTTAAATATGGGGATAAAGATTAAAATTAATGCATAACATGGCCTGAACCAAAAGTTGCATCATACCTAGATCTAATGCACTAGAAAGATGTCTTACAGTAGGCTATAAGCATAATCTAAAACCTATGAGGGGAGATCAAATTAGTGTGAGACCTAGAAGCACAAGATGTCACCTCTCAAAATAAGTAGGATAGTTGAGAGGATAAATTACAAGAATTAATTAAGATCTTATACCTCTTGCAGATTGAGGGTATGTTTCCCCTATAAAATAACTTACTCCTTAAACATACGTGTTAGAATCAAGTTGAGGTCACTGTATCATACGTGGAGAGGGTGTGATAAGTATGACATACTTATAATGTTAAATATTACCAAGAACTACTAGTGGATGCCACTATTGATGAATGGTCTATCTATGAGGTTCTTATAGACATAAATACTAAGGTCAAAATCTTAACCAAGACTACTTGGGAGAAAATGGGTAGCCTAGCTTTGATACCTTCCCCTCATGTGATCTTCATAGCCAATAAGTCTCAGGAATAGCCTATTGTAATTTTTAAGAGCATAGTTATATATATCATGGGCATCAAATTATACATTGACTTTGAAGTAATAGAGTTAGTAGAGTAAGACAACTACTCAGCACTTCTGGGAATATCATGGTGTTATGCAAATAATGTAGATATTCATTTGAAAATGCACTATATTACCTTTTATAATGGAAAGGATAGGGTATTTATGCCTAGTTCAAATGATTAAGGACCCCCTATGTCAAGAGAATGGACATCGAGGATGAAATCAACCATATTTATAACATCATAGTGCAAGGTGTCAATACTCTATAACCAAATGATCAAGGATTCATCTTTTGGGAAGATGGATAGTTAGCCTTAACCACCACATATGTTTCTTATGACTGATGGGTTGAGGAAGCATATGATACCATTAGTCAATGGTGTTATTTTATATACATAAAGGCACCAAAACTAGTAAGGATAGGCTAGATATAGATTGATCACACTCCTAAAATATGGGTCCCTTATGATAAGAAAATAGGAAGAAGAGTGTTTTGCCTTAGTAAGGTCAAACTTGTTCCACTCCCAAGATATGAAGGAAGTAATCATGTGGAGGACTATGTCTATGACATTGAGTTGTGCATCTTAAAAGAGGTGGATAGAATGGGTACACTAGTGTACACATTG
Organism: Torreya grandis; assembly: GCA_037957365.1. NCBI lineage: Eukaryota > Viridiplantae > Streptophyta > Pinopsida > Cupressales > Taxaceae > Torreya > Torreya grandis. Next base: position 2,068,645 of record JARHVA010001923.1, read on the forward strand.
AAGAGCATTGTCATTCATTGGTGGGCAACATAGAATCCTAGAATTCTAACTTGGTAGGATGTAAAGGCAATCATTTACACTAGATTCAAAAAAAGTAATGAGGACTTAGACATTTCAACCTACTCTTGTGGCTTTGACCCCATAGAACATGCATGTCTTTGTGAATAAACATAGACTATTTATGTTGAAAATACCCCAAGAAATCTATGAGTGCACACCTTCTATAGAACCTTAAAAACTTGGGCAAAAACATGGTATGTAGTTAATAAGACACACCACAAAATAATAGACTGGGATGACCTTAAGGAGTAGTTTTCTCACACCTCCTCCTTTTATTCACAAAATCTTGAATTAATTGAACCACTATAGGTAGTTCAAAGGTTAGTGTTTGAGGACACTGAGATATTGGAAGAGTGCCTAAAGGACATTTTTGGAAAAAAAGGGTTAGAGGTCCCAAACTTATTTGAAGATCAAATTATGAATAATGACTCTAGTGATGAAGATGATGACACATGGAAAGCATGCAATTGGAAGAATTTGACAAGGAAAAAGAAGTTAGTACACCAAGTTGAGGATATCACCTTAGAAGAAGAGAACCCTACCCATCTTTAGGTAGAAAGAATTGAGGATAGTAGACAAGTATATGATTCACACTAAGGGAATCATCAACCCTATCAAGAGCTATTAAAAACTACCAAGGTAGATATCATTTCAAAGGGGAAACCCAAAATTACCACTCTAGGTGCCTATTGGTCTAACATAGAATTGGAACATATTGTTGATTTCTTAAAATAATTCCATGACCTATTCCCATAAAACTATAAAGATATGAAAGATGCACAGACATTCCTTAGGAAAATGAGCATCAAACTAGTTGATGGAATGATACCCATCAAAAAGTGGTCATACAAGATGAACCCAAATCTTCACACCAAAGTCAAGACTAATATCGATGGCATGTTATCCGTATGAGTTATCTACCCCATGTAGGAATTTAAATAGGTCATCCCCATGGTCATTAGCATCAAAAATGATGGGTGAATTCAAATTTTTGTTAACTATAGACTATTAAATTCCACCTACATGATTGACCCCTTTCCAACTCCATTCATTGACAAAGTATTGGATGGCATCGTAGGTTATGAGATATACACCTTTACTGATGGGTTTTTCAGATACCATCAAGCCTATATCAAGGAGGAGGATATGCCCAAAAACACCTTTGAAATTGAATCTAGATGTTTCACATATAACATAATACCCTCTGGGATAAATAATTCACCATCCATTTATCCTAGGTAGTGATCACCGCATTCAAAGACTTCATTCATAAATTATTCTAACTATACTTAGATGATTAGACAGTACATGGGTTGATGAAAGATCACTATGAAAATGTGTGACTAATGTTTGAAAGGTGTTGGTAGTTAAAAATCTCTTTAAATCTCAAGAATTATGTTTTCTCAACATTGTTTAGCACATTATTCAAGCACATCATCTACAAGGATGGTCTATTCATTGATCCTGCCAAGATTATGATCATCCTTCAACTTCAAACACCATAAATGTAGAAAGACATACATGAATATTTTGGACACTATGGGAATTACAAGAAGTTCATAAGGAATTATTCTAGGATTTTAGCACCACTATAGAAAATCTTGTGAAAGGATGGCCCATTCTATTAGTGCATAGTGCAGGGAGTTACTTTTGAGACCCTGAAACTAAAATTGGTAAGTACACCAATATTGTAATTTCATGATTAGGAACCTCCCTCCCATATCATTTCAATGCCTTTGGTACTTCAATTGGTGTCATTCTCACACAACCAAATGAAAGGACAATGGATCATCCTATTTCTTTTACAATCAGGAAACTCACCAAGGCAGAACAAAACTACACCATAACTAAGCATGAGATGGTTTTATGCCCTACAGAAGTAAAAAAAGTATTTTTTGAGAACCCCCTTTATTTTATTTACTAATCACAAGGATATTAAATACCTAGTTGTTAATGGATTTTTTTGTTTCAATAATTCCAATTTTCTATTGTAGTAAATCCTAGAAAATAGAATTCAGGGCTAGACCATTATCTTACTTCAACTCTAAAATGTAGTAGTGCCAATTTAAAATGATATGCTTGATGTGAAACTTTATAGGATCTAATACATATTGGAATACTTTGTATAGATCACCACATTTATGACCTCTATAACTATGTTTCAGACCATCATAACTAAAAATAAGAAGTAGCTCATGGTTCACACCACCCTTTTTCAACTCATTAGTGGGGAACTATATAAATTGAGATACGATGAAATCATGGATCGATGTTTCATAAATCATGAATGGGAATTAGTACTAAAAGAGGCACATGAGGATATTTTTGGAGGCCATTGTGTTGTAGATGACATGGTGCAAAAAGTGTGGCAATCAGGCTTGTGGTGGCCAACTATGTTTCATAATGCAAAAGATTATGCCAAAAAATGTACCATATACCAGTGCAATGGAAAACCAAATTTATAAGATGGTATTCCCCTCATCCCCATCCTTTCTTAGGTTCCATTCTAAAAATGTGCCATTTATTTTCTTGGGCCTATTACTCCCATTGTGAGATAAATAGGCATAAGGTACATTCTAGCTACCATAGATTACTTCACCAAGTGGGTTAAAATAGCACCATCTAAAGAATGTAAATTCACCATAGTAGCAATATTAATTTAGGAAAACATTAGCAGGATGTATTGATGCCCACTTATCTTGACTAGTGACCCCAAAATGCATCTCATCAACAAAATAGTTCATATCATATTATTCGTATATATGGTGGTGTACTATAAAATGACACCCTACCACCCCCAATTTAATGGAAATATAGAAGAATTCAATAAAATATTTTTGGATATGCCTCACAAAAATATTTGATTTTGGTCGTAAGGATTGGGATGACCTTGTGTCAATAGTGTTATGGGCCTATCACACAATATATAAGTGTTTGAACAAAGCTACACCATTTCAACTGGTGTTTGTCATAGAGGCCATTTTACCTATGGAATTCTTATATCCCTCATTGTGCATTAAATGTATTGGTTGATTAGATGACCAAGATTCTTTAAAAACATGAAATATTTGGAGAGGCTAGATGAGATACACACCAAAGCACAATGGAACCAGTAGATAGAAAAGGCTTGCCAAAAGGTATGGCATGACAAACACATCAAGTGCAAGGTGTTTATAGAAGGAACCTTAGTCTTTTTATATGACTCTAAGTACATAAGGAACCTAGGTAAGTTACAAATCAAGTGGATGGAACCTTATATCATCCATAATATCTTGGATAATACTGCATGTAAGATGTGCATGTTGATTGGTGAAATAATCCCTAGGCATTTCAATGGAAATAGATTGAAATTTTACCATCACTAAGATGGCACTTATACCATCTAAAACTAGATTTTTGGTCAAAATTTGGTCACTTTTTCTTATGAGCATAAAAAAATTGTCATAAGCCAAATATTTTCATTATTTTTTGTTTCTTTTTTATTGTTTGAATAAGCGTGGCACTTTTAGGCCCATAAGAGAAATTTTTGGCACTTACATCCACATCAATCTAGTTAGGTGATTCAATCTTGATTAATTTTTAAGTACTTAAGGCAAGACACTTAATTTTTTGGGTGCTTGTGAAGTCTGCCATGCCAAGTAAATTATAAGTATGAATTGACAAAGAAAAGTTTATAAGGTATTCATGTAAAATAAACCAAAAGGAGACAATGAGGCACTGAAGGGCCAACACAAGGATTTTTATGGGGTAGAAAAGGATGAGGCAAGATATATTAAATCATAGATAAATCAACCAATAAAGTGAGTTTTACATAAATTAAGTGCAACACTGAGAATATATAGAACCTAGATCATGCACATGTGAAGCACTGCACCTAGGTAGCCATAAAGATAATGAAGTTCATGTTAAGATCAAAAAATCACAAGATAGTGACCATTATCATAGCTGACACCCACTTAACATTCAATCGGAAGTTATCATTTGAATCACCTATCTCTTCATCAAAAAAATTGTTAGCAAAGTTAATACTATGGTAGTAGAAGAACAAAGATCCACATTAAATTAGTAGTTGGTGATGTATTTTAGAAGATTTTATAGGTTTTAGTAAATTTTAAGAATATAAATACCACCAACCATTAATGTTGCATATGAGAATAACATATAAAAAATAAGATGGTAGAGGAAGGAAGTTTACTATCATTATAAACACTTCTAAGTAGAGCAAATAGCCAAAGCTACTAATTGAGAAGATGCTAATAGAAAGGAAATAAGTCACCCATAACCTCCTCAAATGAGAAGAAAAGAATAAGAAGAAGATTGCATTTCATCTTGAGTAGAAAAGGAGGCAAGTGGAGATAATTTGATGAAGAAATAGGATTGCATGATTTTGGCAAGATAACTTGTTTACCATTAATGGGGTAGGAATCTTAATAGTTGGATGTGCAGTCACATTTCTTGTGATTGTAAAACATGATAGGCATAATTTTAAGCTTTGATAGAATTAATAAATCATGATTTAATAGTATAAGATTTAATCTGGTAAATAAACAACTAAGTACATGTACACCAAAAGCACAAAGAGATGTAAATAAAGTATAGTTAGTAAGATAAGTATCCACTACAAAACTCAAGGCACATATAGTGTAGGGAATGAGCATCATAGAGATAGATCCAACCATGAGTGAAAATATCACCTAAAAAGAGATGGAATACCTACCAGAGGTTATGGTGTGGGAGAAGTGGGTATCCTTTACACATTTTTGCAATTTAAAAGATTATAACCATAAGATAGGTAGTAATGTGTAGGAATTAAATAAGGACTAGATAGTAGATATGGTCAAAAATACCAAGGTAGGTGATGTGATTTTTGATGTCTCCATTAGATAAATATTATAAACCATAAGTGCCACACAAATTTTTGAGTTTCCAAGCTTTGGCAAGCCATAAAACTTGGTGAATTTCCTCTTCTCATGGATACATGGTGATTAGTTCTACTTTTTTGGATGGTGCATGAGGATTTATACAAGTCACATTAATAGAATCATAAGGCTACCTCACACAAGAGTAGACATACAAGAAATTATGGAGGATGACGTGGAGGTAGAAAGGGTCACTAAGCTCCTAGGCTATTATAAGTCAAGATTTGCTTTCCCTATCAAGGGCATCTAAGACCCAAGCACAAGGGTAATAATGTACCTCATAAGTGCCAAACTTTGCCCTAGTAGATGGTGGTATGACATATGTAAAACATTCCTATGTATTTCCCACCACATGGTGCAAGGAATAATGTTAAACATCTCCAAGTTCATCACAGAAGAGATCATCAATAATACACAAGAGTGCCATCAATAACATGAGACCTTATAGTGGGCATACATGCTTATCTTAATGGTAATGGAGGAGATAGGTGTAATAAATAGTGATAATGACCACCTATGGGTGTTTTTACCAATCCATGAGTCCCCAATGATGAATTACCAAGACTTCATATGCCCCTAACTTCTTGAATAAATATAAGACTAGAGTGTAAGGGTGGTTTGAAAGGTATGTAGAGGCCTTTGGAAAACATTGGCACATCCCACAAGAAATCCCTCAATAACTGGTGAGGATGACAACATGATGAAATACTTATATGTGGTACACCTAGCACTCATAGATGGAAATTTGATATGGTGGCTCTAGTTACCTTATGCATTATTATCCAAATACTTTATGGTGGTGCTAAGTAGAATCCCCAATGCACAACAAATTAAGATCCAAGTCAAGGTTGTGGATCATGATAGAATAATGATGAGGTTCCAATTTATGTTCCCTAGATCCAAGGCCACCAAGTATGAGGAGGATGATAGAAACATGCCTAACATCCATCCACTCCAAAGGCTAATAATAAATGGAAGGATTTTTTACTTTTATTAAGAGATGAAGCCACATAAGAATGTTGGAGATCTTGGTAAGGATGATGATCGCCCCTTCTATCTAGTGATGAAGGGAAGAATGCACTAAAACTTCAAGACAAGACACTCCAAAGGAAATGGGGTGAAAATTTAGAAGAGATCATATAACACATACAATTTAAAATACCTCTGAAGAACAAATTGTGTACCCTACTCCAAATAAGTGACTAACATTAATGAAAGAGGGTGCATCTTACAAAAAGCATCCAAACAAAAAGACTAAGGGACCCATAAAATTCCATATAAATACCCTTGTAGATATGGAAAGAGAGGTATCCCTCATGCCCATAATAGAGGAGGAAACTAAACAAGATAGGGCACATATCAAATAGGGGAAGGTGAAGAAGAGCTCAGTATTAGGAATATTCAAGAGGCCCTATAAAATAATGTGACCACCATGTTAAAAGTAATATAAAAAAAGATAAGCCTCAAACCTAATACCACCTCATTAGTGATCCCACCTTTAGAACTAGTGCTGACATCTAGGGATAAGGCCTCCTTAATGGCCCCTTAAACTATCAAGGAAAAAAGAATAACCTAGAGGAAGATGGGACTGAGTGATGAAAATATCAATTAGGATTTGGCACTTAAATAGAAGTGGAAGATTGATAGGGAATAAAATAAGGATAATTTGGAGAAAAGGGCCCCAAAGGTTCCCCCAAGCATAGGACCAATATTATAAGTGGTCAAATAGGCACCAAGTAACCCCACCAAACAAGTAGAAGAAGTTCTACAAGAGCTATGCCCAAGTTATGAATGGGTATCTGAACATAAAGAAGGTGATATTATCATCTTAGAGAAATAAATATAGGTAGTTGAGGATCACCAGTGTAAACAAGGCAACACTAGAACTAAAGGGGTAACCTTCAAAGTAAGTATTTAAAATCCCTAGTATGAAGAAGTGGATGAGGGGGATAAGTCTGATGGAGCAACCCCTAAGGACCAAATAAGTGAATCCTTGAAGAAGCATGGTGAAGAGAGTGGTGGTGCTAGTGAAGAGGAATAAATACATGTAGATAAGGTTGTCATTGAGAAGGATGAAAATTATATTAATATAAGGTAGATGACAAAAAATAATTGGGGGGATGAATATATATACATGTATGAAACTATGCCCCCTAGGCCACTATGAGAAGGACATGCAAGTAGCTCTCATTTGTGCTAGACCATTATATGGACAAGCCCCAATTTAAGGTAACAAGAGTAGATACTTTGAGCCTAGAATATTCTAAGGAATGGTCAGAATCCCTTCTTACTAACCCACGTACCATGAACCCAGTCCAACCTAGGAATGTGTTAATAAAAATGGCCATAGAAGTAATGCATCAGAACATCATCATGATGACAAGGTGAGGAAATTTAAAAATCTCCTTAAGGAAGCCAAGGAGGAGGTACATGCCAATAGTTTCAAGTTTCATCAACTCTATGAGCATGTGGAGGTAGCCAAACCATCTCTTCTAGTTGTAATCAACACTTTAGACCTTTCAAAGGTTGATAATATTTGTGTATTGGTGGAGCAAACATTCCCAAGACTACAACTTGAGCTGGTGCAAGAAGAAGAATAGGAATACCCTAACATCAAACTAAAGAAAGAGATATTAGACAAGCTTCAAGAGGTAGAGGATCTATTCATGAAGTTGAAGGAGGGTGTGGAAATAGTAGATGCCATTTTCTTAAACTTATCTAACCAAGCCTCAGAAATAGATGTGTGCCTAAAGCAAGTGAAGGATGATAAGGAATATCTGATAACTCAAGTATACTTTATGAGTTGGAAATAATGGTTAAAAATCATGGGCAATATGAACACATTAATTAATCATACCACAGACCAGGATTTGACCTTGAAATAACTCTTTCACACTCTATAGGATAAGGCTTATGAGAAAGGGGATATCTTAGATGGAAGTGTGGAAATAATGAAATATAATGTAGAATCCTTCCATAAAGAGCTAGATAAGATAGATACACTTACACTCACTAATTCATCATCCAAAATAGATGGCATTACACAAGAAATCAAGCTAGCCATAAATGGCTTTGAGGAATTTAGAGCTAAACTCCAAGATAATGTGCTTGAGTTTTGCATTCCTAAGAGTTTGATGACTTAGTTTAAGGATGGAATAAAGTATTTTCATGGGGTAATTTTGGGTCCTAACCCATTAATAGTGTATTCATGCCAACATGACATCCACCTCAACATGAGAAGATATTTTTAGCAAGGGGGTAGCCTAAAGGTTTTTATAGATAGCTAGAGGTTGTAGTACAAATCTCATACCAGATAGTAAGCAACTAACCATATCCTAGATATTTAAGGCATCAATAAAGATTTTAAGAGATGTGTCAAGTGTAGTGTAGAGATTATAGAGTCATGGAATTGGTGGTTATGATGATGGAATTCATGCTCAGCACTTAGCATGCAACTTCCACCCTGGTAAAGATGCTCTTGAAGGCTTATATAAAGAGCTTGAACCAGAAGATGGAGGGAAAGAGAGATAACTATAGTGAAGATCTAGTAGAATTACTTCAAAACAATGCTCTGTGAACATTGTTCTAGTAGTCATTAAGGCTTAGAAATAGAATGGAGACTACTCTAGCTCCAATTATATGTGCCCAAGCTCACATGTGAGCCTTTAGGTTGTTGGCATTATGATTTAAATATAGACTCTTGTTATGAACTTTAAACAATGATCAATGGTGTTATATTAAAATATTCTATGTGTTTGGTTTTATATATCTTATAGTATCATGAATGAGATGTGAATTCTTGTAGTGTCACACTCTTAATTAGTTAAGTGAATTGGTGTTCATACATTTTACTAGTTTTTCTACCTTAATGGAGCCCCTATAATTTTCATGACATAATCATAGTATTGTATGGAAGATGAGTATAGATCTATGATAGTAACCTAATCCCTATTTAATTTTCATCTATTTAGTTTGAGTAATAAATTAAACCAAAGTAGTCTTATGACCCATTAAGTGCCTATATGACCCTAGTATTAATCTAACAAAGGCATATGCCTATGGATCTACCATAAGTTAAGTTTTTGCATAATTGCTTAAGTCCCCTTAGTAAAGTCTCATTCCATGTCACAACTAGCCCAACACAAGCCCCAATTATTTCTTATTTGTACTTTAGGTGAGCACATAATGCTTGTGCCTTATGTGGATTGATGTTATTTTAGTTGAGTGTTTAAATGTTGATTGCAAAGGGAGTATCCCATGCTTGCACTAGTTGTGGTTATCTAAGACCCTAGAATTTTCATAAAAAAATCAAGGTCTAGAATTTTGGGTAGAGAAAGAGGTTTGAAATAGCTTATGGCTATGGAAATTAGTTCACATTTTTTCTCTCTCTTTCTCTCCTTTATGAACCATCCTTAAAAATATAAGTCACTCACTATTCCTTCTTCATCTAAGCAAGCAACCAGTTTTCTAAGATTTCTCCTCATTTGGGCATCATGATAGAAAAATCAATTTTATGTATTTTGTCAAGAGTATGAGCCACCTTCTCATGATATTTTTTAGCTTCTTTCCACATGTGTGAGGGTCATATGATCTCAAAAAAACATACAATGCAAATCTACAATCTCCAGGTAGTAAAGAGAGATTGTATAATTCATGAAGCATCCAAGAACACCAAGATTTTATGGAATTTTATTTGTAGGGGTTTCATTCATGTCATAGGTCCTTCATTCAAGTGGAATAAATATTCCTCAAGTTCAATTTCCCTCAAACACCATCAATCACCTCAAACCTCCTCTTAGTCACTTTTTAGCATATGTTAAGGAAAGTTAACATCTATTAAGGTTATTAGCATAATCATAGGTTTCTTTTACATGATGTATACCTCCTTTAAGAGACTCCAAAGTGGTATGGCTGATTGGTCTACATACCTATGCTCCCTCCATGGTCTTTAAGACTACCTAGAGATGGGATTTAATGTTCATTTCACCTCCATCATGTTTCATCCCCAAACATAGTCTTGTCACTACCTTTTCACTATTGTAAAGCTTCATATCCATCTCCATTCTCTTTTCCATTATCCATTCACATATCACCACCTTCAATCCACTTACACCTCATTGATACACTTTTAGAAAGGATTCAAAAGTGTTTATTAGCCATCATGGCTATGAAATTAGGTATGCAATCTTAAAACCCTACTAAGACTAAGAGGAATGATCACCTACAACAAGGCAAACTTAGTCAAGATATGCTTCATTAAGGTATTATCTTGATAATACTAGAATACATGGATATCTCAATGATGAAGGTTGAACTATCTCTATCAGTTACTTTGAATTAATAATAGGTTCACCAATAATCTTTTAACCTTATTGAGGTCACTTTCCAATAGTCTGTATAAGCACACAGTCAACCTTGACCTACAGCTAAAGTCATAGTATATTTTTAACTTTTATTGAGGTCAATTTCAAGAAGGGCTTATGGATTGAGGAATATGAGGTAAATTTTACACTCTATAAAAAAATATAACATCATATTCATGTTGGTAATCATCCTCAAAGTCTTCTAAAATACAATCTTATCTCAGTTTGTATAAGATATAATAGATTATCACCCATAATCATCTATGGAATAATTGGATTACTATCTCCAAAATATTCTATGTTTTGGATTTGAAGAGGGATAGAGATCATGGTATTAATTTTATGATCAAGGTTAAAATGGGAGATATGATGAACCAATAAGGTGATCTAGAATCAATCGTGAAAGATCACCTACTTCTATAGTCATGTTTTCAAGCATACACATCATAAGCCAAGAAGTGGGCAAAGAAATGTGAAGACTTTCAAGAAAGTATGAGCTTAAAATTAGGATATGAAACTTATATGAATCATTGCATGAATTAATTATAGGTTCATAATATAAATCATATACTCTCTCCTAGTATCCCATCTGACACAGTCCATATAATGACCAAATACTCATACACAATCAATATTATGATGAAGAAAGTTATATGATACAAAAAGTAAAATAATGAGTTTGAAAAGATAGTGTGATTAAGTGATGCTCATAAAATAGATTAGAATACCTTGAGTGTGAATCAAACTTATTATTGAACATATTTTCATATGAAACTCCATCTATAGTAGTGTTTGAAGAATATTGAAGTATATGAGTCTTTGATAAAATAAATAAATGATTAAGAAGGTGTTGATATGCCTTTAGGTTCATTAAATTTTATGACCAAAGGTTGAGAGTCACAAGATATATGGTGAGAGTGATCATACTCGGGTCCAAATTACAAAGGGTTTTCATAGTCATTCACCTCAGTCAACTATCATCTATAGCCTTCTCAAGACAAGTTTATCTCCAATTTGCAAGATGATAAGAGTAGAGTGGTCTAATGAAGGAGTTTCATGATGAAATGGAAGATTGATGAGAATGAAAAAAATTTAAATAGGTCAAGGTGTGAATAAGGTTACCCAAGAAAGGTACAGTGAAGGTCAACCTTGAAATGTTCACCTACAGCCATACTAGCGTCAATTCCATCTCATATATCCATATACCCTAAAGATACAATTAAAGACACATTTTAGTCAAGGGGGGAGAATGTGAGGTCATCTATGTATTAAAATGGAAAATTAACTTCATCATACCTTCTCCAAGACCATATATGATCTACTACCAACTCATGAAGGTACATAGGCCTATGTACAAAACTAGGACTATAAGAGGCCTAAAAACACCCTTAGAGAACAAATGTACTAAGGAAGAGTTAAGAAGAGGTTTCAAAATGACTTGGGAGGTAAGAAAGGTTATAAAATATGGTTAAATAGATCTCAAACACTTCCATTCCCCCAATATTCACCTATAGTAGTATGATGGAGCTAGTCACATTGATATTTTTTGAAGAGACATGGTGTTTACTAGGGTGCATAAGATTAAGTTTGACCAATGAATTATAAAAAAATTTCCATGAAGGTAACTAAAAAACAATAATATCCTTTTTGACACTCACATTTCATATTTAAAATCATTAAAAGGTCATAACTTAACTGGTATAGTTGAAAAACCATGAAAATTAAAAATGTAATCAATGCCTAATAGGCAGTTTTGAGAGAATTTAAGGTTTTAGAGATTTTTTAGGTGAATTTGGGTTATCATTTTTGGTAAATATTATAATTTTAAGTGTATATAACTATTAATTATATCCTAAATCTCATATGATCATTATAATCACTCATTTTTCTATCACAGATAAACCCCAGTCAATTAAGCAGTTATAGAGGAGAATAGATGCACATTTGGAAAGTTTTGAAGAGAAATAGAGAGTTAGGACTTCATGAAGAGGTATTGAGACATGTAAAGAATTATTATAGTTTCCTTATATTATTTTTATGGTTTCCAAGATACAGTCATCTTTCAAGTTGAAATCTTTATGGGCTAGTTAAGTAAAGGAAAGCTAAGACAGGTCTGAGCACTAGTTTGATGACATCCATCTATTTTGAGAGATATTTGAAGATTTTAGTCATATATAAATAATATAAAATATATTTTATAATATAATTTATTAATAAATTTTAGGTTAACTAATAAATACCACCAAACCTAGTCATCGGGGTTTTACAAGTTATGACTACTTGGAACCCTAGGGTAGTGAAATCAAGACATATAGAGCATAAGATAACCCTCAGGATAAACCAAAGAGTTTTATCACTATGGTACAAACATTTATGGGTGTAAAAATCCATAAAATATATTCATGAAGGAGGAAAGACTTTTAGACCTCTATTTTACATAGACACACAGTCTAAACAATCATTCCCACAAGCAATCTCAAGAGACCATCAAGATAAAATGAAGTTTGGGAAGTAAAAATAAGTTTTAAAAGGTTTAATACAAATTTAAATCATATAATATTATTATTTTTAACCTCAAAATTCACCTAAATGTCACTTAAACCTCCAACACTTTGATTTGGCCAATTAGGCCTAGAAGGCCTATATCACCTTTAGGCACTTGCAGGCTCTATCAATAAAATATGAATTCATGAGGATGTGTAAGGGTATGTTTAATTTCCCATGAATTTTATTTCAATTAGATATAAATAAAATAAATTTAATTTTTATCCTTAAGGAGCTAATTCAAACTATGCAGTTAAGACAACCATTCGAACCACTTATTTCAATGCTCATATGTTTCATCATATAAGGAGTTGGACAAAATTATTTTATAATAACTTGAATACCCATGTGAAATTAAAATCAATGAAGTATTTAGTTTTATTTAGGATATGATTTTTATGAACCATCAATAAGACTATAAGTATGTCCAAGATGCAAACAAAACCCTACAAGTCAACTTCTTTATGTATGTATCTTTACACACTCTTTTCATGGTAACCCAAGATTCTAAGTAAAATTTAAGGGTTTTATGGAATAAATATCCATGGAAATAAGTTATGGTTTGTAGGTCCATACTTTATTAACTATCGTTAAGAAGGTTCACCTCTAAAACACTTCCTAAACCCTCCTATAGACCAATTTTGTAGAAGTGAAGTTTATTACATCCAAACACCCATAAATCACCTGATAACCATTAAAAAATGAATTACACTCAGAGAGGGTCTTGGAAATGGTACCGTTATGTAAGGAACTATACAAACATGGTAAAAAATAGGATTTTTTGAGGAAAAAGTGCAAAAACATATGTATAAGATAGTTTAAGATGATTCCAATAATTGAAGATGATTTTTTGGAACTTTTATACCTACTTAATCCATCAGATGATCAAAACCATGCTTGGAAATGCCTTTATGAGTCTCTTCAAATTAGCTAGTCTATAAAAAAGGAAGATAGATTAGACTAGTTAGCTAGTTTAACCACTTTGTAGGTGTTACTTGCCCAAGAAGACCTATTTCATGATTTGAGGAATTGATTTAGGCCTAAAAATATATTTTTCATAGGTTTATAAAGTTTCATGTAGGGATTTTAGAGCCATCAAGTGCAATAAGTTAGGCTATTAGGCCCAATTGGCCTAGTAGACATATTTGGTCAATTAAGTAAAGTAGAAAATGGTGTTGGAAGCTATTGATTAAAGTTTACGTGGATTTATCACACTTAATAACTAATATTTGATTGGTAATCAGTGGCATAATTGATCTTTATTGACAATCACATTATTGATTCTTATCGTGAGTTGACTGACCCTTAAGAGATAATCAATGTATGACTAACTTTAAAGTGAAGTCATTTTCCAAGTTATGGTGTATCATGAGTCAAAATGAGTTTAAATAACTATGGCCCACCACCTTGTTTTCAATGCCAAATATCTCATTCAAGGAGCATGCAAGAGTACTAGACATAAATAGATATCTTGAGGACTAGTTATAGAAGTTGTAACTAAAGTTTTGTATAGTTAATGATTGAATGACTCTTTATTATCTCCTCTATTCCATTATCTTGGCTATTTCTATTCTCATGTTCTATATATTCAAGCTTGTAAGCCTTATTTCAAGATCCCTCTCTTGGGAATGAAGAAACTCTACCAAGATTAAACTTTGTAACCTCTCGAATCAATAAAATTGACTATTGTATCATCTCTATGATTGACTTATAATTTATATATGCTTGTTTAGATGTGTATAATTGGTATGAATCTTACCTTAGTATATACTTGGCACACCTATATATTGATGAATTATCTTTTGTAGTTTATATGAAGTGTCAAAGGTTGATGATCAGATTTATAGTGTAACAAGGTTGAAAGTGTTTCAAAGTAGACCTCTCTCTCTTTACCTCCAAGTTATTGTCATTCACAAAGACCTCGATGTGAAACAATGTTGCATAAGAATCCTTAGAGATAGTCTCTTAGTACATTTTTGGTTAATTATTGTTGTATAAGTGTAAATTTGAATGGATGAGCCAACAATATATGTGTATCACCATCACTAGCATAGGATTTCCCTTTCAGTAATCTTTCTAACTCATTTCACCCCAAAGGCAAATAGATTTTAGGAAAAAAAATCAAAGTTGATACATCGAAGGATATAGTCTCATAATTGATAGGTTTGGTCAGATACAGGTATCCCATAGCCTATAGACCAATCCAATGTTAGTCCAAGTTTAAAGGAGATCTGATAAATCTACTTCATTAGGGTACAATTTGGGTTGCTAACAATTTGAGTTTGGGTAAGAATCATTATAATAGACTAGTCTACTCATATTGACAAAATTATCATCATTCGTATCGATGGAAGTTTTGAAATGTTGGTGGTGGGAGATTAAGTAATGCATGGTTGATGTTTAGGAAAAGGATCCTTGTAAATTGTAAGATGAGTGTTAGCTTGATTAAGGGCATCATGTTTAGTCTGGTTTATTTAACCTTGGATAATTCTTCATAATCTTGTTGACATTCATAATTAGGTTCTCATGATCAAAATTAAGAACAAAAAGATATTCCAGAGTGAAGTTTCATAATCAGTGGCAAATTCTATGAAAATGACCCCAACTTATATGAAACCAACAAAACTTGTTTGGATCATACCAATGTTTGGTAGGGAGAGTAGGATCAAGATCTCATGGTGAAGGTATAAGAAGACACTTTTAAATTTATACCATAGAAAGAGGTTTGTGAAGGTCTACATTATTTACTTGAGAAAATGTAACACTAGCTTGTTATAAAGAATTGGTTGAAAATGGTTTTAAGAAAGTAAAATCATTAGAGCCACTTGGATTAATAGCATGGATAGTGTGAATATAATCATAATTATCCATAACACCATTATTGGTGGAATGTCAGTTTTTATATTTCATAATCATTTGATTTAAATCAAGAGGAAGGGAAGGTTTGGTTTGTCTTATGATAAAATCTTGTCGTTCAGCTTGGCCAATGGAAATTTCCAAATATTTAGTATAAAGATTCCTAATGTGATATTTTAATTTAGGGGGAAGAGAACTGGTAAAGAAATTGAAGATATTTTTATCTAACTTGTTATGTTCAGCTTTATTAGACAATGCCTTCCATCATTTAATGAATACTTATGTCATTTTGGAGTCTGATTACTTAAAATTGATGAAGTGTGTTAAGTTGTTTCTAGAGAGGTTGTTAGTTTAGAATTATTAGACCAATGCATTAAATATATATCATAAACTAGATATGATGTAATATTTTAGTTGATTATACCAATCTAAAGCATCACTTGTGAATGTCTTGGCAAGGAGTTTGGTGGAAGAAAATGTATTGAGCTCATTCTAATATTTATATAAGTTTCTAAAAGATTTTAAGTGCATATCAAGGTTAGTGTATCCATTATAAATGATAGTGGGAACACTTTTACCTATGTTAATGTTTGTAATTTGAGGGACTAAGGGTTGATTTTATAGATGTGTGATAGCCTTGTTGAGAAGTGGAGGTTGAGATACAAGGTTTCCTTGTGCATCTCTAAGTAGGGTGGGGGGAATTGGGATTTTGTACTCCCAATTGAGTAGATTAAGGATGATTTTATAATTTTAAAAGTTTGTTTTACATTTATATAATTTTATTTTTACTATTAGTTTGGAAGGTGGTCATTTGGTTCATGGATTGTAATACAAATTGATTAGTGTTGATAATAACTTGACTAGTATTATCAGATTGAGATACATTAAAGGTAGATTTGACTTGAGTATGAATATGGGAACTTTGATTTAGCCCACTAGAAGAGAGACCAGCCATAATAATTGAGGTACTAGGCAAGCTAGAAGTAGAATTGGTAGTAGAAGTAGAAAACATGGAAGAAGTGGATATTAAAGAGTAAAATATCATGGAAGAAGTTATAGGATGACTTACCCCAAAACTTGTAGATATATTATACATATGTGAAGGTGGAGGATCAAGGTAAGATCCCAAAATTAGATTGTAAATGATTATGGGAAATTTTCCTTGGTGATGGGGTTTTTCATTAATAATCAGTATTATTTCAAAAGTAAATTCAAGATTGCTTCATCCTTGACAATAGGCATGTGGGGAGGATAATTAAATGGTTCCAATTTTTTGGGAGGAAGTGATTTATATTTTTGGTTCTATTAGCCACATGGATATTACTAACATCTAGATTTTTTATGGAAGTATAAGTGAGGTGAGACTATGGATGCTTAGGAGGTCTAGTCAAAGTCATCATATCATTGTGATTTTTCACTTTATTTTCATCAAAAATTTAATGCATGTTGACAAGTGAAGGAAGAGGTATAAATCTAAAAAAAATAATATATCATGCTTGTTGAGTTTGTTTGATAGGTAGAAATAGGCAAAATTTGGGCAAAGAACTAGATCAAACTGGTTGACTTAGTTGTATGGGTAAGAAAAATGAATGTTTAACAACCAACTCAACCTAGTTGACTTAGTTCAATAGATAGCTTTTGTTGAAATTTTACTAAGTCAAGCTCGTTGACTTATTTTGATAGGCAAAAAATAGAAAAAAAATTGGATATAAAACTAAATCGAGATGGTCAACTCAATTGTGTGGGTGGAAAAATAGAAATTTAACAACTAATTGAATTAATTTGGTTGACTTAGTTGGATAGAAAGAGTTTGATGAAAGTCTACTAAGTTGAGCTAGTTGACTTAGTTTGATAGGAAGAAAAAGATAGGGTTTTATGGAAGCCTACTGAGTCAAGCTAGTCGACTCAATTATATGGAGGAGGAATATAGAGTTTGTTGAAAGCCTATTAAATTGAGTTGGTGAACTTAGTTTGATAAGAAGGTAAAAATAGGATTTTCTAGAATCCTATTGATTTGATATGTTTGACTCAATTATATGGAGGAAAAATATAGAATTTTTTGAATACCTACTAAGTTGATTTGATCAACTTAATTTGAAAAATAGGTAAAAATAGGATTGTTTATAAGATTACTGAGTCAAGTTATTCATCTTAGTTTTAATTTGTTGAAAACCTACTAAGTTGAGTTGATCAACTTAGTTTGACAAATAGGTAAAAATAGAATTGTTTATAAAATTATTGAGTCAAGCTATTCATCTTAGTTTTACAAGCTTAAAATATAGAAATATAATAAGTTATGTTGGTCAATGTAGTTTAATATTGAAAAAAAATGACAATAGTTAAACTACGTATAAAATTAAATAGAATATCAAAATAACTACCAAATAACACATAGTTATGTTGACATTGGTAAATATAATCTATAATACAATAGATAATGGAAAGAAACAAGCAAAAAATGTAATTTGATAACTATTGATGCTAATTAATTAACTAAAATTAAGATCAAGAAGTTGTACTATAGGTTTTGATTGATTTGGAGGATTCTAAAGATACTTGAATGTCCATTCAATAGTGTTGGCCAAATGTTTCATAGTGTTAAGTATGGAAGAAGTCTTGTTCTCATAGCCCACTAAACCTGATTTCAAGGATAAATTGGAAGTAACTTTTCACACTAAACGCTAATCAATGCACCATAGAGTCAAACTTATGGCTTAATTCTTAAGGTTCAATTCAAAGGGAAATCCTAAGCATTTCTTAAATAATATGAATTATGTGGGAACTAAGGATTGTGTTTAGATTTACACTATCATTGAGTATTAGGTAAATCCTATCATACCATAATATCTATAGACAATAGAAAATAATCGTAAATAGAGTATTGCATAGCCATTTAAATAGTATCTAAGTAGTTTTAAAATTATCAGAACATAGTTTTTAGGGAAATAAAAACAAAGTGAAAAGGGAAAAAAATGATTATAGAAAACTAATTTTCCATTTTATAAAATAAATAAACATGCAATCAACTCTTTTTAAATAAAATGTGAGATTAATTAGAAATGGATATAAATTACCTTGCTTATACTGAAAATTAAAGAATACTACAAAATCGGCTAGGTCAATCTAATTTTCAAGTAAAATAGAATGTAGTTAGGTAAGCTAATATAGTCTATTGTAAAAATAGGTTGAAAATAAACAAGATCGACTAGGTTGATCTAATTTGTTTAGTAGAGTAGATAGACATAAAAATAAGTTGTCTAGATTCACTTAATTGACTATCTGATATAGTGAAGTGAAAGCTAGTAAGTTAATATTGAAAATTAAAATACTAAATAATTTGAATGAAATATAGAAATTATGAATTTTAAGTAATTTTACATTAAATTTGAAATATAAAAATTGTTTAGAGTGAATTAGGAAGATATGACAAGATCAACCAGGTTGACTTAGTTTGTTAGTTGAAAATCTAAACTATATACTTGTTAGTTATATTACCCAGATTGGATTGATTTCTTTAGAGGCAAAAGTATAAAAAAAATACATATGTTAAATGGGATTAACCAAATAAATTCAATATGTTATAAATCTAAAAAATGAAAGTGGTTAACTAAAACTACATCAACTAGCTCAACCTAGTTTATGTAAATCTAAAAAGTGAAACAACTGATAAATCCGACTAGATCAAGCAACTTTATCTAGTTGACTATAGCAAAAATTCAAAAAATAGAAAAGGTGACTAAGCTGAGTAGTGTAACTTAGTTTGGAATGTAGCCTTGTAATACAAAATACAAAACCAAATCATCCAAATTGATCTAATTAGATGTAAACCCTAAACATACAAATAGAAATAGAAACTAAATTGGCCATCTTGATCTAATGGACTAAAAAAGGAAAACCTATAAATAGAAAAGGAGACTAAATTGGATAGTTTGATCTAATTTATTTTAGAAGGAAAACCTAAAAACATGGGATAAAACTAGTTTAAATAGCATGATCTAGTTAATTGTAAATCCTAAATCTATAGATAGAGGTTATGACTAGATCAAACACCCTGATGTAGTTGATTGGAAGTGAAAATTTGAAAATGTACGGGTTATATTTCACATCGGGTTCACTAGAATGTATACAATGAATTAAGATAGATATACATCTTATCTAACTCAAAAAAATTCAATATCGGATAAGGTAATCAACTAACATCCATTAAAATATATGTTTATATTAGAAGTATGACCAAATTGGATATGTTAAACCTAACTAAGGGAACTCTTACTACACAACACCAAAGGAGAGGATTCAAAAGCCTCGAAGAAAATTATACTATATAATAACCCTAGCTAAGTCTACATACACGAAATAAAAACTAATCTAGTATTCACCAAATGTTGTGGAAAAAATGGAGGTAATAACAACATATAAGCAAAGAAACCTCTACTTGGCTCAATGTAGAGGTATTATAATCTAGTAAAAATATGTTTACACTAATAGGTGTTCCCTATAGTGGCATCTAAGGGGGCATGGGGGGGGGTGGGGGATGGGAGGAGGAATGAAAGGGTGTAATGACATGAGTGGGTTGGCAATTAATTAATTAGAAGTTGACTTAATAAAATAATTTAACATGGGTAGGTGTGGAAGAGTGTAATTAATAATTAATTAGAAGCTAACTTTTAATTATATATTTACCATGTTTATGATAGGTGAATTATAATTGTTATTATAGGAATTCTATTTATTTTAAAATAAAACAAATTTTTTTACTAAGATGAAATATATGATAGGTGAATTATATTTGTTATTATGGTAATTTTATTTACTTAAAAATTAAAAAAATTATGTATTTATTTTATATTTATGATTGTGGTAATTTTTTTGCTTTAAAATAAAATATTTTGTTTATTTATTTTATATTTATTATTATGGTAATTTTATTTACTTTAAAATTTAAAAAAAATATATATTTGTTATTGTGGTAATTTTATTTACTTTAAAATAAAAAAACATTATTAATTTATTTAAATTTGTAATTATTTAATTCACATAAGGCCAACATATAAAAACCAAACAAAATCAAAAAAGATAGTGAGGTCTAAAATAACTTATAAAATCATACAACATATCCAAACACAAAATATAATCACAATCATAATGAACTTCATTCAATCTACCACTTATTTTATATTAATGTTTTGTCTTTTTTCCTTATTAATTGAGGAATTTTGGATTTAATATCTAATAAAATGAAAATGAAATGCTTGATTTCTTGGATATCAAGAACTACTTATTTTTATACATAACTTTTCATATATCTCTTCATTCAAGAGTTGATAATATCCCTTTAATTTTTAAAAGACAAATATTTGACATTAAAAATGAGATGAAAATATAAAATTAATAATAATTAAATTATGGTAACTTAAATTTTAAGATAACAAATATTTGACATTATAATTGATACAATAGAATATAAATAGCATGATTAAAATTATAGTAACTTAAATTTTAAGATAACAAATATTTGACATTAAAAATGATACAATAGAATATAACTAGCATACATATCTTAGATAAATCTATGTAAAATACACTGATAAATATCATTATCGAGGGACCTATATTGTATTAAATTGTGAGTACCTCAAGAATGATATCTATTAGTGTATTTTACATAGATTTATCTAAGATATGTATGCTAACCATATTATCATTTATAACAATATCCACCTATCAAATGAAATAAAAAAATTAGAGATATTTGCCTTTGAAGAGAACCCGCCTTTGAAGAGAACCCATCGAGTCTTAATATATTCCTTGGAAAATGGTTATTTTCAAGATTTTGTTGTGGATTATAAGGATCACAAGGATAAATAAGCTCTAGGCTACTATACCTCTCCTATGACCCAAGACTTTCACAAGACAAATTTTATAATTTCCCAAGGAAAGACCCTAAGAAATGAACTCAAATAATAGAATAAGCATAATTTAAAACAATAATGATGCAAAAGATGAATGTTCCTCTCCATTTGATCGAAATGAATGTAGTATTTATCACCAAGGATTGAGCCTAAACCCTTTTGAAAATTTAGCCAAAAAGATCAACCAACTTGATCTAGGTTAGTTGTGTTAAATTAGTTTCATAATGTGCTTCTTAACCTTTGTAACTAGATCAACTAAGTTGACTTACTAGGAAAAAATAAGAATGAGGGTGTTTGCCTAGTGAGAGGTTATTTTGAAAAGAGAATTGCTTAGGGAAGTGGATAATGTTGGAGTATTATGAATGATGTCATGGTGATGTCATGGAGGTGTCCTGGTGAGTGGATGAAGTGCCTTGATAGTCTATGTGATAATGATAAAGTGTGCAATGTGCTTGTCCTAGTATGCTTGAAGAAGGCTTGGTTGATCTTCAAAGTTTGCTTGTTTTGAGATGTTTAGTGATGATTCTAAAGTACTGATCATGTGAAAGAGGTCCCATAAGAATTTTTATATGATTTGATAGATTTGTTTCATAATTGGTATTCATTTAGTTCTTTATCTAGATATTTTGGTCTAGTGGCAAAAAATCTGAGTAGGCAGTTTATTGGCATCATCATTGCCACATGTAGATGAGTTAAGAGGAGTTGGTCATATGGTTGTGACCACATTAGTCCCTAGTTATTATGTGTTAAATCTCATGTCATGCACCTAAGTGCATCAAAAGATATGCAAGTGAAAATTTTGGTTCCCAGGCATTTTCATAGTGTTTTCCCATATATAGCCATATCTGCATTAGGCAAGAAAGAGTCAAGTAAGCATTTTGATAGTATAGTATCTCACACATGTGGATGTTTTAGGAGAAGTTGATTATATTGGTTTGTTTAGTTTTGTATCTAGTTTATTTGCACTAAATTTTAGATCATGCACTAAAATGCATCAAAAGATATGCATGTGCAAAGTTGGCCTTTCAGTCAAGTTTTAAGCATAGCTCTATGATAAAAACTTTTGAAAATAAATTTTAATGGTGTTATATCTTGCACATGAAAAAGATTATATGTGAAGAGATCATATGGTCCAAATTTGAGATCATGCATATAAGCACATAAGAATTTATTAAGGTTCAAAAATGGCTACTCAGGAAGATAAGCAAGGTTCCCATACTTAGTCAAATATGTAAGAGGTAAAGTTTGAGAAAGTTTCAAAGAGATCAATAGAATGTATTTGCTCCAAGATATCAAGAAGTAGTGAGAGTGAAAGAAGTGCATGTTTTTTAATAATTGAGTTAAGGTAAAGGATAAAGATCAATGGTGAGCATGTGTTTGTACAAATTGATCTAATGGTGAGTGTTGATAATTAAAGACCTGGTCAATCCATAGAGATCGATGGTGCATATTGAGTCAACATTACAAGGGTGCAAAAGATGAGGTCAGAGCGATTGAGGTTTAAAATTTGAGCATTGGTACCTATGTGTTAAATTTTATATAATATCAATGGTATAATATTGATCTGAGAAGTGAGGACACAAGATGTGAGCTAAGTGTTTGAGGTCTAATTGTGATCATTGTCATTTAAATATTCAAATTTAACAAGGCAAAAAATAGTGTCTAGACTTTGGGCCATATCTTTTGATATAGATATAATTTTCTCATGATGTAAAATGAAAACATGAAGAGGACTCCATGTGCATATAATAAACCTAATTTGAATATCTAGAAGTGTTTATAGTCAAATATATTAAGGTTCAAAGTTGACTATGTGTTCATGCTTATTCTGCAAGTGACCTGAGAAGGATGTTTGAGGTTGTGTTGATGTTGTTTCAATGTATCATGATAACTTAGCTATTTGGGAGTGTTTTATACTCCATGAGGATGCTCTATATGGTCTTTGAATATTTGACCAATTGACATTTTATATGAACAAAATTTAATAAGTTGATTGTGTGTTTGTTCATAATATTCTTATGCAATAGGTTAGTGTTTGCATTGTTTGATCATATGCATAAATGATAAAACATCAGTGTGATCATTTGAGGATGTTAAAGGGGACCTAGGGAGTGGACCCATGTATTTGAAAGTGGTCATATGTTCTTATTTTGATCAATGAAGTGCTAAATGGGTGAATAAGTCTATATGAGACCTATAAGAGCTACAAGGGCTTTATTATAAGGTGTAGCTACTTAAGGGTGACTCATAGATGCTTTGGAAAACTTATGAATATTGTATTGAGTTATGTCTTCATATTATATATGTATTAAGGGTTAAGACATGCCAAATAGCTGACCAAGATGTTGATAATCATGAATGCTCTATATATAGTGAAACCAAATGTGATGGTTTCTAGACTTGTAAGAATTGTATGAGGGAGTGTGAATGTGGAACCAAGTAAAGGTAAGAACATTTGAAAGATAAGGTACAAGTTAATAAGGAATAACAAAGAGTGAAGAGGATCAAACATGATTATTTGATTAAGTTGGTATAGTAAGACACATAGGTCATTGGACCTAATGAGCCTAGAAGAGGCAGAAAGAGTGAGTATGCTCATGAGGATGTTTGATAGAGTGTGTATGGTAAGCAAAGGCAAGGTGAAGGTTGTGTGTGCCTAGTGGATGGGTTGAAGGGTAGAAAAAATTGATGGTGGTGTGTGTGACTTGTAGGTCATATTTTTGATGTCATAATAGTCCTCTTATAGATTTGGTATGAGAGACTTAAGAGAGATTTAAGAGAGGATTGTGTGTGTAAATTGGGGAACAAATGAGGGGTAGAGTGCCCTATGGGTGAATTAATGAGAAAATTAGTTTGAGGACTATTTGTATGACCTATTACTCATGATTTTGTTGGCACAATAGTGCTCTTGTTATTTGAGAATGAGTGAAGGTGAAGAGTGATAATCAGAGGTCCATCATTAGGTATTAAATACATCTATGGAAAGGTAGATGTGTTCATAGGTGTTATTGTGGTAGGTCAACATCTAAGGTGGTTGTAGCCCCCTTACAAGGTAAACCTTGGTAAAAGTCTAGTTGTTATTGTAGCTCAGCTAGATAGGTGTGGTAGCTCCTTTTGGTATTGTAGTCTCACTAAAATTAGGAATGGTAGTTCCTTGATCATTTGTAGATGATCAAAATTGGTTCTTGTTATTATAGGATTGTAGTCCAATTTTAGGTTCTAGTGGGTTTTATTCCCTAAGAGGGTTTCCCATGCATGTTATGTGTTATGTGATTGATATTGAATTGTTTATCTTTCTCATTGCTATGAATGATGTGTATGCTTCATGAATAATTTTGGTAACTAATTAAGTGTTTGTAAAGATCAAAATTAAAGTTGGATTATTTAGGCTCATTGATGCACCCCCTCTCAATGATTGTACCTCTCATAATTGGTATCAGAGAGGGTCCTTTGGAGGAAGCCTAATAGCTTGAAGATGATCCTATGTAGGTACAAAGATGGCTAAGCATTTGAAGAAATAAAATCAATAATAGAAGTCTATGATCAAGGCACTTGAAGTACATATATGTACCTTGAAGAAAGATGCCAAAGAGGATGAGAATATTATCAATGATCTCAAAGATCAGATAGTAGATGCTAAGACAAGTCTATGTTCAAAAGAAAAGGACATCATGTTTGATAAAGAAGCTTTCCATAATAGTAGAGAAGATGAAATCAAGGAAGAAGATAGTCTAGAAGCTAAGATCATGAGTGCACATGGTGAACTAAAGGAGCAAAAGAAAAGGAATTATAAAATGAGGAATATGATCAAAGGCCTTATAGCAAAAGTTATTTCTCTTGAGGGAAGTTGATAGAGAAATCATGTAGAATAAAGGATGACATGGCTAAAGAAGCTAAGAGTGATAAGGAGACTATCTAAGTTCTCAAAGGTTAGCTAATGGATACAATTTCAAGTGTAAAAGCTAAAGAGGATAAGAGATTTCAATTGGAAACCAAGCTAGGTTCATTGATGGATGAGAATGAGAAATTTGTTGTCAAGATAAGCAATCTTAAATAAAATCAAAATAATTTAGATCAGTTCAAGAGCAATGAAACAAGGTCTGTTAGATAACCATATGCTTTAATGTATGCTAATTTATTTCATGGTCATTTTTATAGATGTAATAAGTATGGTCATAGAGCTAAGGACTATAAAATGAAGTCAGTCAAGTTTGGACATTTATATAACTGTGATACAAGGAGTTTTTGTCCAAAGATTTATCATAGTTCAAAATTTGTCAAAAGGTAGGAATGATGTTATTTGTTTTAGTTGTCATAAGAGTGGACATATTGCTAGATTTTGTCCAAATAGTGTTAAGAGGTCTTCAAGGTATGTCAAAGGATATAGAGCTCCTATAAGGTTTGAAAAAAGACAAACTCAGGTATGGAAACCAAAGGTAATCATTGCCAATTATTCTAATTATAAGGTTAATAAGAAAGTCACTCTAGAAGGCTATGTTGCAAATCAAGATAAGCTCAAAGATCAAGTAGGTAAGATGACTGCAGAAGACAAGAAGGGTCAAAATATGGTTTGGAGACCTTAGGTAGTAAAGACTAAGAAGACTAACCCTATTGAGTCCAAGAGTCTTGATGGATTATTTGCCAAAGTAGAAAAAGGATCAGAAATAAAGGATGTAAGAGTTTCTATTGACAACACTTATTGACAAATCTAAAGAAAAGAATGAAGTCAAAGATTTAGTTAAAGTCAAATAGGAATGCAAGTCAAAGAAAGATATGGAGATGTGGGAGTCTTCTAAGTTTTGGGACTTTTAGTGTCTATATGTTAAAGGGGTGTCTCTATCTAGGCTTCAAAGAGACACTTGTCAGTCAAAGGAAAATTGGTGGCTGTTAGATATTATTTGGTGAGAAGGTATGAAAATAAGGTTTGTTTGTGCATTCCTTCTATATATCTATCTTTTGGAGAAAATAAGTTTGTGAAGAATCTTAGTGGTCTTATCTTAAGGAGTTATCTTATTGATCATGGTTTAGATACTCTAGTATAAAGGTGAGTTTCATATATCTATCTGCATATTAGTTTGTTAGATGTCAGTTAAGGCTATAAGTTGAAATCCTCTCTTCTAGGGCTATATCCTAGATCGTGTTAAGCCTATTAAAGGCTTGTTGAACAATTGTGTGTGCCATAGAAGTTCACAATGTTTTGAAGATGAGGAGTCTCTATATAAGTATAGAATATATTTGGATAGTATTTTGAAGACTTGTTTAAGATGTCATGATCTAGGTGAAGCATAAATCTAGGGGGAGCAACAAGATCATGAGCTTGTTCCAAAGATTTGTGAAGGAGCTATAATACAAGATTAGAATGGGTATTTCTAAATGGTATAATGAGTTTGATTCATTTTTAATAAGTTTTTGGTACTCATAAATGTTTGTGCACTTATTTTTGATATTCTCTAGGTGTTTTTTGGTTGATGGTATGTTGAAGCCAAATTAAAGATTTTTTAGTGCTCTCGTTTCTCTCAGTTTTAGCTTAAGGGCAAGCAGTCCTAAAATGGGTTTTAGGATGTATGGGTTAACAAAGATATGAAAGCTCAAATATTGGTATATAAGTGTGTGATAGGTGTTTACAGGTGTACAGGAAGTTTTAGAGGTGTGTATTGACCAGAAGGAAGTTTGTTAACCATATTTGTTTTAAGATTTTAGGGTTTTGGGCTATGTTAGAAAAGTGGTTTGCCTTGTTAATTGATGTCTAAGGATTCTTAATATGTTGAATGGTCCAAATGGGTGGTCAAATCAAGATTCAAAGAGAATTTAAGGTTTATGGTTCTCAAGATATTCAAGTTTTTATCATGTTGGAGGCCTAATTGGGTAGTTAGTTTATGAAGTTTATTTTAGAAGATGTTCTTGGTGATGAAAATTGGTGTGATTGAGGGGGAATATTAGATTCCTCCATTTATGAAGTTTTAAGTCTTGAATATGTGTCTACTAAAAATTATGGGCTCTACAAGTTCTATGTAAGGCTACAAGGAGGCTAGATAGGCCTAGTGTGAAGAAGAGTACCTTTTTTTTATCAAATTATCCAAAAGATAAAATAATGAGTATTTCAAGGTGAGTTTTCAAGTTGGTTTTTTACATGTTTCTTATTTTTTTAGTTTCATGAATTTTTGTTGGTGGTCCTTTTGGTAGCTTGAGAGAGAAGGCTAGTAAGTTTATGTGTTGGTACTTCATGGTATGTGGTGATCTAAAGATGATCAAGACATGAAAAGGTTTATAAATCTTAGGTGGAGTACCTCTTAGGTGTTCCTTTATGATATCCATTATATTCCTATGGTTTTGTGTGTTCTTTATTCATTGATTATAGTGCTTGATTGAAGAGACTGTTGGCATGGAACAAGAAGAAGTTTATCAAGATAAGCAGAGGTAGGCTTAAGGTAAGGAGGTGTTTATATGATATTTATAATGTGGTTATTTCCTATTTATGGAATTTTTATGTCCTCAAGATTATTTTTTCCCACTTTGTCATTGAGTTAAATGGGGAGAAAGTTCATGTTGTGGGAGTGCTTGAAGAGAGAGAAGGTGAGCTATATATTGCTATTTATGATGGTTGTTGACATCAATGACAAGTGGGTAGATTGTTAGAGTATTTTCAATGATGTCATGGTGATTTCATATAGGTGTCCTAGTGAGTGGATGAAGTACCTTGATAGTCTATGTGAAAATGACAAAATGTACAATGTGTTTGTCCTAGTATGCTTGAATAAGGCTTCGTTGATCTTTAGAGTTTGCTCGGTTTGATATGTTTAGGGTTGAGTCTAAAGTATTGAGCAAGTGAAAAATGTCCCATAAGAAGTGTTCTATTCTTTTATAGCTTGTGTGTGTGAGTGGTATTAATATAGTTATTCATTATGTTCATCTAGACATTTTGGTCTAGTGGTAAAAATTTTGAGTAGACAGATTGATCACATCACCATTACCACATGTGGATGAGTCATAGGGAGTTTTCAATATGGTTGTGATCAAATTAATCCCTAGTTATTATGCACTAAATATTAGGTCATTAACCTAAGCACATCAAAAGATATATAAGTGCAATGTTGGGTTCCTAAGCATTTTAACAGTGTTTTCCCATAGCCAAATTTACATGAGGCAAGAAAGAGTCAAGTAATAATTTTGATGGTATCATATCTCACACATGTGGATGTTTCAAGAGAATATGATCACATGGGTTTGTTAAATTTTATACCTAGTTTATTTGTGCTAAATTTTAGATCATGTGTTGAAGCATGTCAAAATATATACATGTGAAAAGTTTGCCTTCCAGGAAAGTTCTAAGCTTAGTTGGCTTTATGACAGAAGACTTTGAGAAGGTATTTTAATGGCATTATATCTCTCATATGCGAAGGATTTAGGATCAGTTTGACACATGGTTGGATTTTCCTATGTGAGGATATCATATGGTCCTAGTTTGAGATCATGCATTTAAATGCAAAAGAAGTTATTTAGGTTCAAAAATGACTACTTAGGCAAATAAGCAAGGCTCCCATACTTAGTCAAATATGCAAGAGGTAAAGTTTGAGCAAGTCTCAAGTAGATCAATGGAGCATGTTTAATCTAAGATGTTAGGAATTAGTGAGATGTAAATAATTATGTGTTATTTAATGAATAAGAAAAGGTAAGGGATAAAGATCAACATTGAGTGCATGATCATACATATTGATCTAATGGTGAGAATTGTTAGTTAAAGACCTGGTTGATCCATATAGATCAATGGTGCATATGAAGTCAACATTACAATGGTGCATGAGATGAGGTCAAAGTGACTAAGGTTTAACATTTGAACATTAGTGCCTATGTGTTAAAGTTTGGATAAGATCAATGGTGTGAGATTTATCTAATCAGTGAGGACATGAGATGTGAGCTTAGTGTTCAAGGTTTAACTATGACCATTGTCATTTATATATTCAATTTTAATAATGGAAAAACCAGTGTCTAATCATCAAGCCATATCTTTTGATCTAGATATAATTTACTCTTTCTAGAAAAAGAAAAGATGAATATGAATCCATGGTACATCTAATGAATCTAATTTGAAGATTTGGAAGTGTGTACAGTCAAAGATGTTAAGGGTTAAACTTGATTGTGTTCGTGTTTGTTTTGAAAGTGACCCGAGAAGGATATTTGAGCTATGTTGATGTTGTTTCAATTTCTCATGATGACTTAGATATTTTAGAGTGTTTTAGACTCCATGAGGATGGCCTGTATGGTATTTAAAGGTCTGACCAATTGATATTTTGTATGAAAAAGGTTAAGAAGTTGATTGTGTGTTTATTCATAATGTTCATGTGCACTAGGTCAATGTTTGCATTGTTTGAGCATACATAGAGATGAGTAAAGATGAATGTTATCATTTGAGGATGTCAAAGGGGACATAAGGAGTGTACCCATGTACTTTAAAGTGGTCTCATGTTCTTATTTTTATTGATGAAGTGATAAATGGGTGAATAGGTCTCCATAAGAACTATAAGAGCTACAAGGACCTTATTAAAAGGTATATATACTTAAGGGTGACCCATAGATGATTTGGCCAACCTATGAAGATTGTATTGAGATATGTATTCATATTATATATGTCTTAAGGGTTAAGACATGACTAATGGCTGACCAAGATGTTGAAAATTATGAATTATCTATATATAGTGAAACCAAATGTGATAGTTTCTAGACTTGTATGAGGGAATGTGAATGTGGAGCCAAGTGAAGGTAAAAAACTTTGAACAAGAAGGTAAATATTAGTGAGGAATAATAGAGATTGAAGAGGATCAAACATGATTTCCTGATTAAGTTGGTGTAGGAGGACACATAGGTCATTAGACCTAATGAGCCTAGAAGAGGTAGAATGAGTATGTTCAAGAGGCTATTTGAGAGAATGTGTACAGTGAGAGAAGGCAAGGTAAAGTTTGTGTGTTCCCATTGGATGGGTTGAAGGGTAGAGTAGGTTCATGATCATTTTTATGACTTGTAGGTCATATTTTTGATGTCATAATAGGTCTCTTGTAGATTTGGTGTGAGAGACTTGGGAGAGATTTTAGAGAGTCTTGTGTGAGTGAATTAGGGAGTGAAGGAGGGGTAGAGTACCCTATGGATGAATTGATGAGAATATAAATTTGAGGATTGTTTATATGACCTATTATTCATAATTATATTAGTAGAATAGTGCTCTTATTATTTGAGTATGAGTGAATGTGAAGAGTGATAATCAGAGGTCCATCATCAAGTGTTGAAGACATTAGTGCAAAGGTGGATGTGTGCATATGTGTTTTTTTGGTAGCTCAATATCTAAGGTGGTTGCATCATCCTTGCAAGGTAAAAATTACTAAAATTTTAGTTATTATTGTAGCTCAGCTAGACAAGTGTGGTAGCTCCTTATGGGATTGTAGTCTCACTAAAATTAGGAATGGTAGTTCCTTGATCATTTGTATATAGTATAAATTAGTTCTTGTTATTATAGGATAGTAGTGTAATTATAGGTTCTAGTGAGTTTTATTCCCCAAGAGGGTTCCCACATATGTCATGTGTTATGTGATTGATCTTGCATTGTCTCTCTTGTCATTACTATGAATGATGTGTATGCTTTATGAATGCTTGTGGTAACTGATTAAATGCTTATAAATATTAGATTTGAATTTTGATTATTTGGGATCACTAATTCACCCCCCAGTGATTATACCTCTAATAGATAAGTAGGATTCAATTTCTTAGGGAGTTGGATTAAAGTGTCTTATAATGGGTTTAGGTAATGATATAGGGACCAACAATATTTAAAATCACCAAAGGTATACCCACCCATTTCTTGGTGCATCCTTTAATGTGCACTTAAAAAATTCTAAACTCGGTAGGCTCCTACAAGAGAGAATGGATTAGTAAATTATAAAGTTTAAAAATATTGTGTGTATACATTTCCTCTCATCTAATATGTGTTTTTATATTTGTGTTCAATGTGAATCGTGTATCCTACACATGATATTTATTTATTCATGTATGATATTTCACATATTTTACTTTTAAAAAGTATACAAGATTCTTCAACTTGTATCACTTGCACATCATCTTGAGAAAAAAATTATAATTTACTTAAGTACAATTGTAGGTTCAAAATTTCCCACACTACACTTAGATTTTTTCACTAGACAATTTATCATTATTATACTTTGTTAGTGATTGTCACTCACACTTGAAACACACACTTTGGTCACTTGTTCTTTTAACTCCTTTAAAATATGATCCCAATAATTATTTGTTGAATTTATTTCAGATAGTATCTCTTCCACTACATCTCACATAGTTATCAATACATCCTCATCTATTGGTTTTTATTGTATATATTAATTATGGTATATTTAAAAATTTGTTGCTTCTATTAGTTCAAGCACATAGTTGATTCTATCAGCAAAACATTTTATTGAAACCATATGAATACTCTATCTAATTTATTTCAAACCCCAACAATTTTGGCCTTTTATGTTGGCCCCTCCTTAAAAAATTTCAACCCTACATCACATATATCGCCTCCCACATGTGTCGCATTATGTCTATATGAGTAACATGTTTTTCCTACATCCTTTTCTATACAAACTAATTTTTTTGTTGAGACATGCATTAAATTTTAATAAAAATTAAACATAGTACATGTTTATGATGATTCCAATAAATGACACTCATCTAACATAGTATTATCCATAAACCCTTCTATTTCATCCATTGTTATACTATACTTTCATCCCTATTTATAACCTTTTTACATATATTTACTATTATCATAATTAGTCTATGATTTATAAATAAAGGATTATGACTTAACATTTATTATGTGGATTTACTAAATTTTGAATATGTAATGACTAAGATACTTCTAGGTTTACAAATAAAAGGAAACCATTGAGTAAGCATGTAACTTGTAGCATCTATCCAAATCCTATAGCATCTACCCAGTAGCTTCCTGTAGCATCTACATTAGAACCTATAGAATCTATTTTGTTGTAGCCTATAACATATATTCTATTTTTATAGCATAAATATTTTAGTACAAATTTTATGTAGTATATATTATGTTCTTATAGCATATGTTCTACAACATAGAATTATTGTAGCATCTACACAAATTTCATGTAGCCACTATTTTTCATTAGAATTAAGCTAGAAATTTAGAGTAAAATATCCTCCATGATTTATGGAGAAAGTATAGTGCCTTGAATCTATGGGAATGATTCACTTAATTGAATCCTTCTCTCCTCATTCAATGGATTACTCTCATATGTATTATTTTATTATAATCATTACTACTATTGTTATTTATGGTATTTTGGTGAAGCAATAGATTTTTAGTTTCAACATCCTCTATATTGTATCCTCTAAATAAGGAACCTATCTATCTTATATAAATGGATAAGCTTAGGTTTCAAATAAGTTAGTCAAGAGCTAATTAATAATTTAGTCAATAGAAGAGTTTGAAGGTTAGCAAGTGTGAGCATAGTATTTATGTAATTCTTTTATAGAAATTTTTTTAATGGAATAAATTAAAGTTGTATTAATTAATATGTATTAATTAGGAGAGGATTCAAGATCTAATCCAATAGAGGTAGGAATCACTCACATGGTTTGGTATAATAATTCCTTATCTATTAGCTTAGTCTATTTATGCATTATTTGTATGTATTTTTTATCTTCTATTAAATTGTTCTAATGTGTGTGATTTTATTTCGTGTGTGGTTTTATGTATAATTATTTTTCATTGTGTAAATTTGATCCATTAAGTTTGGGAATCTTCCAACACAAAATTTGTATTTCCATTCCAAATAGTTCTAATTTTCATTTCAAGCAATTTATCTTTCATGGAAATGTGTTTTTAATTCTTGTCATTTCCCTTGTGTAAGTGTGTTTCAATTGTGCAATGTTTAGTACCCTAACTTTCAAGAGAGACTAGTGATTCACATACAATGTTGAAATCTTGTCAAGGTTAATGCACCCTAAGTTGAAAATTAGTGAAGGTAGTAAAGTTCATAAACCAAGTGCCTACTTTATCTATTCATAGATGTATAAAAAGGGAAATGAAATTGATCTATTAATCAATCTTAGCCCTAAAAAGATAAATCCTACTTACACTTTTGATTGTTGATACATTATAAATTTGATTTAATGACCCAGATGGATCCACTAAACCTAACCAAGGTATATGTTACCACAATAGCATCATTAGGGAGGGTTTCAAAGCCT
This sequence comes from Torreya grandis, assembly GCA_037957365.1. Lineage (NCBI taxonomy): Eukaryota > Viridiplantae > Streptophyta > Pinopsida > Cupressales > Taxaceae > Torreya > Torreya grandis. The sequence goes on from JARHVA010001923.1 coordinate 2,102,566, forward strand.
CTAGTCAAGAAACACTATGAAATAACCTTAGCTAGGTCCTTTGTTTTCATATTTAAAAATTAAATGACAATTAAAGTAAAATCTAATCTAGTGCTTACCAATGCTTATGGCATAAAGTGGGGTAATAAACATAAAAATTAAACATGCATCAAAGATATATACTCACTTCAATGTATAAGAAATATTAATTCATGGGAGATAAGTAAAAACACTAATCTATCTAATCTTACAAAGGATGAACAAAGCTAGGAATAATTGTCTTTAAAGATTACCCTGCCAAGCCTTGATCTCTCCCTTGGACAAGGTGATTTGTAAGAGGTTATTGTGGTATGTAAGGATAACAAGGATAAGTCAGCTTTAGGATACATAACTTCTATATGAATCTAAAATAACTCTCCACAAGATAAGATCTATATCTCTAATGAAAGTATTGAAACCCTAAGCTATGCTCCTCAAGTAGAATGATGGATAAGCAGATGCACAATATAATATTCTTCTTCTTATTTTCTCTAAGAAATGGTGAAATGAATGTGTATATATAGGTAAATTTAACCCTAAACCTTTCTAAAAGTTTAACTGATAGGGTTAACCCAATCAACTTTGTATTATTGATAAAAATAAATTAGGTATTGGTTTAGGTCAGCTATTGGTTGACCTAGATCCTAAATAAGTTTTATCAATTAGAGTATAGGGTCGATGGGGTTGACAGTGTAACATAAACCATTGGAAAGGGTTTTAGGCTTAGGAAGGGGATAATGAAGGTATAAAATGACTAGAGGAGTGTGTAAAAGAAGAGGCAAATCTCATGGAAGTGTTTTTAGGATATGGTTATGTAGATAGTAAGTGAAAGTATAGGGACAACAATCCTATGAATCACGAATGGTTTACCCACCCCTTTCCTAATGCACCCTTTAAGGTGTGCACTCAAAGAGATTGAGACTCAATGCATTCTTATAAGAGAAAAAACATCAATAATTGATAAATGTTTAAAATATTATGTTTATACATATTCCCCACTCAAAACTAATCATGTGTCATTTAAGTGCAACATGGGATGGTGTTTTTGGAAAATAACATAGCAATACGATGTTGATGCTAAATAAATTATAGTAAGAAGAAAGTAAGATAAATGAAAAGATATAATTAAAAAATACATACCTTTTAATTACCTTAGTGTTTTAGATAGAGAATAAGATGCAAGAGATGTGAAGGTGTCTAATTTAGGGAATATTAGGCAAGCCTGTATAAATTAGTAAAAAAGAGCAAAAAAAAAAAAAAAATGCAAAATATACATGTAACATGTGAAAATATTATCTATGATGTAAGGATTTTCGATCATATTATGTTAAGAAAAAGATTTAGTAAAAATAATGATATGATCAAAAGTTATAATTTAATGGTAAATATTTGATAAGTAAATAATTTTGAATAGGAAATATAAATAGGGTGAAAAGTAATTCATTTGTTATTTTTAATATTCTGAGATAATAGAGCTCTGAGAGACCTAGTTTAAAACTAGAGAGTGATCATGGTGAGGAGATGACAATTAAGATAGGGAGGATGCCTAGTGGCTATAATAAGGGCAACATAGGTAAGCAATTATGAATTTTAAATTTTTTGAGTATTTTTGTTTGAAATTGAGATAGATATAGAAAATTGACTGGTAAGAAAAATCTAGGCACTAAAATTGACCCTAGGAAATTTTTAGGTAGACTAGGGATAGAGTGGGATATTAGGAAGGAATAAGTTGGAATAATAAATACCTAAGTCATTTATGATAAATGGTCAAAAAGTAGTCTTTATAGAGGAATAAATTTGGAATAGTCAACTTAGTCTATAAGGTGAGAAAAAGATAGGTGGATGACTACATAGCAGTGGGCCAATTCAGTACTTTAATAGGTAGCTAACTATATAGTATAGGGTAGACTTAGTTTGCTATGAGGAAAAATCTGACTTCATACTAGAAGGCAGACTTAATTGGTGGAAGAGGGCTGATATAGTCTAAAAAAAGAGCCAATTGTGTAGCATAGGGCTAACTTAGTATGTTAAAGGTGAAGGAGGGTTGATTTAGTATAAAATAGGCCAACCTAGTTGAAAATGGCAAGGGCCAATTTAGTTTCAAAAAAGGGTTTCAAGTTGATATAGTATTAAATAGGTCAATTATATACAAAAATTAGAAAACATGAGAAGCTAAATCAAACTAGCTGATTGAGTAGTTAATTTATGAATTTTTAAGAATGTATTTTAATTATTTATAACATATAGATCTGATACATCCTTTGTTATTTGATATTTTATAAAGACATCAAAGATATTAGCACATGATAGATGCATCATGGCTACCAAATGTATTGGATTTTTTGAGTGATATGGATAGAGCTTGATTGGTCGTGTTGGGTTTTAGAGGTATCATACAGATGAGATGAATCCCATTGAGTGTTGATATCATTGTCATGTTCCTTGCAGCATGGGAATGGTTGACCAACACTTTATGATGGGTGGTGTATGGGGATACCATTGAGGTAGTGAATAATTTTGAGGATGTCTAAGCATTTCTTGGACTTTCTATAGGTGTGACACCCATGATCACTAACACACTAGAGGATTTATATGAGATATGAGTACTTTCTTAGTGGGTGACATGCTTGGGTAGTATGTGCCTTGGATTGATGATGAGTTTATTTAACATTTACATTATGACCATTTTAGACATCCAAAAGGAAATGATAGGATTTGTGATAGTGCAAGTTTTGTGCCATAAGTCAAATGGCAATATATTGATGTATATAATAGCCTTATGTCAGTCGATACTAGATCAAAGAGTACTCTATGATTTTGGGGCTATCATTTGGATCTATATCATGCATGATATGTATGGTTTATTGTCTAAAGTGTAGAATAACATGGGTCTTATAGTTTTGGTAAGTGCTTAGATATATGAGAGGTTACCCATGTATCATCTATCTATGTTTCCCCACATGCTCAATGATAATCTACCTTGGATCATGTAGTGGAGATAGGACCATAAATTTTAGGTCATGCCCCATGTGCCAGATCTATAAACTATTACAAGAGGAAAGATCATGTGGTAACTGTATACATGCATTGTTACTATATGGCCTAGTTGGTTGACCATTGCTATAGGGTTGGCATGGGTATAGATCATAGGCCACTAAACATCATGGGTATAGCCCCTTATAATGGTACGTTTACATGGATAGTTTATATTCCCACATCTATAAGCCACTCTATAATTGCCTACTTATTAGGCATGATAAGATAAAGAGTTAAGAGGGAGTGGAGGAGGAGGGATACTAGTAGAGATACTAGTGATCAAGCCCCATCATGCTAGACCATAGACTTGTCAAGCATGGTATCAGGTGATAATGTAGCCATCATGGGGAGATGCTATGGACATGGATGTGGATGTGGATACATTGATATAGCGTATATATATTATGACATTTGTATTGATATCATGAGTCCTACTTGGATGTGGATGTTGATGCATTGATATATTTCTTTTATAGCACATGTATTTAACTTTTATTGTATATGTTATGGGAAATATATGTTTAGTGTTTTTCTTTCTACCATTATGTGATACACATGCATAATTAAAAATAAAAACACAAAAATGACTTGGAAAATTATAAGTAACCAAAAACAAATGTACTACACACTATATCACAATGGGAAATGTGTAATAAAAAATATGACTAAATATAAGAAACCAGCGATGGTAAAAAGGGTAATAAATATTTTTAAGCCATGTAAAAGATTGAAACTAAATTAAAACAAGATAAAATCACACTATATCAGGTTGGGAAGTGTGAAAAAATTATAATAAAATATAAATCACAATGAAAATCTATGGTAAAAAGAAAATAATTAAGTCAATCAATCATACTAAATCTTGTTAGGAAGTATAAAAGAGAAGGCAAATTTGGAAAATGAAATTAAATTGATCACACTAATTAAAACTAGGAAGTATGAAAATTTTAAGAAAATGGTTGTAAGCATACATAGATTTGGGAAATAAGAAGATAAAAGTGAAAGACTAATGGAGTAATCATAAAAATTACTATATCAATATGAGAAACATGTTAATGACATATAACTCATAATCAATCATTGCTTATCTCAAATTTGGCACATGTAATTTCATTGTGACTTAGGTATTGGAATATTTTCTAAGGAAGGCTTGGTCCTATCCATGGTCTTACACTAAGAATAATAAATGGAACACTAATAAAGTGGAAACAATAATTAAAATGATTTGTAAAAGGATTTTTATAATGTGGTAGTTTATAAGGAAGCCTAGTCCTACCCATGGTCTTACAATGTAACTCACAAATGGAAACCCTAGGGGGATGATCGATTAACAAAATAATATTTCTCAAGGGAAAACATTATGAATATTGTAAATTAATGAGGGAATGTAAAAATCATAATGTAGGTGTCTATGATAAGACCTTATAAAACATGAGGCACACTAAGTAGATAGGATATACACTAAGTGGCTAGTGACCATCAAAATACAAATGATACTCATTCATAATAAAGAAAAATCTATATAGGAAAATAAGTGAGATACTATTATTGACTCATGTTGGTTATGAACAATAAAAGTAACATGTACCTACCTTCCCACAACATATTACCTATTCTTTAGGACATCTTATAGAGTCATCATTCTACTGTGAAGATTGGGTACTTGTGTGAGAAAGTAGGTAGCATTAAAATATTTTTTTACTTTCCTTCCCAAATCTACTGGCCTATCACACCCCAATGGACCTTGACTCTATCATGAGGCCAACTATGGAGTTTGAGATTTGATTAGAAAAAGGAGATGTGTTATGAATCAAGTCTTTTAGTGTGATTTTTACTTTTGAAATTTATCTGTGTACTTTTATATCATTGTATTTTGTTTAAATGATCTGGATTTTAAATTTTATGGCTTTTAATATTCCTCATCCATATGGATTTTTAATAACCAACATGAGTGATAAAATTGATACACATGAATGAGATTTAGACTTTGTCCAAAGGAAGCTAGTATCTAAAAACATGATTGACTAAACACTTAGGCTTGCCTATGAACCAATATGTTATCTCAAATTTTAACCATGTGTATGCTTAGTTTGTGAAAAGAAAATAAGGGAATAAATAGAGATCTAAATTATATTGATAATAATATGATTATAATGAGATGACTTATTTTCTAACTAATCACATGATAAATAAAGATTACTAAGGGGACAAAGGTTTGTATAAACAAGTCACAATAATAATTATTCATGTTGTTGAGATAAGGTAGAAAACAAACATTATAAAAGACAAATACATCCATGAAAATAAATTAACACATAACTATAAGTGTGTAATCATGGAAATCATGAAAAAGAACCATAAGGATAGATAAAATAAATAGGAATCCATATACAACACATAATGCATCATATAAAGATACATGTAAAGTAGATATGTGAAGCAAAATTTAACACATAATTAGATGATATAAGATATATAAAAGTGTATCACAAGTCTAATCCGAAATCATAATGAATAATAAATTGAATTAACACCATGTTGTGTTCATAAATATGTTCACAAATATTATCCATAACATCTAATATAGCTTTATGAAGCTAGACCCTAACTGTAATAAGAGTCTCATCTATCCTTAGGGAAAGCTATGACAATATTTCTCATTGAATCTCCTTAATATAAAAATGTAGGTATAGTTAAATGATCATGCTCATGAGTTTTATCATTCATAGAATACTCAATAAGAGGAATAGATGTTGGAATAAGAATGGTATCCTTGGGACAAGAAGGTGGCACCACTAGTGGAGAAGGAACCAAATATGGGGGAGAAAATGCAGGTGGTGTGGGAGCCACAAGTGAAGAAAGAGCCACTGGTGAAGAAGGAGAAGCATTCTTACATGGATGACCTATAAGAAGAGGAATATTAGATGTAGTGATGGTCATAAGGTGATCATGAAGATGCTTATGGAGGATGTAGCAATGATCAATATGATGGGTACCATACTAGTGCCAAAGACAATATACCTCTCCAAATTTTGGAATATACTTAGGTAACAACTTGGGAGGAGGTATAGCCTTATCTTTGGGATGGGGAAGGGTAATACATAATGTGTTGATATATTATCTAAGCTTTCAAAAAATTATGGAAGAATGATTATTTATGTCATATAAGTAACATATACACTTGTTATTCGACTTTGGGGTTATACTAATGGAAGGAGTAAAAGTAAAATATAGGGAAGGTTGGTATAACTGGTAGTCTCTAGTTTAATGATTGATAATTGTATGAATATCATAGTAATGTTGATAATCCCATTTAGTAGGCAAGAGATCAAGATGCAATAAAAGAAGAAGGACATCACCAAGGGGAGGTAGGGATGGTGGAGAGATTGGCTTATGCACATCTGAAGGAGAAATAGACTTAGATATAGGATGTGGCTCATCTAAAGGTAGAGTGGGAGTAGGAACTAGATTAAGTTCAAATAAGGGAGAAGTGAGACACATAGAGGGATTAAGTATGTTAACAATCATCTCTAGGGTAACTAGGATATATATATCCTAATATCTATCAAAATGATAAGGACCAATCATAACATGATCTATGAGAATGCTCCTAAGAGGCTCTACCAAAACTAGAGGTGTACCATACGAGTGTTCCATATCTACCCTAAAAAAAAGAGAGAATAATATAATTAGGAACTATATAATAAGGAATATGATAAGATGAATATAAATACTAAAACAAATAAGTGTAATACCAAAGGATCTCAACATCTCTAGCCTAGAAAATTCCTCCTAGAAATGGATCATCTAAATTATAACCATCAGCATAATCAGGTGTATAAAGATCGATGGCTTACATAGGAGTGATATTTTAATCATAAGTTGTATGATGAATATAATATAGAGTTTTCTTTAAGATCATAGGGATATCATTGATAGGTTGATGATGGGAATGTGGATTTAAGGATGTCAAAATTTGGGTGATGAGATGAGGGGATAAATTTGAAATTTTGATCTTTATGTTGATTTCCTCTGGCTCATTCTCAATGGAATCTAGGAGGTTAGGTGGTATGTTCTCAATGAGTTAGGGGTGACCATGATAACCTTGGGTAGAGTTGATAAGAAAATTTAAACATTGAAATTTCCTAAATGGGCTACTCAGCAAGGGTTAAAGGGATATAATTTTGAATACACCATGTTCTTGAAATTATTTGAAATTCTAAGGGTTTTTGTCTCTTTGAATCCTATAAATAGCACCATTGTGGGTAAAATTTACACATTGGCAATAAAATGAGGTGACAACCCTCATGTGATGAATCTAGGGCTTACCAATCAAGATGTTGTAAGAGAGGGAAAAGTTAAATATCATAACCTTCACATAAATAGTCATAGGAGGGACTATAATAGGAGGCCACATGCAACCTAAATGAGGTATTTGCCTTCTATCTTAACCTTGACATGTATTGTATGTGAAATTAATATTACACTTATAATATCCAAGAGTTTTTTTGAAATCGAGGGAGGTAATGCAAGTACCTAAATCCACATCAATTAAAGCATGCTTGAGTTGGATATCACTAATTTTAATGATAATAAATAGTGAAGTATCATCCACACATATTAGAATCTCATCATGGATCATGGAAGTAATACAAAATTTTAGGGAAATATAAGTGTCCATTATTTCATCAACATGTATAAACAACTCTTCACATTGTTATAATATACTATATTTAGACCTAGATAAGGTAGCTTCATGTCCTAGTAGGTGAGGATGAGGGATGTTCATTTTGAATAATAATCTCATCAAGAAGTTATGATGATGAGGGGAAGTTCACATGATTTCAAGAAAGGGTATTTGAGATGGGAAATTAGTAAGTTCCATGGTAGGGTCCCATTCATCATAACCCATGGGGGGCTTTCTAGATAAAGGCACATAATGTTGGATCTCCTAGGAATGAGGATTATAAATGTATTCAAACTTGTGTTGAAAATATGTAGTCAGTTTAGTTTTAGGATAAATGGGTTGATTATGTTGAGATGATGGGATAGTTGATTTAGGTATTTCTTATTCTCAATTTGAATAAATGTTATTAGAAGGTTGAAGAGTGTTATCGATGGGTGTAGATGTTGGTGTGGTTGTATAAATTTTATGAGATTTATTATCTAATTGAAGTATTAGAAGTGGTTTTTGGAAAGAGATAAGTTCCTCATTCACCAACTTTGTTAGATGATATGGGGAAGAATCTTGGATAACATGAAATGTTTGGGAGGTTTGGTTCATTTGGGTTATATTAAAATTGATGAAAGCAACTACTCTTTTAATATTATTCATATTTACCACATTATTTTTGGGAATTTAGTCTATAAGACTTTAAACATTATTAGTGGAATCAGTAGTCTTGTCATTATTATGTTGATGATTAAGAAGAGAATCTTTATATATGTTGAGATGAGCATTAGTCTGGTTTAAATATTGATTTTTGTTTTATGTTTCATGACCTTTAAATTATATTTCATAGGATTGTTGGCACTTAAAAATGAGTGAATCATGATCAATGTTTGGGTCAAGAATAAAATCCATAGCTAAATTATGTAATTGTCTACAAGTCTCGTGAGAGTGGCCCCAACTTGCATGAAACTAACAAAATTTGTTTGCATCATACCATGATTTCATAGGATGAGTGGGGTTAAGCTCTCATGGTAGTGGCCTTTGTAGATGATTTTTAATATTGGCTAAGGATAACAACTTTTGAACATTAATGTTTTTTTTGGGGGAAAATTGAGGATTAGAGATGTTGTTTAGAGGGGGAATATACTCCATAACATTATTGGGAATGATGGATTGAATATTGTGAATGTTATCATAAGAATTGGTGACACCATCATTGGTAGCATGACAAATGTTTTATAATGAGCATGTGAGTACCCATGGGAGGTTGGGATGGTTTAAATTGGTGCATAAGAAAATCTTGGAATTTGGCTTGGTCGAGGGATTCTTCCAAAGTTCTTAGAAAGAGAATCCTAACCTGATATTGCAAACTAGGATAAAGATTATTAGTGAATAAATGGAATATTTTTTCATTTACCATGTTATGATCACACTTATTATACAAGGTATTCCATCGTTTGATGAAATCTTGTGTGGTTTTGGTTTCAAGTTTTTTATAATTCATAAAGTGAGCCAAGGTATTCTTAGGGAGATCATTAGTTTGAATTTATTGTACTAAGGAGTTTACTAGATCTTCTAAAGTAGTGATATAATGGGATTTTAGTTTATTGTACCAATCTAAATCATCTCTAGAGATTTTTTTCTAATAGCTTGGTAGCAGTAATAGTGTTCAGTTTGACCCAATATTTGTAGAGATTACCAAATGTTTTTAAATGTAAGGTAGGATCAGTTGACCCTTTATAAATAATGGTAGTTGTGAGGCCTCCTATGTTGATATTGGAAAATTTAGGTATAAGAGGTTCATTTTTAATATGTTTGATCATTTTTTTAATAAGGGATGGTTGAGGAATGAGGTTTCCATGGGAATCCCTAAGGGGGGCGAGTGAATTTTGATAGTGTGATCCTCATGGAACCTATTGAGGTTGATTTTGAAGGTGAATAAGATGATTCTACATATGCATCATTTGATTGGCATTATTAGTTTGAAAATTATTCATTTGATTAAGAGTTTTCAATAATAGTTGATGGGTTTGAACAGTATTTTGACTGGTTTGTGTGGCATGCAAAGCATTGGCATCTTTATTAGGGGCTTGGGTTTCTCTATGAGAAGTGGCATGTGCAACACTAGTGGCATGAGAAATGTTGGTATAAAAAGAAGCACTAGTAGCATAATTGGCATGTGTATTAAAATATTCACTAGTATAAGGATTGTCATTAGAAGTGAAGGAAAGACTAGTAGCATGATTAACATTAGTATAAAATGATGTACTAGTGGCCTAGTTGAGGAGGGGCCTTGAAAAAGGCCACTTAGTGGTAGAACCTACCTTGTTAGTGGAGATACTTGGCATGGAGATTGAAAATATAAAATAAGAAGAGGTCATAATATGAGGAGTCAAAATAGAAGGGAGAGGTTGAGAATCAAAGATGGTGTCACCCCAAAATCCAAGAGAGAATGTAGGGGATGGTGAATGGGGTTCTTATACTTGACCACTTATCATGAGATTGTAAATAGTTTAAGGGTAGTTTCCTCTATGTTGAAGAAACTCATTAATGAAGAAGATCATTTTAGGTGTTTACTCTAATTTTGGATAATATTCTAAGGAAAAAAGAGGAGTATGAATTAATGATGAATGAGGAGTCCCATAATTGGTAGTGTGAGTGTTCACATGCACATTGCTTTAATCTAAAGTAGAATCCATAGGCTATTTTTTAAGAAATATATTGGGATTGGTAAAGCTCATCATGACTATTGGATTCAAATATATGTTGTCTTTAAACAAGAAGTTCATGATGAGAAAAGGAAGTTAAATGGGTGATATAAAGACAAAATCAGAAATCAGGGAACAAAGTTAAACAAATCAATTGTGTTATATAAACCAAGGAACAAAGCAGGGAGATTAGGATAAATAATCATGTATATCGATTGTGTACTACTGAATATAGGACTAAATAAGATGATAACATATCATAGTTGGATAGATTGACTATGTACTAGTAGTAGGAAGGCTAAACAGTCTATAAGATATTGTATTAACCAGAAATAGTGAAATTTTTTACAAGATAAATTGAAGCAAAATGAAATTAAACACACAAGCAATTGGATTAATGTAGTTGATCTAAGTAGAACTCACATCACAAACCTTTTACCAATACTGGCCAATGAATTTTTTTAATAGAACGTATAATGATCAAAGAATGAGTAGGAACTAAAAATTAAATACTAACTAATTGATCATCTTAAGTGTTATTAAGTTATAATAAAGTTTAATGCTAATGTGATTGGGAAGTTCGCTAAAATATGGAACTAGAAAGTAATCTAAGGATGGCTTTAGGATGTTTAGGCTGAAAGGGATCTGTATTGGTGATGGTATTGGCTTTGTATTTAGGCATATCCCTTCACTTTACAATCCCATAGTGATAAGGTGTTGGGTGCTTTTCCAATATATGCCATCAACCACGTGTTTATACTTGGCCAAAAAACCAAGTTGGTTTCCCCCTTGGTGATGAAATCTAAGTAGGTATGCTTTGAAAATATAAATTTTTAATGCTTAATGAAAATTGATTTGGTACTGTGTGCAAAAGATAAAAATAGTTAACTAAAATAGTAATTTGAAAAACAACCTATTTAATCTATGTGAGTTAATTTAATCATGTAAACAAATAAAAAGGAAAGGTGAATTAATTACTAGAAAATAGAGGTTAATTCTTTGATTGAGAAAGCTACAAAGTCAGTTTAGGTGACATTGTATACAAATAGTGTAGAATAGAGTCATTTGGGTCTCTACTATACTACAAAAGTAAGATTTATAAGAATATAATCAAATAAGTTGACTATGTCTTATAGATGGAATATATACTATATAACTATGTCGAATAGGTCAACCTAATTTGTTATAGGGATATAGTTTTATATCCTACAAACTTGTGAAAAATAGTACTGGAAGAAGAATTGAAATGACAAAGAGAAAGAAATGAACCTTTATGGGCTTGAGGATGTTTTAGATTGAAAATTTTTATGTTGTGATGTTCAAATGCTATTGCAAAATTATACTTATTAGGTCAACTAGTTTGACCAAGTTTACAAAACCTTATATGTTGAAGAAGAAACTAGGAAAAAAGTTGACTAGTTTGACTATATTTGTAGACATGTATGTTGGCAAAATAAAATAGTAGATAAAGTCGACTGGTTAGACTATGTATACAAATCTATAGCTAAAGAGGAATACTATGCTAAATTACTCAATCTAGTAACCTATATTTGGCAAATATCTACATAGTCAAAATAGAGCCATTTTAGAGAAACTGTGTGTTAAACTTATGCACAAAGAGTTAGAACTATATCAACTAGTTTAATATAGTACTACAAATATATAACAATATAATATGATGAAAAAATGATGGCATGAAATAAAGCCTACAAGGGTTTGATTCATGTCAGGTTCACCAAAATGTATGTAAAGGGAAATACAACTAATCTATTAACCAATCCTAGATCGAAGAAAGATAAATCCTACCTACACTTCTAATTTTTGATACATTATATATTTTAGTTTATGACCAAAATGGATATGCTAGAACTAACCAAGGGATCTCTTACCATAATAACATCACTAAGGAGGGTTCTAAAGACTCCAGTCAAGTAATAATATGCAATAACCCTAGCTAGTTCTTATGTTTTCATATTCACAAAGTAAATTCCAAGTAAAGTAAAATCTAATCTAGTGCTCACCAAATCTTATGGTACAAAATGGGGGTAATAAACATAAAAATTAAACATGTATGGAATATCTATACTCACGTTAATGTATAATAAATCCTAATACACATGATAGAAGTGAAAATATAAATCTATCTACTCTTATAATGGAGGAACAAAGTTAGGAATACTTACCTTTGAAGATGAACCCATCAATCCTCAATCTCTCCCTTGGCCAAGGTGGTTTAGAAGAGGTTATTTTGGTATGTAAGGATAACAAGTATAAGTTAGTTATAGGCTACACAACTTCTTTATGCATCCAAAATACTTCTCCACAATACAAGATTTGTATCTCTAAATAAAGTATTGAAACCCTAAGCTATGTTCCTCAATTAGAATGGTGGATAAGCATATGCACTATGTATTATTATTATTATTCTCTTCTCTAATAAATAGTGAAATGAATGTGTGTATATAATTTAATCTAACCCTAAATCTTTCTAAAATTTTATCTGATAGGTTCAACCCAATCGAATCTCTATCATTATTAATAAAAACAAATTAGGTCTTGGTTTAGGTTGGCTAGGGGCTGATCTGGACCCTAAATAAGTTATATCAATTAGAGTATAGGTTTGATGGGGTTGAAATTGTAACCTAAACCATTGGAAATGGTTTTATGCTTAGGAAGGGGCTAATGGAGGTATAAAATGACTAGAGGAGGGTGACAAAGAGGAGTCAAAGCTTAGGGAAGTGTTTTTAGGAGATGGTTATGTAGATAGAAAGTGGTAGTATAGGGACAATAATCCTATGAAACACCAATGGTCTACCCACCCCTTTCTTGATGCACCCTTTAAGGCATGCATTCAAAGAGATTGAGACTCGATGGGTTTTTGTAAGAGAGAAAGCATCAATAATTGATAAAGTTTGAAAATATTGTGTATACAATATCCATACAGAGATTGGTTTATGTCAATTTAATTGGTGGTTAAATTTTGCTCATCATTTTTCCATTATTGTTGGGGAAGGTGTTAAGTATTATAATCTTGAGAATGTTGGATTTAATTTCTTACTTTATATATTAAATTTATCACTTCCTAGATTAAATGTATTTCTTTCCTAGACTAAATTTCATTTCTACAAATAGGGGTTAAAATTTTACAAATTCCCACCTTACATTGTAGGGATAAACTATGTAAACTCATATCACAAGTATTTTTTTTACATGATATATCACTAATTAGGAATATTCAAAAAAAAAACCAAAAAACTACTAACTCTATGCAAGTAATAGAAATGACCAATACAAATAAATTTGGGGGAGTTTCAATTGGTAATGACACAAAAAATGAAGGGATGATTGATGTATATTAGGAGGTAGTAACCCTCATAGCTATGATTAAATAACTAAAAGAGAAAAATATCACATTTTTAGCTTTACTTAGCATAATAAATATGGATGTAGGACATAAGGATAGAAATCATGACACTATGCCTAAAATAATGTCTAAAAATGAGGTGCCTAAAACAACTTTTCAATTAGAAAATCCTAAACCTATCAAAGAGAAAAGGTTGTTTGCAATTTTTTTTTATAAAAATGCCTGAAGGTGTTTATGAGGATATACCATCTACACTTGTTCCTGCACATGCTAATGAGGGAAGATGGAATGTATAAATTTCCCATTTATCAACCTCTACATTTTTTTGTGAATGAGAGTTATTTACATTTGGTATTGCATAATTTTTTGTACCTATAACAATTTATCCTATGTCTATTAATGAAGACTAATCTAAATTAATTTTTTGTGCTAACACTTTTGCACTTAGTAATCAATAATTTTTTCCTAAATCAATTTCTACTATATAAATAGTTAGATCTATCGAAATGGAATGGTTACTAGCATTAATTTATTTTTTATGAAACACTTGTCCCTGATGAAAAAATCCAACCTATGGCCATAGAAATGGATGAACCTATTAAATAACACCAACCTTGACATCTACAATAAAATATGCATTTACCAATGAATAAAATCAACCTCCAATATATTCTTTTGCATATGTTGGTGGAAAAAACCAACCTTTAGCAACCTCTATAACTCTTAATAAAGAAGAAGATCCTGCAATAATTTTTATTGTAGATGATGGTGAAGGAAACCATCTTGGGACAAATTTTCTTACAATAATGCATGTACCTATGGGTAGAGATCAACCTATAGTTAGTCATATTACATGTCTTAGTGTGAATAAACTATCTACAATAATGGATCATATGCCCATTGGTGAATAAATGATGCAAGCAGTAATAATAAATCATACACCTATTGGAAAACCTTTGGAAATTAGTATTGTAATTTCTCTTATTCTAAAATTAAAGGAAATTAGCATGTAATAGTTTTTTTGGTCCTCTTATTAAGAATATATTGCATGAAAATATTACATATATAAATAATCATGCAACTATTAATAGAAAGAGACAAATTCAAGCACTTTCTCTTACAAAAAATATCTATATAGTAAGAGAGGAATGCTTGTATTAATCTCTCCAACAAAAATGTAGGAGCATGTAGAGAATGGAAGACTTCCTAAATTGGTGCCTAAAAAAATTCCTTACAACTATTGATAAGGGTGGATTCCATGCAGAGATAACTACTATAGCAATCGATAAGAGAATAGTTCTTGCATATGTGCCTACAGAGACACCTATGGATAGGAAGGTTTTTTATAAACATCTATAGCTATATGAATTTTGAGATTGGTTAGTAAACAAATTCAACTAAACAATTGATTAAAAATATAGATGCATAACAACTGATAATTTAATTATAAGTATATTTATTGATAACAATTATTCTAAAAAGCCACCCAACAACATTTGCATGAGCTAACTTTTTTCCTACATGACTATGAGGAAAGGTAATTTGAAACACTTTTATGTGTCAAACACATAGCCATTGATTCAATGAGTGAATAAATTCATGTAAAAATAATAGAAATTATACAAGTTTTGGATGATTTAGTAATCACAAATTATATAGAAAACCACTTCAAGAATGAAGAATTTGAGGGACATGAGAGAAGGAAAACATGTTTAGTTTCAGGGGTTGTGCCCCTCGACCCTGCCCTATAACATGAGAAGGAGCATGCCTAGGGAACTTCCCCTAGACCCAATAAGAGTAAATACTCATTGACCCCACTAGGGATATCACCCAGATCCTCACCTTCAAATTTTAGAGAAAAAAAAGGATTTGTGGAGGAAATATATTAAAATAAATTGATTTTCATAAGTCTTATTTATAAAAAAATGTAGTTTAGATATTTTTATTTTCTCATCAAAAAATTTTGAAATTAATTGTATAAATTATTTATGTTTTAAAATAATTATTGATGAATTTTTATATAGAGGAATAAATTTTCAAAGGCAACTAACAAAAGAAAATTTTATCATTTCTTGCCTTGATTATTTCAAGAGGATTATTGAACATGGATGTTAATATGGTTGGCCATAAGAGGGAATAATAAATAATAAAATGTAATTTTGGATGAAAATTAACCAAGATTATTTAAATATCAAATAAGACTTTGGACACTAATGCAATGAAAACTAGGTATGCCTAGCAAACCATTGCTATTTATAATTTCATTTTTATTATTATGTTATTACTTTCTATAATTACTAGACATTTCATGTTTTGTATTACATCCCATCACCATATCCATATAGATCGATACATTACCAAAAACCACCTATTTATTTTCCTTAGTATCAAGGTCACTCATGGTAGCCACCACCCTAAAACTAGAAATGGTTGGATTTTAACAAATTATCACAGATTTTTTGGTCCAAAATACCCAATAAGCTAGCCTCACCTTTTGGATGAGAGAGAATTATCAAATTATTCTTCAACTTGTTGGCTATCTGAATCTAATAGATTAGTTTTGTGGTAAATATTTGATGGTTTGATTTTACTTAATACACTCAACCTTCAAGTTACAAAAAAAAATTGATCATTATACACACAACATTAATAATAAACTAGCTTGACTAACTTGTAATAAGAAAATGATAACACATTGCATTACATTCATAAAATTCCATATACATTCAAGGATTGTTAACCACTCCCACCACCATAATAAATAGACCACCCTAAGAACCATTATAAAAACAATAAACATTTCATTTTTAATAAATTATCCAATCCTTGACCTCCAATCATTTCATAAGTAAGGCTACACTATTGAGAATTCATGGCTAACCTTTATATAAATTGATTTTGTAAATAAAATATGTTTATGTCTAACTAAATTCATAACCTTAGTAAAAATAGCTAAAAACCATTTTTATTCTAATGGATTTATGTGAATACATATAATATTTCATGGATAAAACCTAATTTTAAGACACCCACTACATATTTGATTTAATATATAGTAATTACAACTAGCTCCTAATAACCCATAGCCGGCCTGTAACAACCACAAAATAATAGCAACAATTCCAAAACAATCTTAAATTAATGTTTTAACTTGCTACACATTATTTTAAATATTTATATGTCATTTTTAAATACATGATCCATATACTAGATAACATGGTCATTTAACAAAACAAAAAACAAAAATAACATTCATCATTTAGGTGTTGACCTATCCTTCCATCTTTTATTAAAGCCAAAACACACTCTAGATAGACAAAGATGACAATGACCAATATCATATTTATATTTTTTCATTATTGACTAAAGGTTAGAAGTTTAAACACTAAAAATAGACACATTCAGCTTCATTTATGTACAAAAACACTTACACAACCAGTCAATCCATTTGTATCATTATCTCCAACAACTTGATTGTCCTTTTAATCATTCATACAACCACAAGATCTTCTTTATCATATTTTTAATAAACATGTTTGTATATAATGAAGAAATTTACCAACATGGAATTACTATTTTAAAGTTTTTAATTATGCTAAATTTGTATAACATTACATGTTAGGAATATTATCAAGTTTGCAGGATATTCTCTTACATATTCTTCAAGAACTAAATTAACATTTATTGGCATATACTTAACTCCTCGCTGAGAGTTTCCCTTGACTAATTTAATGTATATTTAAATTATGCCTTACATTCCATTAGAAAACTTCTTTTTATCATAATAATTAATTGCATGGTGATTTTCAATGCATTTATTATGATCATTCAATTTATTCATCAATTTTTTCATTAATTAGATTTCATGTTTTGTATATTTTTATCTAGTTTCTAAATGCACATACTAAATATTAATGGTTCCATTATTGAAAATATTGTATCATCTGAGGAATTCAATCTACCCATCCTAATAAGAACATGAAATAGACCATTTTATCTCTAGTTTTTATAAATAACATCTACTTCACAAGTCTATAGGTGAATTATGATGTTTTCTATGAAAGCTTTTAGTTTGATAAAAACTTCATTGTAGAAAATATTTCCTTATTAATATAACAACATAAAATGTGTTACTCACTAGGTCATGGAGAAACCCACACTTTATGATGCACATTCTAAGCATATTCACATTATTTGAAAACCATTCAACACTAACTCTTATAATATGATGGGTACACAAAATAAGGAGATTTATACAAAACTATTGGACACTTTTTTCACATAAAAAGACTACCAAACTACACTTGAATGACTTGGTTCAAGACTTGACCAGAAAATTATATAATGGAGTACAAAATTCATGTATCATTAATTTTATCATGATATCTTCCTTGTCAAAAACATCACTTTACATTGCATAACTATGGATAAATATTTGCAAATAATTAGGTTGATTTTGAGGCTATGATATAGCTTCTTCTCAACTTCTCCATCATGTTATCATCTCTTTGAATAGTTTTAAAAATTTATTAAAAAATCAATAATGAAAACCTTCGAGTGTTGTTGACAATATTTGCTTAGAAAACTAGCTTGTTGGCTGACCAAGTGTTGACTAAAGAGTCTTGATTAGAAAACTAGCTTTCTAGGTAATCAAGGGAAAAAATCCCCAAAAAATAACATAATCAACCAATAAAGCAAAATTTCATGTCTTTCATTTTGTATTAATTTATATTTTTTTTGCTTCCACTTGTAGCCTACATTTGTCTTTGCATATTTTTTACAAAGGATCTAGGATTTAGTGCTTGTATCAATAACATCATCACTATAAATGATAAGGATTACTAGTTTTAGGTGAGTGGTAAGATCTATGTCTTCATTTCTCATCTTTTATATTAGTACTTACCCTATCACAAATTACTCGCATTCTTTCTTCAATTTTAGTTCCATGTTATATCCTTATTTATTTGGTCTTGCATTTCATTGACCTGATGGTTGCATGTTTATAGTTTTCACTTGTAACCACTACTAACCAACTATTTTTTACAATCTACTACCATAGTTTTTATTTCAACCTCTACCATTAGTTTTTTACCAGTTCTTTAAACCTTGCCTTATTCAATTTGCTTATGTGTTTGCTCTTTATAACATTCTCATGAAAATCCAGTAAGCCTATTTGATTTCATGGAATTAATTTTTTACACCATGGGATATTATCACTTCATGTTTATTCTATTAAATATAACTACATAAATAGCTAGGCTACTTTAAAAATTCATATGTTTTTCATCTCATTTGATCTAATAGACCTCTCTTTGGATTTACACTATCCTACATGTTCCTTTAATTTAAGATGTTTTTTTTAGATTTGTACTTGGTCCCACCACTAGGAGGATTACATGTTACCATTTCAATGTACATGCTACCATGGTTTTATATATCATCATTGTTTCGTTGGTAAACCAATACATATTTAGGTAATTATATTTATTATTTAGATATTATTTTATTTTTATCTTAACATTAACTTATGAAACTTTGATATAATATGTTCCCATATTATCTATTCCAACATGCTACATATTATATTTTACTTTACATCCATCCACTAGTGTCAACACTAATTTAGGGGGGAGAAATGGTTAATAAATAGTCTTTATTTCCCCTAAATGAATCATGTTGTATATATTTATATAATTTATTATCATAAGTTACATGTAAGTAACATTCTAGTGGTGCATCACATATTAGTTTTATATAAAGTTATTTTCATCACCCAAGATAAACCACTACAAAGAAGGAGAGGGAGAAACATTATATGATGGTTTTATGACAAATCTAATATAGTGGTAATAAGACATTAATTCTACTAAATAGGGAGATGCTCATAGTCACTACTTAAGGAACTTATCAAATATCACTACCTTCACCTTGGAATGAAGAATTATTATTCATTACAAGGTGTAAAACTTGTGGTGATTAATATTCATTGATTTACACTCTTAATTTCAAATTTTTGAGACATTTGAGACACAATAATCGTATCAACATGCCTAATGTCTTTATGTATTTATTGATAATAACGGTTGTAACTTTTAAAGAAGTATATCAAAGGCATCTATTGGATCAACATATTATGATGCTTGTGGGAATATACTAAGGATAATACTTTTCATTTATGAAAAAATAATAATCCTATAATTTCATATTTAGAATAATGCAAGCTCAGATGTATGAACTATCACTAGAGGGTAAAAAGATAGTTTTGAAGAAGAATGAAATTTTCTTGGTTCCTAGTTTAACTACATGAGGACATATAACATGTTAATTTTGGGGAGGTGATGAGACAAGTAAATCACACTCATATGATGTAGTATTATCCATAAACCCTTCTATTTCATCCATTGTTATACCATGCTTTCATCCCTATTTATAACTTTGTTGCATATATTTATTATTGTGGTAATTAGTCTATGATTTCTAAATAAATGAATATGATTTAATGATTTTTTTATGTGGATTTAATAATTATATAATTAATAATGGATAATATGATTTTAGGTTTGAAAAAAAAATGAAACCATTAAATAGTCATGCAACTGTAGCATCTACCCAAAAGTTTCCTATAGCATATATAGCATAACCTATAACATCTATTATATTGCAGCCTGTAGCATATTTTATGTTCTTGTGTAATATGTTCTACAACATATAATTCTTGTATCATAAATTATATTCCTGTAGCATCTATTCTGTATTACAAAATTTTTATAGAATTTTTGTTAACTTATAGCATCTACACATATTTCATGTAGCTATTATTCTTCATTTGTAGTAAGTTGGTGGTTTATATAAAGATATCCTCCACAATTTATGGAGTAATTATAATTCTTTGAATATAGGAAGGAATGATTCACTTAATTAAATCTTTCTCTCCTCATTTAATGGATTATTCTCATAAGTATTATTTTTTTATAGGCATAACTACTAGAATATTTTATGGTATTTAGGTGCAACCATGTATTATTGTTTGTAACCTCCTATATTTTATATCCTCTCAATAAGGCACCTATTTCAAAAGGAGAATTTTAAGTTTCAAAGGAGTTAGTCAAGAGTTAATTAATAATTTAGTCAATATAATAGTTGGAATTTTAGCAAGTGTGAGCATAATATATATGTAATTCTATTATACAAGACTTGTTAATAGAATAAATTAAAATTAAAATAATTAATTTGTCTTAATAATGATATGAGTCAATATCCAAGCCAATTGAGGTAGGGCCCACTCATGCAATTTGGTAGACTGAGTCCTTGTTCATTAGCTTAATCTATTTATGCATTATTTATATGTATTTATTTTCTTATATTTAATTTTTATAATGTGTGTGATTTGATTTCATGTGTGGTTTTCTATATAATTATATTTCATTATATACACTTAATCCATTAAGTCTAGAAATCTTCCAACAAAACATTTGTATTTCCATTCTAAAAAGTTCTAATTTTCATTTCATGTAATTTCCCTTTCATTCAAGTGTGTTTTCAATTCGTGTCATTTCCATTCTAAAAGTATGTTTCAATTATGCAATGATTAGTACCCCAAACTTCAAGAGATACTAGTGTTCCATATATAATGTTAACACCTTATCAAGCTTAACACTCCCTAGGTTGAAAATTAGTGAAGGTGTCAGAGTTCATAAACCAAGTGGAAACATTATAAATCGATAGGGTTGTACCTAAAAATATTGGTCCATGCCATTTTAATTTATGGTTAAAGTTTTCTCATCAAATTGCTCAAAATATGAGTAGTATGAGAGCACAACTAAAAACAACAACCAAAAAACATCAATTAAAAAATAAAACCTAGGAATTAGAACCATGGTTAATCCATTAAATTTGCAGTGATAATAACAATATAAGATAAAGGGAATAACATCCAACACTATGCAAAAAGAACCACCAACCCTGTAGAAGGAGTAGAAGGAGGTAGTTGGTTATTGGACTTATCTCACCAATGTTATCCATGAGGGGAAGATATATTATGTATGCTCTAACCATATTCTTTATTTTTTTCTTATTCACCTTATTAAATATGCCTACATGGGGGTGATATAGTAAATTATATCTTGGGGAACTTCCCCTGACCATTTTTGCTTGGAGGAATAAATCTCGTATGACCAGAATCAACATGTGGTGAAGGCCACCATCCATAACTCTCCCTTCCCCAAATAAGGAGATAATATACGATGGGGATGAGGTGGAGGGGTGGATAAAATATAGTGGATTTGATACCTTCAATGCCCATGGTCATGCTCATGTTGCTCTTGTTCTCTATTTTGGTAATCATGAGGATCCTCAAGAGGCACTCTTTTGTATATGCAAGGGGCATGACCCCAATGTTACATAAGAGTAAAAATATTCTCAACCTAAAGGGAAAATTTATGAGCCTACACTTAAATATGTATCATTACATTAGATAAAATAAATATTTTTTTATCCATAGAAAAGAGTTTGCCTGGGAAATATTCATAAATTATAATTGCATTTATCATGAACTAACCTTGTGGCCCCTTATGGATATTGGATCATGGTTTATATTTGCATATTTCCACTAGCATTTGGATTGATGATAGTTGATGTTGGTTTTTTTCATATGATTGTGACACATCTACCTTGGATATCTAATGTGATATGTTATATCATAGCTAATGTTTGCATTAGATTCAATATATCTTGATATTCATACTGCTTACACTAGATTCATTTTATCATGATTTATGCATATATTGATTTATCTTAGTTTCTTTATTGTATGATGTTTCTTTGTCATGTCTCATAGATGTGGATTGATATTGATCACTTTTTAGCCATTGATTATGCCTTGTAGGGTATGTATGGGTTCATAGTTATCAAGACTAACTCTTACCCTCTCAACTATAGTTGATTATACTTGATTTAGCATTTCATGTCTAATGATTTGTACTAAGTTATTACTATTATATTGATAGTGTTTAGGTACTATTGATGTCTTATTTGGTGGATGCAAGTGCCAAGGTATGAACTAGGCTCGACATTGGGTTTGGATATCTCAAGTATATCATGGGTGATTGAGTAGTCATAATGTCACTTTGATAGGTATAGAATGTAATATGTAATATTGAGCCACCATCGTTACATTATATTAGGTTATAACATCTTGTCATTTCCTATCTTGCCTTGATATATATGTGTATGATTATGTTATGTTCCTTTTTTTGGTATCAATCTTTGACACATCATTTTTTTTGCCTGCCCTTATGTGTTTGTAGCCATACCTTCATGTTGGCTATCCTTCCTATGTGTCATGAATTTTGGTTGATAAATTCATAAGGAAGTGGCTTACCATTTTAGCTTGTGATGTTGTTGATTTAGGTTCATCTAAGACCCATGTGGGCCTCTCAACCTTTCAAAAGCATCCTTAACTATCTCTACCTTGGATGACTATTTTCATTGAGTTGTGTTTTGATTTCTCATTTTTCATCGATTGCAATCATTTTAAGGATTATTATTACTATTATTTGTTTAAATGAATTTATAATGGTTATTATCATTTTGATAAGTTCATTACTTGTTAATAATTTTTATTTAATGATTTTATTAATTATTAATATTAATCAGTTTCTAGTTTCTTATTTCTAGTGTCATTGTCTTAATGATTCTGTTGATCTTATCAATTCATAACTTTATTATTATTATTAATTGATTTATAGATTTATTCAATATATTATTTGGTAATCCTTTGTATTAATATTTACCTAATGATTTTATTATTGTTTTAAAATGGATTGTATTGTTTATAATTTTATTTCCTTTATTTTATTATTTTATCTTATTACTTTTTTATTATATTTCTTTTATATTATTTAACCTATTATTTATTTTTAGTGGCTTAAAATTGATAGTGAGGTGAATATATATATATATATATATATATATATATATATATATATAATTTTATGATTCTTAGTTTGGGGGAGATGCTAGAAGGGATGGAGTTGGGAGAAAGAGAAGAAATAGGAGGATGGCATGAAAAGAGATAGGGCATGGGATAGTGTATGTAGGGATGGCTTAGGCAGGGAGGATGGTGATGCTATGGAGGAGGGAATTTGGTAGGGTATGGAGATAGGATAGTGAAGGGAAAATGTGGACTATATCATTAGAGAGTGAGGGAGGAGATCAATATGACATGGGAGACAAAGGAAAAATATAGAGTTATGGGTAGACAGAAGAATGAGGTGGAGAGAAGACAAAACTGTGGGGGCTTGACCCTAGTAGTATATTAGGTTACAAAGGAAATAAGATGATGTAAGAGTGAATGGGTGAGTAGGGTGTTGATAAGGATGCATGGGAGTTGGGAATGAGTTGGAGTCTAGAATAGAGGAAAAGAAAATCATAGATCTATTACTATTCATGAAAAACATTCCACCCTATGTCCTATAAAGTAAGACACCTTTTTAATTTCCACTAGTAATTTGTCTATAGCATGTAAGGATATTTTATTAAAACCCATCAATCTCCAAAAACTCTCCTTGGCTTATAAATTGAAAAGGTAGATCGATTACATTAAATGGATCTTACAATTTTGACTGGGATAAATATTTTGTTAGGTGAATACGATTGGTATTGTTGGAATGTATATCAATTAATTTTTGTATGTGCTACATTTTCTTTTATTTTTAATAAGATTGATCAATTTGAGAAAGAAACCCCCTCCATGTTAAATTACATAAATATTAAAATTGGGATTGTGGATACTACCAATGTATAATTGGCACTTTGATTTGGGAAATTTAGAAAGTTGTATTTTCCCTTATAATTTTATAATTTGTGTTGAGTTATGGATCACCGAACTGTGTTTCCCTAGATGCCTATACAAATAAGTAAATTCATTAATTAGAAATTGGGAATCAGTTTGAGGTATTTATTGCATCTTGTGAATAACATTCTTCCATTGAGAATTCACCCTTTAAAATTGGATTAAAATGATGGGGTATATTAAATCATAATATTGAGCTCATATTATTTAACAACACTTCTACTTGAATCAAAGTGGATGGGAGTTTTGTTGAACTAGTTGTGCATGTGCATCCATTGAATGATAGATTATATCTTTTAAACATGTTTCCATCTTTGGGATGAAGTCTCGTATATTTTCATTTAGTATGGAACTAGGTAGTTATTTACCCTTTTATGTACATACAAAACTCAAACTGATTATTTTCCATTTTACAAACTGGTTACCCATGCTCCTTGTTGAGTTTGATTCAATCATAAAATGTTGAATGTGGTTTTGTAGTAATGGTTTTTGGTGCCATTTTGATGGTATAGTTTTGATAATTTCCACATTTGCCCTGGGTGCTACTCAGGGCCATGATTTGGCTGAGTGTTATGGCTTATGTTTCCTACTCATCTTTTGCCTTTGTTGGTAGTTTTTTAAGTCTTTATAGGTGGCTTAGTATTATGTGTGAATTTATTACCTCACCCAAGTATTTGGTTTCCAAAACCCTCCACCAAGCTGATGGTTGGGGTGGTAGGGGCCACTGATGGTTGGGGTCATAGGGTTAGTTTTGAGGGGTGTCTTCTTGGCAGTGTTCATCTACTTTATTGTTGCACTAGGATTGCATATGGTAACTCTCTCATCTATACCTATTGACATATGATGTTGGGACTTTGGATTATAGCTGATTACTCTTTTTATGTTGTAGTTCATCTTATTTCCATATGTGATTTTGTAATATCATTATGCTAGAATATGGACATTATTGGATATGATGTTGATTTGGAAATATTCTTGATGACGGTTGTATGGTTCTCATATAATTAACCAACTATATTACTCTTTGGTATGCATTCATATTGGGATATATTTTCCACATGAGTGATAACATGATTATAATGCATTATGTTTATACTTGAACCTTAAAAATTATTGTATGTAATTATATTAGTGCCATACTTGTGGATATTAGGTAGTCATGAATTGGAAAAATTATTAGAACCATTGTAACTATGATGACTTTAACCTTGAATTTACATGAAAGTAAAATGGTGTTGTTTTATATTGTTTTAATTAGAGGTGGTGAATCTCGTTAGTAGATTGTGTATATTCTTACTTGGATTTCATGATGAGTTTTATTGGGTGACATTCTCACCTCATGGAATGTTTGCTTAGCATATAGACTTATTTATTGTTATGTTATTGGAATGATGTTATATGATATTTATTAAATGTTAGTATGGTTATTAAACACATAGTCTTAACCTTTTATTTTCTCGACTAGAATTAAAGATGTTGAAAATTGGTTATGTCATTAGAGTGATTATGTAAGATATCCCTTAGTTTTAGTATGATTACTAGACACATGGTCTTAACAT
The DNA here is from genome assembly GCA_037957365.1 of Torreya grandis. NCBI lineage: Eukaryota > Viridiplantae > Streptophyta > Pinopsida > Cupressales > Taxaceae > Torreya > Torreya grandis. The sequence goes on from JARHVA010001923.1 coordinate 2,128,775, forward strand.
GGTTTCACGTTTTTAACCTTAGCTAAAATTAGGTGTAGCAAATATATTTTTACAAATAAACTTAGGTGATTCAAGCAATATGTCTTCATTATTATGTTATAGTAATAAATGCTTTTGGGTCAAAATGTCATACTAAGTGAGATTACTTCCATTGCTTAAGCAATGAAGTAAGCTCAATTAATGATCTTTGTATGTAGATCCATATTTTGGATTGTGGATTATTCTATTAATGGTGTCATAGTGTTTTGGATATATGATATGTTTTCTTAAATTTTATTAATTCAGATGTTTAATGCAACTTCTTATTAACAAAAGATGGATATATTTTCATGGATGTTTTATGATATTAGATAGTCATTGGTTTAGTAGATATGCACGCTTAATATGTAAGTGTATCTTATCAATGAACTCCATGATTTACCATGTATTGTGATTATCAAGATGTGAATAATCCACGTGTTTGGTAAATAATCTCAGTATGAGGATGATAAATAGTAAGTTATGGAAACCTTAAATATAACATTTGATTATATGATTAAATAATCTACTTTGGTAATGATTTACTAAATCATGCTTCTTCTTAATAAACACCTGAGTTAACACATAAGACTACTTAAATAACAAATTTGTGTGATCATGTGCATACTATTTGATTGGAGTAAATTACCTATATTTATTAAATAACATGGTAGGATAATTAAAGGATAAATAACCAACATTTAGGTGTGAGATCCCCTATGGATGACTCTCGGTATGGTGATCCTACAACATGCTAAGTGACCCTACAACATGAGGAGTAATTAACTTTCTAGTGCCAATTGTATGTTAAATTAGTGGTAGTTCACATGTGTGATGTTATCCACCCCATTTTTAATTATGAAACTCTTATCTTATTTAGATTGATTATCTAGAAATTAAATAACTAGGCATTCTAGGATGGGCTCAGTTCCATTTTGTTTAATTCCAACCTTATCCATTTCATATAATTGGGATGTTGGTTGTGAGTCACTTGTGATTCTTGTAGAGTTGTTGAGTTATTTACATTACATTCATTATGCATTGGGACCTTTTGATGTTCTATTATGTACTTTGATAGATAAATTTAAAAAATTAGGGTTGTTTCATCCAGTATCATAGCCTATGCTTTAGAAGTTTTGGATGAGTTTGGACTCATTGCACTGATTTTTGACATGAACTTGAAAGCTTGGCTAAGGTTTTGTGGTTTTGTATACCCTTGCAATGGATTATGTTGCATAATGTACTTGGGTGGCTATACCTAGTATAGATATACATCACCTTATGGAGGCTTATTTTTTCCAGCATGTATGCATATGCTTTTTGATGGTTGATTACCACCAGTATGCCTATATTATCTTTCTAAGACTGAATTGAAACCTTATATGTTAGTGTGCATACTAAACCATGGCTTGAGTTATATGCTATGTGTAGACTCATATATGCCTTAATTTCTTGAGGAGGCTATGTTATGACCCTTATAAATTCACTTAACCTCTTCAATTAATTTATTAGTGCTTTGTTATACAAGCCTTATGTGTTGTAAAGTTTCTATGATATGGAATGTATGTATGTAGAAATCAATAAATTTTTGCAAGTGATCCTAAGAGGCTTACCCATGGCTTTGGTTGGGTTAACCCTTCCCACATCGACTACATTGGGGCAAGCATCACCAATCAACCATTGAATTGTATGGGCAAGTTAATAAAAGATTGGTGGCCATCGTCTCACCTCAAAATTAAGGAAATAATGTTTGGTATATATTTTTGACTTGTATGGGAGAGTCATAAATAGATTCTTAGAGCATCCTGACCTTGGGAAGAATAAGGGTTGACCTCAACTTGGAGAGTTATGTAGGATAAGGGTGCTAAATTTATTTGGGTAAGTCAGTGGAGCTTTAGATCTCTGATATTGAGGAAGTATCTTAAACTACATTAAGAGCTTGATCTTGTTTATGTATTTAGTCTCTTTTGGGTTAGCTAGAGAGGCATGTGGCTTTATAACTCCAAAGGGCTGAAATTAATAAGTGTGTAGGGATGTTCATTTCTCATTTGATCTCTTTGGGTTTTTTTATCATAGATGTGTTTACATCGGTGATGGTTATTCAATCATGGATAGGTTGATTTTCATGAGATTATCATGATGACCATGGATATGTTATATCCATGGGGATGTTAATTTGATTTTGTCTAAGCTATGCATCCATGTGGACACTTAATGGAAAGATGGGCTATGTTTTGATACCTATTAGATGTATATTGTGATATAGATATGCCCTGTATCCATGAGAATATACATTGTGAGTTTAATTGAACTTGTTTATTTTTGAAATGGTAATTTCCATGGTAGTGCTATAACATTCACCCCATGCCTTGGCTAAGTCCCCCTTTTCCAAAAAATAAGATTGCATCCAAAAAAGTATTATTATTTAACCTTTGACTTGTTGGATTACATTAGCTATAAGAATAGTGATGTAAGATTTTTATTGGAATCATGAGATAATGCCTTATCATCCATTGATAGTTACATGGGAAACTATCCAATGATGTTGAGGTATAAAATATTGGGAGGTCTAGGGGTGCATCTTGAGCCTAAAGGGTTTAGCAAGTGAGTGTGACTAACTTGTTTGGGTAACTTAGAGAGTTTTGTGGATCTCTTATTACTATCAATTAGCATGAGCCATTTATCCATGACATATGAACATTGTTGTTAAATGTTTAAGAACTCATGGAGATATATTTTAGGCTTTGTTGGAATATAACCTTCCTAGAAGGAAGGTGAACATGACTTGAGATCCCTGAGACTAGTTATGTGTTTTATATGATAAATATTTGGTGTCATTTGGATGACATCTAGACATTAGGTGACCCGATGGGAGTCATTGACCCTTGTGCTTCACTCTTATGTGTATTGATTGTTGTGATGTTAAAGTTCCTTGACATAATTATTAAAACACCTAAGTCATGTATGTGTGATCTCTTTCTTTTGATTCCTCGTATGTAAAAATATTATGCATTGTATAATTATTACTTTTCATTGATTTTGATTAATCATTTAAATTTGTGTCTTTATTATACTTATACATATGGTTGGCCTTGTAGACTTTCACATAATTTTTTTACCATCATTTTTTTGTGAACGTTACATTTTATTGATTATGTTAAATCATGTAAATTGATATCTTTTACACCCGTTGTATATGTAACAACCTTGTGAGTTTCACTTTATCTTCATGATATCAGAATTGTTATGTGAGCATTTTATGGACATAATGATATGTTATTAATGGTGGAACATGTGAAAGTTAGTAAATTACTTGTGAAAAAGGGTCTTTTACTTTTGAAAATCAATCATTTAAACCTTACTTTGCTCTATGTTTTAATATTATATCATGAATATTTTATGAAAATGTTTGGGAATAAATGTGATTCATGTGTTAACATATTTATTATGTGGTAATGTGGATGTACCTTACTCATGTGATTTATTTTTCCTCTTGAAACAAACTTCTATTTGTTTGAAATTACCAAGGTACAATGTTGTATTGTGTTGTGTGATCTTGCATCACTACTCTAGCATAGAGTTTTGGTGTACGTAGGAGGTTTAAGGTGAATTGAACACTATATCTAAAATGATTACACTGGGTTTAGGCTAGGGAGTGGAGTCTCATGTAGTTTGAAAACCCACTTCTCTCCTTTGCACGAAGTAGCCACCTGATTTATTCAAGTTGTGCACCATGAATGCCACATGATGGCTATGGGATATTTATACATAATGATCACCTCTTAGATTGAGTGTTCCTTAAAACACATCTTTGAGGTTTTTGTACAAACAAGCTTGTGAAATTTATCTATCTAGCCTTGTAAAAACACTATTTGGTCTTAAAAATTAGACTTTTATGAAAAATCAGCAAGACTAAACTTGCTGAAAATCAAGTCATGTTGACTTGTAAAGTCAAGCATGTTATTCTTGAGTTAATGTTTGAATTACCTGAAAAGAATATTTTGGTATGAATATTCTAAGTTGTTGATATGTGTTGATTGGTAAGTGCAACCATTTTGTGTCGAAGGTATTATTATATGTATACCTGAAACTATTTTTTAGAAATATATATATATATATATATGATGGTTTAATAATGGATAAAATGCATGTTGATATTATGTTTAGGTGGAGCAATGTTAATTCCTAATCAAGTGGATTTTATTATTTTTATATGTTTCCATGAGGTAAGTGTAATGAGATAGTGGGATTATAATCCCTATAACCATCGTACGAGCTTGTATATGTGTTGGATAACATGTTATAAGCCTTTGGGTTGCATGTGATGCCTATTATGACTTCTCCATGGTTCATCATGGTTGGTGTGGGATGTTGTACTAACCCATAAATGATTGATGATGTCGTAGAGTAACCATAATAGTATGGATTATTTCCATTTTGATATGGCATTCTATGACAAATTCTCTTAGGATTATACATATGGCATAATGTTTTCGTGGAAGATTTCCACTCTTGATTTAGATTCTAGTTGCAATCTAGTGGGATTGGATGATTGTATGATTGTGACATCATATTATCGGTCTATGTGTGTTGACACAAGTGACATTGACCTTAGTCTAGTTGAATAGTTAGGTTGATAATCTAGGTTAGACATTGCTTTTTGTCTTTAAGCATTTTAGTTGTATGTTCCTACTTGGGAGTATTGTTAGTATCCTTCTTGGGAAGATTAGTAAGGTAAGTGTAAAATATTATGTTTTATGACACTATATACTCATGATGCCTTTTAGGCACCCTCATAAATTACTAGGTTGGCTGATATTGGTAGTGTTATACTAGAAATAATAGTCATTACCTTAGAATTGTGCTAATTAATGTAGGCATTTTGGGCTTGATGAACCTATCATAGCTAGATTTAGCATATTTTAATGCTTTTTATGGTCTTTTTAAGGCATGAGTGGAAATGTTCGAGCCAAGTTGTGAGATTTGGTGGAATTTTCTATTGTGACAGTGTTTTATAAGTGTTGTTTCCCCTTTTTCAATTTCATAAAGGACATGTGAAGATGGGGAGGAGGATATTACTTAGCCTAAAGCATTGGATAATGTCATTATTTTGATGACATTAGTTAAGAATAGAAGCAAGATATGGCTGAGATATTGCCACCCCACAAAGGTGGAGAGAAGGTGTAACAGTACTGATTAGTTTTACTAGACTATTTTTGAGAAATTTATACTTGACTATTATTAGTCATTAGGATGGATCCTTTTTAAGGAGGGGAGGATGTCACAAACTGACCTTGTGGCTCCTTATGGATATTGGACTATGGTTCATTTTTGCATATTTTTGCTAGCACTTGGATTGATGATAGTTGATGTCGGTGTTCTTTTCATATGATTATGAAACATGTACCTTAGATAGCCGATGTGATATGTTATATCATGGTTGATTCTCACATTGGATTCGGTATCTCCTAATATCCATACTACATACATTAGATTCATTTTATCATGATTTTTACATATACAACTTTAGCTTAGCTACTTTATTATATGATGTTTCTTTAGCATGTATCACTAATGTGGATTGATATTGATCACTTTTTAGCCATTGATTATGGCTTATAGGGTATGGGTGGGTTCATGGTTATCAAGACTAATTCTTTCCCTCTCAACTATAGTTGATTATACTTGATTTATCATTTCATGTCTAATGATTCATACTAAGTTATTTCTATTATATTGATAGTTTTTAGGTACTATTGATGTCTTATTTGGTGGATGCCTGCACCAGGCCATGAGCTAGACTAAGCATTGGGTTTGGACATCTTGAGTATATCATGGGTGATTGAGTAGTTAAAATGTCACTCTGATAAGTATAGCATCTATTATGTAATATTGAGCCACTATCACAACATTTTGTTTGTTTATTACATCTTGTCCTTTCCTGGTCTTTCCCTATTAGATGTGTGTATGGTTTTGTTATGTTCCTTATTTTGGTATCGAGCTTTGGTACATCATTTTTCTTGACTACCCTTATGTTCTTGTAGTCCTACCTTCATGTTGGCTATCCTTCCTAGGTGTCATGAATTCCAATTGATAAAGTTGTAAGGAAGTGGCTTACCCTTTTAGCCTATGATAATATTGTTTTAGATTCATCTAAGACCTATGTGGGTCTCTTGACCTTTCAAAAGAATCCTCAACCTCCTATCATGGAGGACTATTTTCCTTGAGATGTGTTTTGATTTCTCATTTTCTATCAATCACTATTGTTTTAAGGATTCTTATTACTATTATTATTTTAAATGAATTTATAATGGTTATTATCATTTTAATAAGTTCCTTATTTGTTAATCATTTTTATTTAATGATTTTATTAATTATCATTTATCAATTTCTCATTTCTTATTTTGAGTGTCATTGTCTTAATGATTCTCTTAACAATTAATGACTTTATAATAATAATAATAATTATTATTATTATTAGTATTAGTATTATTATTATTATTATTATTATTATTATTATTTCATTTACATATTTATTTAATATATTATTTGATAATCCTTTGGATTAATATTTACCTAACGATTTTATTATTTTTTCAAAATGGATTGTATTAATTATAATTTTATTTCTTTTATTTTATATTATTTTACCTATTATTTATTTTTAGTGGATTGAAATTGATAATGAGGTGAATACACACACACACATATGACTTTATGTTTTGTGTGTGTGTGTGTGTGTGTGTGTGTGTGTGTGTGTGTGTGTGTGTGTGTGTGTGTGTGTGTGTGTGTGTGTGTGTGTGTGTGTGTGTGTGTGTGTGTGTGTGTGTGTGTGTGTGTGTTATTTTAAGTTCCTATGTCTAGTGGCATATGCAGTTAAGAGTGATGACCTATAAGAATGTGGGATGCTAATTTGGTTGAGTGTGTAGGAGAAGATTGAGGGCATGGTGTTGGTATGAAAGTATGGTTGGAGTTAGAAGTAAGGGTGTGTATGTTTATATACCTATATATGTTTTTAGTTTGGAAACTATTTTATTAAATATAGATATAGTATTTATATTATTCAATATGTGTGTGTGTGTGTGTGTGTGTGTGTGTGTGTGTGTGTGTGTGTGTGTGTGTAATTTTATGGTTCTTAGCTTGAGGGAGACACCAAAAGGTGTGGATCTGGAAGAATGGGAAGAAATAGGAAGACAACATGGAAAGAGACAAGGCATGGGATGGCATATGCAGGGATGGCCTAGGTAGGGAGGATGGTGACTCTATGGAGGAGGGTGTTTGGTAGGGTATGGAGATAGGACAGTGAAGAAAAAGGCAAACTATGGTGGTGGAGAGTGAGGGAGGAAATCAATATGTTATGGGAGACAAAGTAAAAATGCAAAGTTATGGGCAGAGAGAGGAATGAGGTAGAGATAAGACAAAAATGTGGGGGCTCAACCCTACTAGTATGGAAAGTTAGAAACAAAATAAGAGTATGCAAGAGTGAATGGGGGAGCAGTGCATCGATAGGGGATGCATGGGAGTCAAGAATGAGTTGGAGTCTAGAATGGAGGAAAATAAAATCACAGATCTCTTACTATTCATGAAAACCATTCCACCCTATGTCCTACAAAGTAAGACTCTTTTTTTATATCCACTGGTAATCTATATATAGTGTGTAAGGATATTTTATTAAAACCCATCAATCTCCAAAAACTCTCCTTGGCTTATAAATTGAAAAGGTAGATTAATTACATTGAAAGGATCATAAAATTTTGATTGGGATAAATATTCTACTAGGTGAAAATGATTGGTATTGTTGGATTATGTATATAAATTAATTTTTGTATGTGTTACATTTTTTTTTATTGATAATAAGATTGATCAGTTTTAGAAAGAAACCCCATTCATGTTAAATTCCATAAAGATTGGAATTAGGATTGTGGATACTACCAATGTTGAATTCAATTTCTATATAATTGTCACTTTGATTTGGGCAATTTAGGAAGTTGTATTTTCCCTTATAATTTTATAATTTGTGTTGATCCATGCATCACCATACCTTATTTCCTTGGTTATATTTGCAAATAAGTTGATTCATTAAGTATAAATTGGGAATTAATTCAGGGTATTAATTGTATCCCATGAATAACATTCTTCCATTGACAATTCACCCTTATTCAACCCACTCATGATTATAGATTTCATAAACTTCATGAACAACTTTTAGATATATTTTTATACCATTTTAAAGTGGATTAAAATGATGGGGTCTATTAAATCATAAGACTAAGCTCATATTATTTAACAACACTTCTACTTGAATCAAAGTGGATGGGAGTTTTATTGAACTAGTTATGCATGTGCATCCATTGAATGACAAATTCTAATTTTTAGACATGTTTTTAGCTTTGGGATGAAGTCCCATATATTTTAGTTTAAGATGGAACCAGTTAGTTATTTACCATTTTATATACATATAAAACTTAGACTGATTCTTTTCTATTTCACAAACTAATTACCCATGCTCTTTGTTGAGTTCAATTTAGTCATAAAATGTTGAATGTGGTTTTGAAGTAATGGTTTCTAGTACCATTTTAATGGTACAATTTTTATAAGTTTCATATTTACCCTAGGTGTTACTCAGGCCCATGGTTTGGCTGAGTTTTATGGCTTATGTTTCCTTCTCATTTTTTGCCTTTGTTGGTAGTTTTATAAGTCTTTAATGATGGCTCAGTATTATGTGTGAATTTATTACCTCACCCAAGTACCTAGTTTCCAAAACCCTCCACCAAGTTGATGGTTGGGGTGGTAAGGGCCATTGATGGTTGGGCTCATAGGGTTGGTTTTGAGGGGTGTCCTCCTAGTAATGTTTGTCTACTTTATCATTGCACTAGGATTGCATGTGGTATCTCTCTCATCCATATTTGTTGACATATGATGTTGGGACTTTGGATTGTAGCTGATTAATCTTTTTATGTTGTAGTTCATCTTATTACCTTATGAAATTTTGTAATATCTTTATGTTAGAATATGGACATTATTGGATATGATGTTGATTTGGAAATATTTTTGATGACGACTATATGTTTCTCATATAATCAATCAATTGTATTACTTTTTGGTATGCATTCATATTGGGATATCTTTTCCACATGAGTGGTAACATGATTATAATGCATTATGTCTATACTTGAACCTTAAACATTGTTGTATATGCATAGCTTAGTGTCATAATTATGGATATTAGGTATTCATGAATTGGAAAAATTATTAGAACCATTGTAACTATGATGACTTTAACCTTGAATTTACATAAAGGCAAAATGGTATTACTTTATGATGTGTAGGAATTAATTAGAGGTGATGAATATCTTTGGTAGATTTTGTATATTCTTACCTATATTTAATGATGATTTTTATTGAGTGACATTATCACCTCATGGAATTATTGCTTATAATATAGACTTATTTAGTTTTATGTTATTGGAATGATGTTATATGACATCTATTAAATATTAGTATGGTTATTAAACACATAGTCTTAATTTTTTATTATCTTGATTTAAATTAAAGATGTTGAAAATTGGTTGTCATTAAAGTGATGATGTAAGATATCCCTTAGTTGTAGCATGATTTATGGACACATGGTTTCATGTTTTTAACCTTGGCTGAAATTATATGTAGCAAATAGACTTTGGTGATTCAAGAAATATGTCTTCATTACTATGCTATAGTAATAAATGCTTTTGGGTCAAAATGTCATATTAAGTGAGATTACTTCCATTACTTAAGAAATTAATTATGATAGATTAATTATCTTCATATGTAGATCCATATTTTGGATTGTGGGTTATTTTATTAGGTGTCATAGTGTTTTGGATATATGACATGTTTTCTTAAAGTTTATCAGATGTTTAATACAACTCTTTATTAATGGAGGATGGGTATATTTTCATGGATGTTTTATGAGATTAGATATTCATTGGTTTAGTATATATGCATGCTTAATATGTAAATGTATCTTATCAATGAACTCCATGATATACCTTGTGTTGTGACTATCAAGATGTGAATAATCCATGTGTTTGGTAAATAATCCTAATATGAGGATGAGAAATAGTAAGCTATGGAAAACTTAAATATAAAATTTATTTATATGATTAAATAATCTACTTTGGTAATGATTTACTAAATCATGCTTCTTCTTAATAAACACTTGATTTAACACATAACACTACTTAAATAACGAACCTGTGTGATCATATGCATATTATTTGAATGGTGTAAATTACCTATGTTTATTAAATAACATGGTAGGATAAATAAAAGATAAATAAGCAACATTTAGGTGCAATACCCCCTATGGATGACTTTTAGGATTGTGATCCTATAGCATGCTAAGTGAACCTACAGCATGAGGTGTAATTTACTTTCCAATGCCAATTGTATGCTTAGTCAGTGGGATGTTTACATGTGTGATGTTATCCACCTCATGATTAATTATGGCACTCTTATCTTATCTAAATTACTTATATAAAAATTAAATAACTAGACATTCTAGGATGGGCTCCATTCCATTCTAGTTGATTCTAACCTTATCCATTTCATACAATTGGGATGTTGGTTATGAGTTGCTTGTGTTTCTTGTAGAGTTGTTGAGTTTTTTGGGTTACATTAATTGTGTAGTGGGACCATATTTATGTTTTATTATGTACTTTGATACATATCTTCAAAAAAAATTGAGGTTATTTTAGCATTATTGTCTTTCTAAAGAGTAAAAATAATTTCAATATGAAATATATATGCCATAGTTTTTATATATTTAAAGGAAGAGAGTAGATCCCCCTAATAAATTAATGTTCTAAGAGAAAATTTATAGCCTAAAATTATTAAAAATATAATTAATCTAATACCAAGTGTCTTGGGCTCTAGCATAAAACAAGATGTGTTTTAGAGACTTAAAATGGCCGCACATAGGGTGTCTAAGAGAGGGAATACCCATGTGAATAATTTTATCTCATATGGGAATATCTTGGTAAATAGATCACTAAGAAAAAATGACTCTTTTAATTTTAGCAACAACTAACCAAATAGTATGAAAACTCCTATTACAAAAGGAGGAGGATTTGTTAGTATTTCAACATTTATTAAGCATCTCGCAAGGATAACTGCTATGATATATGCATTACTAACCAATATAGGGTTGAAATTAAATCATGGAGATTTAAATATCCCAATTTAAATCTTTGCACCACTTGGGAGACCATTTAACAATAATTTTGTGTAAAGCATAATCTAGAGCAGCCACTTGATTTAATAGGTAAAATCAAAATCCTAAGAATTTAACCTAAATTTAGTTTTTAATTCAATCTAAATGAGACTATATATATATATATATATATATATATAAAATTTATCAGATGTATCCCAAAAAACTCAAATACCTCTATGACTAATATAAAGATTTGAGTCTAAGAACTTCTACCAAAGGTTTCTTATTGATGGTAATCATTGGGGACCATCAAATGTAATATTAGAGGTGAATTTTCCAAGTATTGTTCCATTAAAATGATATAAAAACTATTTTTCATAGAGGATAAGACCCTTCCTAACAATATCAATAAGACCTAATCCTCTAGATTTTATGGGCTAGTAGTAAATATCCTAGGCAACTCTATGAAATCCTTTATTAACTCCATAATTAGCTAAAGAAAATATTTAGGTAGTTTTTCAATATTTTTATACATTGATTTATAAGGATCCCAATAGGAAGATTAATACACATGAGTGGCTTAAATAAATTTAGAATAAATCTTAAATTTTATAATTAGAGAAAGGATTTTGGAAATCGAATAAGATAATTTCTTTTTCAACTCTAATAATAACATATTTCCATAAATAAACTTAATAATCCTTAAAATAAAAAAGAATAAATATGAATATGAACATTTCTCCATGGGAAACCCACTTCCCTTGATAAATCTCAAGCCATCTAGGTAGATTACCATAGCATTATCTTTAGAATTGAGTTTTGGCTCACCAAATTTTAGAACCAAAGGCCACACAAAATGTCTATAGATATTCCATAGCATTTTGTATAACTTCTTCTTCATTTTGAAGATTGATAAAGGATTCATCATTAAAATTATCATTTATGAGTTGGATGTGGGGTGCCATGGTGAGGATAAGTCATTTAACAAGACCTTTGGAGGCATAGTCTCCCAATAAATAGCCAAAACCTTCAATATCAATAATATAGAAGGAGGGGGAAAGGGATTCACATTGTTTAATAGAGTTAAAAATACCATAACTATAAGATTAGTTTCCATTAATGGTGAGACAATTTAAGGCATCTAGAAAGAGCATTTGAATAGAGTGAATGAACCTAGGACCAAACCATAGAGCTTACACCATGACTAAAATAAAGGGTCATTAAATTATATCATAATATTTTTTAAAATATATTTCAACACATATATCTCTTTTCTTGGAGACAATAACCCATTACATTACTTCCCAAACAACAATAATATTGTCCAAGATGTATCTTCCTTGGATGAAACTAGTTTTCTTAGGTCTCACAATAAGAGGGAGGAGATATCTAATTTTTAGTGTTCAATCCTTGAAAAGCATCTTATAAAAGACATTCAAAATACATATAGGTTTCTAATTGGTGATAGTTTTAGGGCCCATAATTATAGGAATGAACTTGAGACTACCTTTATTCATGATCTTTCCCAGAGAACCCTTGGTCATAATTTCCAAATATAATTTTTGAAGATTAGGTCCCACACAATCTTAGATGGATTGACATAAATCAAAAGGTAATCCATCAAAACTTAGGGATTTATCCCAAGTTATACTAATAAAATTTTTATGAAGGTTCTCAATATAAATATGCTTATCACATGCCACTTTTTAGCTATGTGATATCTTACAAGGGTCAACATCAATGCATTTCTTAATTTCCATTTTCTAGAATTGATATATATTTGAGCTTGAAATATTTATTTGTAGTATTTAAAAAAGTCTTAAATGATGTATGGGAGATTATTAATGCCTTAATCATCTTTCTTAACATCATTTATTTTCACAATTGAATTATAAGATCTTAATTTAATTTAAAAACTCTTTAGAGACTCAATCCCTAATTTTGAGCCAATGGATGTGATCTCTAATCTAAGCACTTATATCTTGATGAATATTTTCCTATTGGATATGATGTCTTAATTATACCACTCAATTTTTTAATAACCCATCTAATATATCATTGTATATCTATAAATAGAGGAAAATAGTGGTACAAGTGATGGTTATCTCCAACCAATCCAACCACCTAGTATCTCCAAAGGGATGTAGAACTAGGTTCCACACTTGCTATATATGGGTAAGTGTTGGGATTTGTTTAAAATGGGATGTGTTGAGATAAAAATAGTTATTAATTTTTTTAATGGAGGAACAAACCATTCTACAAAAAAAAAAATTATTAGTTGGTGGTCAGAGATAAGGACATATCGAATCACATTGATAGGTTTATCTTATTTTAGACAAAGGGTAAAAAAATGATCAAAATAAGAGAATTTTTAACCATTTTTAATATTGGTTGGGGTTAAATAGGTATAATATCCTAATAAAATGGATGAGTATAACTAATCTAAATTAGGATAATGAAATTAATTTAGATAACACAATTTATTGAATCTGGAAAATTACTAAATATAAAAAATAAAATTATAATTGATATTATGATAATTGCAACACAAAGAAGAGATAATAATTATATTTTTTATAAATTTAGAGGTAGATCTGAGATGTATAGAGGTGCAATTAGTGATGCTCAAGATCTAGTTGTTAGATTTTGGAAATATTATTTAAGTCTTAGACAATTTCATCAACATATGAACACTTGTGCCAATCCTTCTATCTATGGATAGAAATTTATATCCTATATGAAATATTTATTATATTGAAAAAGTATTGCCTATGCCTATGGTTTTTTTCATCACCTTTCTATTGATTAAGCACACATACTCTATATGACTATGTATAACTCAAACCCTAGTTCTTCACCTTAGGTTATGTCACCTTGCCAAAAATGGCTTAGTGGACTCATGAAGTCAATATGACCTCAAGGACATATTTTTCAATGAGAATTGCCTACATAAATAATACTCTTAATATGGCTTCATACATATATAGTTCTCCCCTAAGTATGGGTTTTGTGCACAAGGATGAAATATGCTATATGCAAGGCCATACAATGATCTAAATTGTAAATTGACAAAAAAATGTCTTTAAATGATTTATACATATAATATCACTACTCATATTATTGATATAGAAATAGGTAATAATAGGGTAATATAACTTAGTTGTGTAGTTGATTAAATGAGCTTGAATAGGTGTTTACATAGTATTTAATAGATATATAATGAGTAGGATTTGATTTGTATTTATACCACATATTTTTAAAATATATAATAGAAGGGTTAGATAATACAAATAGACCAACCCATACATTTTTAAATATTTTAAATCTGGATGACTTTTGAGGTACAAACACTTGATAAGGAAACTAGATACTAGTGTCCCTCTATAAAATGTTAAGTTTCCAATTTGGTAAAAATTTATAGAAGGTATATAAATAATAGTGAAGGATATAAATTATTTATTAAGATTTTTTAATGTATATGTGATCTAGGTCCTCAAAATTATATGTTCAATCCATGAGATAATATTTGGCCATAATGAGATGGTAGATGTGAGCCTTTCAGTAGAAAGAGGGTCTAGAATTGAAGGGTAGAGACCTGATTGTTATTTATCAAGTGTAAAATACTATGATGTCATATATCATTATATTTAGTATCTAAATTCCACCACACCCCCATACCCATTAATATAGTAATGCATAATGATGAAATTATTAGGTTAAATGAAATAAATATGTACTTAGGTGTGTATAACATGCCTTGCCTTTACTTAAGCCTTGGTGAAATTTTTGATGGTGTATAACCTATTAAAAAATATAAGGTCATAGTGTAAATTATTTCATTAAATATTAATTTGAATAATTGAAATTATTTTAAAATTAAAGAGAGAAAGGAAGGAGTAACCCTATGTGTCATTGTAAACATGTTGCCCCTTGGTATTTTGTTTTGGTAAATATGATTCCTTATGAAGTAGTTGAGCTAAGAGAGGTTCAAACCTAACCTTATATATTTTAAGAGTGAAATTTATAAGGTAATTATGCCCTAAATTTATTTCAAAGGTGAGTTGTGACATGACCATTGAGATTCTTGAATCTCAATCACACAACTCAAGCAAAAGTATAATAAAACAAAGTTAAGTGGTGTAAGAAACTCAACTTGCAAAATGTAAGTAGTGATAAGGCCATTGAGGGTGTTTAATATCAACCTCAATACTAAAAATATCTAAATGTTATAGCCAATAAAGGCTCAAAAGTGTGTTTTTTGGTAAAAATGGTGCTTATGGGTAAAAATAGTGCTTTTTGGTAAAAATGGTGCTTCTTAGTAAAATGTTTTAAATATGTATTTTAATTTTATGGTGAATTACATGTAATATGCATCTCTTATTTGTATTAACCTTAATTATCTATAAAAATTTAACATATACACTATAAATATGTATGATATTTATCGCAAATCTAAATAAAATTGTTCTAAATCTGTCAAACAGTGCCAAATTTATAGGATTTTGACCCAAGTGTACATAGAAATCATGTAAATTATATAAAATTATTCCAACTATGTGTATGTGGATTCATGTCTCTATAACATGCCCCCAATAATATTCCCCCCATTTTAGGGTGATGGTAATGGAATCTGGAAGCCACCTTACCTTAAAATGATAATATAAGTATATTATTTATGTATGTATCATGTATCATATAGGAGTAACATGTATAAGTAGATATATCAATGAATATCATATTATGTGATCCTAATAATCCCTAATATGCATGATATGGATCATGGAAATGTCTATAAAATAACATTAAAAGCTTATTAAACAATCAAACACACACATAAGAGCACTCAATGTCACACAAAAGGGGTCTAAGGAGACCACAAATAAAGGGAATGTTTAAATTTAGCACACTCAAAGGGAGTAAATATTAAAATTTCCACACAAAAATAAATAATAATCAATTACATAAGGGCATATAAGTAAGGAATGCACTTAAATGTTTCACAATCAAGATAATAGAAAATAAGAAGTACACTCAAGGAAGTGACAATGTGAATTAATGAAGTATAAGCAACCAACATAAGCATATCATATTAGTCCATGCATATACATTTTAACAAAAAATGTTATGTAACATGGAATATCAAGTACATGGTATAATATTTAAGCATCAATATAGGCATTTGTAAACACTAGTATATAAGCTCAACATTATAATGTAGAATTGATCATAAAACACTATAACATGTATCGATCATGATCAATGAAGCAAATGTTCATGTGTGTCACATGGTAAGAGGAGAGGTCAAACATTTTTATGTGTATGTATCATGGATCTAGTGTGTTTTTACATCACACTCAAGTACTTATGAATCATATGTGCATATAGAAAATAAATGATATGTTATATACTAACATAAATTAAATAACATAGATGCCAAGGAGATATTAAACATGTGTATGCTAAATAAAATTTTTATTTTTTATTTACTTGAATGTTTTTGTATTTTCTTGTAATATTTAATTTCCATGGATTTTTATAATATTTTATATATTTTGGTCAAGGTTATTAGAATGAATCATCTTCATTATTTTTTATGTGATTTTTATTCATACCAAATGCTCTTATGGGAAGGTCCCTAACATTTTAGAATAAGTGAAAGATTCTAAGGTATAAGTTGTGGGTTTTAATTTTTAAAATTATGATGTGGTGGAATAATGGTGAGTATATTAGTTATTTACCTTAGATGGTTAAAGTATGGCAAATGCATAATTATCAATCTAAATTCTACTTGAAGTGAATGGGTGGATCTAATCTAAGGTAAATGAGTCCAAAAAGATAAAAATGAGGGAAGGGTAAGGTATAAAATAAGGAGTCCTATAGTCCTATTTTATATTATACCCTTCCAAGTTAACTTACTATATTTGGCCAAACACACATCACAAACCAATGTCTATTGTGGATTAGTTGAAAGTATAGAACATAGAAAACACAGTGAAGAGTATAATGAAATAATTACAAAAATATTCCATGACTACAATCAAGAATTTCATTAGTACCAACTTAATATGCATATCCAATGTCACCAAAAAGTTATAAGTATGATCTATAACCAAATAATTGACAATACTAACAAAATGTTCAATCTCATCTCTACATATAACATACACTTAGACTACTATAGATTTATCAAATTAATGTAAAGTTTCCAATGAAACACAAAAAATTGGAAGAGAAAACACATTCACACAAACTCACAAAATATTCATAAAAACTTTCCTTATTTATCTTAATTTCTAAAATTCTCCTCAATTTACAATAGATACAAGACATTCTTATATAGTTTGTAGATGGGATCACCTCATCCTCAAAGCTTGTCTACATTTGTCAAATCTAAAATAATAATATTTCTTATTATAATCATGTAGACTCTGCATGTTTTACAATGTATATAGATAAAAGTATTATTTTATCTCTTTTGCTTAGGTAAAAATATATAAATATTTTGGTCAAAAAGGAACTCCAGTTGTCAATTACTGAGTATGGGGGACACTACTAATTGGGACTACAATGGAACTAGATTAAATAGTAGTCAAAATTGATATAATATAGATACCATAAGTATGGGATTTTGATGTAGATAATCCTTGAATTTCCATAGTGATTGAATTTCATGAAGGTATTATTTTATTTTTAACTATAGTTGATTATGGATAATCATGTTAATAAATGTTAGTAGAAGGTAAGGTCACCATCATCGGCCCTATTAGAGCATTGAGTATTTTATATTAAGTAAAAGGAGACATGGTCATAAAAACTTGAACTAATTAAAGTGAAGTTCCAACCGAGTTTTTGACCATCCCTATTTATTAAAATTTTCATATTCAATCATACAAATTGTAAAATTGAGTTCAATAGCTTCAAAGTTGATGATAGGAAGCTTGAACAAAATTGGAATCATATCCATTAATTTCCTATGTGAATTTATTGAGGCTATGAAATAGGTACTTAATTATTCTAATTGTTCCACCTTATCCTTGGAAAAAAAAATTCAATTGAATTACTTGGTCACTACATCCAAAAACCATGCTCTCAACCTCTATTTTGAACTTATTAGCAATAGTTTGTAACAAGCCATCAAAAATGGTTTGGTGACTACTTTTCCTAGTTACTTATGTATTCCATTAATTACAATATCTCCTATAATATATATGGATGTTCATTCTTAGCTTGTTAGTTTTTAAACTAGATCATACATCTATTTATGTCATTCCATAAGCTTATTTCTCTTATTAGTGCCAAAATTTTGAATTAAAGAAATATCTAGAAATTGTAACAAATTAAGGTGTTGATACTTATTTTTCCTTGCTTCCTTTTCAATAAAATGTAATCTAACATCCAATTTATTTACATATTCATAAAAAATTAACACATTATTTCATTGTGATTATGATTCTCCCTGGAGTATTAGATAAATCATACTTGACATAGAAGGTTTTGGCTAAACTATGTACATTATCTACTATATCCTTTAGAGGCTCTATTATACCTTGTGCCTCTAGTCTTATGTTTTTATATTGGAGACCACAAAACATATTTTTGAAAATTCATCTAGTAAAATCTACCATGAATATGGGATCTTCCTGAGTTTCATCCCTAGGTCTAGTTTTCCTTTTCTTTGTCAATGAAAAGAGTTCTTCTTTTCTTAAAACTCATTAGGTTTTCCACTAGTTATAATAGTCCTTAACCTCATGATTTTTAGTTTTTTTATGTTTCATCAAACTGTATATTCAATCTAGGATCTTTTGTGATCAGCAAATATTATCTAGCTAATTACTTTTATTGCATTTTATGTATCCATGTAGGTGTCACTAATAAATATTGGGTAGAGGTCTAAGAAGTAATGGGTAAAGTGATCCATCGTAGAGTAATGAGAGTAAAGGGAGATGGAGGAATCTATGGAAGTGGAATGAGGATGGAATGATATGGAGGAATGGAATGGGGAGGTGTAGGTAATGAGGGTAAAGGTGGAATGACAACCTCTCCTTGGAGATATTTGTCTAAGAAGGTGTTCTAAAGACATATTTAGTGAATTCAAGAAACTCTTTTACTAAAATATTTGTTGAGTCTATTAGGAGACCTTGTGTAGTGGAAACAACCAATTGGATGAGGATATATGCCTTCAAGGGTTGTGGAAAAAAATACTGTGACACAAGATCCTCAAAATGTGGAATAGTCACGATACTACCGATGTTAGGTTAGGGAAGAGTTGGCTATGTAATAAAATCCTTATTTAAACTCTTCATGAATTTGTTAATGGAATTATATATAATAGACATATAATTATTAGTATGAATAATGTTATTCAGTAATCAAGAGTTGTATTTTGTACCATATCAATTGAATATAGAGGAGCTATAGTAGTTGGAATAACTAATGCATAAATAGGGTAAATATCGAAGTGTGTCAAACCTTGGGGAGAATTTATTGAAGTGACTACAAGTGAGATAACTAATGTAATTTATGTGTCAGTTGTAGTTCCAATTTTCATAGTTTCTTGTTTAGTTTCTAT
This sequence comes from Torreya grandis, assembly GCA_037957365.1. NCBI lineage: Eukaryota > Viridiplantae > Streptophyta > Pinopsida > Cupressales > Taxaceae > Torreya > Torreya grandis. Next base: position 2,148,556 of record JARHVA010001923.1, read on the forward strand.
AACTTGTCTTTGTTTAATATCCTGAGTGTGAGGAGGAGTAGAATTTGTAGTCCCAAAAATTCCATATAAGGTCACCTTCTAAAAGATGTATGATGGTGATCCTACCTCTAGGTTTCCTCCATAACTTATTTATAAATCTCCCTCTTCTTATTTTTCATCTAAAGACTCCTTTGTCTCCTCTTATTGTGTGCTAATATGGGATTTAGGGAGGCTTTTAGTGATATTATTACATTTTTTACTAAAAAAGGGGTGGTTGTTTCATTTGTTATAGGAGGAGAAGGAAAATAAATTTCTATTGGATCCTAAGGTTGAAATACTATTGTGACTATCAAAATGAACAAAACTATGATATTTTGAGGTTTCATGTGTCTAGTACTTGTTGTTTCACCTCCTTTGGCTACGGGACATTTTTAAGAATTATTTCCCTCAAATTTTCATTAGTTTCTTCTTTTATTTATTCCTCTACTTAAGGTTACCCAAATTTTTCATAATCATTTTCTTCCAACTCTATATTAACTACATCTTCTTTGAATATAGATGAATCATATTAGATCATCTGGGTGATCTTCATAGATGTTTGAGATTTTATCATTCTTATATAAACCTCTTAATCATCTTCAAGGTTAAGAAATATTGGTTCATGTTCATACTCTTAATGGCCATAAGCTTTCTAGAATCAGCTATGTAATATCTCTGTTTATTATTTTATTACTTTCTTTGGATACCACCATCTATATTAGGCTAGTTCAAACATAAATGAACCCATGTGATTCAAAGTCTTATCCAATTTCTCCCATTTTTTGAATTGTTGTCTTCCAATGCTGAGGGGTGTCTTGTGATACTTAGATAATATATCCTTCCTCGTATTATCATCCAAAATGTTGGATATCTATTAGGATATCTCTTGCTTGAAGAATTTTTCTAGTAAAAGTATTGGTAGTAAGGATGGAACTACCAATGTACCCTAAAATATGATGACAGTATGATCTAGATAGAAATAATAATAACCCAATTCCTTTAGTGATATTTTAATATAATAAAATATCCTAAGCATAGGTTTCCCCTTTATGGTTCTATAAACCTTTGGGTAGAATTTTTTTCTATTTTTTTCATACGATCCTTGTAATTATGTATGTGAATATGATCAAAATCATCACATATCTACTTTGTCCCTTTTGGATCCCAATATAGAATGTTGGTTAAGGTAAAAATTCAATACATAGAATCCACCAAGTATGAAAACATGTATAATTTGACATATCTTTGGGCCTTTATGTTGAATCTTATAATTTATCTTAGTATGGGAATGTTCATGCCCTCCAAAATTATGGACAACAGTCAGACCCATACCTCATCTTCTTGAGTGATGTATGAAGCCCCATGTATTATGTTCAGTAAGTCCATATCAATTTTAACACCTGTATTGAATTAATAAATGAGAAAATTCTTCTTCATGGAAAATTTATTACTGTTATAGGCCCATTATAGTAGGGTGCTTCCAATATTATTTTTGAAATAGCTACTATCTATTGCCTAGTTATATGGGATGTTTGGTTTTGTAAATATATATAACTTCATGAAATATAGGCTACATAATTAAGCTATAGGATGAACAATATTTCTCTTATGAAATATATCTCTTATAAAAGTGCTTTTTGTAAACAAATTAAACACTAGGTCAATATAAGGGAATACCTCTAATTTTGCTAGTGCTTTATGGAGTGCAACTTCTTTATTTATTAATTGATCATATATGTACTCTATTTTATCTATATATAAGTCATAATCATCTTTATAATCTCAATATGCCTTTACCTCTAAATAAATTACATTATAATTCCTGAATGCTCTAAGTAAAGTAGTCTTGTTAAATTTGGTATCCTTATATTCCTACTTGGTCCCAAAGCAGAACATCAAAGGACTAGGTTCCTAATTTTTTTCTCCATTTTTGAATAATTATAGCTCTATATCAAACTTCAAAATTTAGGGATTTTAGTTTTATAGGGATCTCTAGATAATAGTTCAAAACTAATAATTGGAAAATGTAATTTGATTTAACTTGGGAGCATAACATATATTCCATTTACTTGTCTTACAAATTCATTTCTCAAATCATCCATGTGTGAAAATTAATTACAAAGTAACAACCATTTTTATCCATCCATAAAATTTGCATTTGATTTATGACATCCTATTTCATGAGTTTACTTGACACATGGAACTGTGTTTCCTTATTTAATAGCTTAGTCATTTATTTTATCTTTTTAATATACTTTGGCCCTTTTACACTTGTCAATATGTCTTTGATATGTGTCCTTTTACCTTTTCTATATGTCTCTATAATACACATGACATCTTCCTACTTAGTTTCTTTATTTTCTCCTTTTGTTGAGTCTTTGGTTATATCAATATATGGAGAGTAATAGGATGACACATGGAAGTTGACTTAATAAAATGGCCACATGGCCCCATCAAATTATGACATGTATTAGTTGACTATACAAAGGAGGCCACATGGAACTCTTTCATTCAATCACTTGACATGTATCTTGTCTTTCATATGTTAGATTTTATGCACTAAGATGTTAACACATGGCATGGTCTCATGCATTTAGGTGGTTTCTAGACTTTGCGTTTATCTCCTTTTCTCTAAGCCTACGATCAAGTGAGATTGTGATAGTGGGTCAATCTTTCTTTCTTGATTATTTTATAGAATTATTTTTTGTATTTTTGTTCTGAAAGGTGTGATGCAGTGAGATGGAGACACATGGCATGATCTCTCTCATTTTTGTGGTATTTGGGATTTATAACTTTGTTTTCAATTAAAATCTTATAATCAAATGAATTTGTGATACTTGGCTTGATCTCATATATTTGGCTAGTCATTTGAATATTAGACTTATAATATTAAATTATATTTTGGATGCAACAAAATTAAAACACATTGTAGGATATTACTTAGTTGGGATAACAAAAACTTACTAATTTAAGTATTCATTAATAGTCCATGAATCTTGGGTGAGTAAATGACAATTTTTAGTAATAGGTTGTATTGTAAAGTTTGAAACTAAAAAACTTGAACAATTGTGATTAGTTAGGTTAGTCAATTAAATTTACAATAAGGACCAAAACCTAATTAATATCTCAATTTCGATCCAAAATTTGTGGAGTAAAAGTGAATAAAATTATTCTAGGCTTTAGTGTGAAATTATTTTAGGGTCAATTTAGGTCTTGATAGGGACTAAACATAGGTATTTTTTAAGGCAAATGGGTCCATATTTGATTTATTTAAAATGGGGGATGTTGGTCATAACAATTATGTTTGGAGTTTTTTGAGTTAAAAATGTTCATAGCATGTTCCTCTTATATTTTTATTTTCTTAGAATAATTATTATCACCATCATGTTGTATGTGAACTGATCTTCCCTTGTGGGAAAATGAAATACCTTATTGATTTGGATATAATTTTGATTTCATATGTTATAACCAAAATTTTCCCAATGTAAAATTGTGTTGATATGTATGAGGTATGACCCAAACTTTTGTTTAGAAAACACATGGCTCATAAGCAATTGGTAATATGATATGCCCTAATGAGTCTTTCCAAGTTACCTTATGATGTAAGTATTTGATATTATATCCAAGTTGTGACAAATGGATTACATTATAATAGGTTTATTTTTCCATAGGGTCAATATGGTTATGGTGAAAATAAGTTACAGCCATGAGTAATGTAAATGTTAAGTCCTTTCGGTGAGGATGTTTTTTGCTTGGTGAAATTAGGAGCAATTATGGAGTATGTCCATATAATATTAGTCTTATATTGAGTAACTTTTGAAAATTTTCCACATAAATACTTGGAATGCCACATATTTATTCATTAGGAAATTTGTTCCCATCATATGTATCATTGACAAATATTGTATACTTTATAGGATTTTTATTTAATTTTTTATTATATTTTAGTAGGAAACAAGCATATCTATGCACATTCATATATAAGTGGATAAATGAGGTGTAACATTTATGTACATTCCTTATTTGAGTGGATAAATTATAACTCTACTAAATTTGAATTGTATCTCCAAATCTAAATTTATATATGCTAAGAAATATTATGTATTTTAAAATCAAATAGCATAATCTTGAAGAAACTCATCATCATGTTGCTTGAAATTTTGTAGCTATTCTAATGTAAACTTGGGTACTTTATGTGTATTAAATTATAAGAAGAAAACATCCTCTAATTTCTCAATTGTACTTAAGGAACTATTTGGTATGTTATAGAACAAATCCCAAGCTTCTTATGTGAGGCTTCCATGGAATGTTTTTAACATTATCCGCTCATCTTTAGCCCAATGATCAAAATATGTACATATTGAATTATATGGTTGAAAAGATATTATTTTCCAGAAAAAAGGTAACATTAGAATGATAAAATATTTTGGATAAGTATATTCAAATACACATTATAGAAGAGGTTGATTTTTTATGATCTTATCATTAATAGTAGCATTATAGGATAACATTTGTACTTTGATAAGTGATACTTGCCTTTAGATTTATCCTATAGTACTCATCATAGACACAAGATAATTATTAGGAATTATTGAGGTTCGTAATGATGTAATCATTGGTTTAAATTCACCTTCTATTTGAAACAAAGGAATAATGGATGTCTCATCATTATGAGTAATTTTTTTGAGTTTTGAATGATTTGAAAATTTTAGAACCTTCAATACTTTAACTTCATTTTAAAGTGATGAAAATTTTGGTAATGGTACCTTTGTTGGAAAATTTGGAACCTTTGAAAATGTTATATCATTTAAAACTTTTAAAATCTTTGGTAATGGTATATTGTTTAAAAAAACTGCAATAATTGGTAATGGTACCTCATTTAATAATTTTGGAATCTTTGGTAATGGTACATCATTTAAATTTTTTTGAATCTTTGGTAATGGTACATTGTTTGGAAATGTTGGAAATTGGGGTAATAGTAATTAATTTGGAGTTTACAAGGAAGTAATGATATTTTTATGAATATCTCATAAATTTTCATAATAAAACGAATCAAAATTTGGCCCATGTGTATCCAATATAATTTTAGGAGGTGGAGGGACATGTTGACCATCATCATGATGTGATTACCTAAATTTTTTATTACTAATAGCATAGGACATGGAAGCCAACATAGGTTGTTGGTGAATAATGGGAGCAGGATGATTATTATTAAAATATTTAATGGTAGGTGGCTCAATGAAATAAGTCAAACATGCTTGATTTTGTTCATTTGGTAAAATTTGAATTTTATTGTGCTTAATATTTATTATTTTATAAAGATACACCTCTTATTGCTCATATGTTATACATTATACTTAATTTGACACATTTTTCCATTGGGTAATCCTTCATTTTATCTATGGTAAAAGAAATAATGAAATAATCCAACAATGATATATAAAAAAATTTGAAGCTAAAGAACCCTAGAGTAATAATTATTTCATAAGAAGATTTAGAGGTTGGGTTCACCAAATGTTCAACCTTTTTTAAGAATGGTGGGTGTTAAATGGGTATAATAGCCTAATTAAATGGATAAGTAAAACTTTACTAAAGTAGCCCAACTAAATTAATTCAAATAACACAATATTCTAAATTAGAAAATTACCAAATATAGAAAATACAATTCTAATTTATTTTTTGATAATTACAACACAAATAAGAGATAATACTTAGCTTGTTTGGATGTGTAGATAGATTTAAGATTTATAAAGGTGGAATTAGGTAGACTAATGCTCAAGATCTACTTGTTATATTTTGGAAATATTATTTTTGGAGGCCTATACACTTGAGTTGACATGTGGACACTTACATCAATGCATATGTTTGTGGTTCAATGATTGTGTCCTATACAAAATAATTTTTGCATTGAAAAATTAACACATGTGTCTGTTAGGATTTTTTTTCCACATTTTTTTATGTATCTGGATTAAATGCACAGACTCCATATGACTACGTATAGTTCAAGCCCTAGTTATTCATCTTAGCTTAGGTCACCTTGCCAAAAAAGGGTTAGTGAGCTCATGAATTCAAGCTAACCTCAAAGACCCTTTTTTTAATGAGTTTTACCTACATAGCCAATACTCTAAAGAGTGATTTAGACTTATGTAGTTCTCCCCTAAGTATAGGTTTATGTGTACACAAGGGTGAAATGTGATATATATAATGGCATATAATGATCTAGCTTGTAACTTGAAAAATATTTATTATGGGTTGTTATTTGAATGCTTCAGACCTATAATATGACTAGTCTTATGATTGATATATAAATAGGTAATAGTAGGGTAGTATAACTCAATCTTGTAATTGATTAAATGAGCTTAAATAGGTGTTTTCATGGTATTTTATAGATAGATAATGAGTGGGATTTTGATTTTTATTTATACCATAACATTTTAAAATATATCACATAAGAATTAGATAAGATAAATAGGTCAACCCATACATTTAAAAATATTTTAAATTTGGATGACTTTTGAGGTACAGACACTTGATAAGGAAACTAGATAATAGCATCAATGTCAGTGTCCCTTTGTAAAACATAACTATTTGATAGGTTAGAAAACTAATGAAGAATTGCAACTAATAGCAAAGGATATAAATTATGTTTTAATACTTTTATAGTGTTTAGTTGATCTAGGTCATTTGAATGATAGGGTTGGTCTATAAGATAAGCAGTTAGGCATAGTAAGATAGTGAATGTGAGCCTCTTAATAGTAGGAGGTTATAGAACTAAAAGGTAGAGCCATGATTGGTATTTTTACGTGTACAAGACTGAGATGTTATATATAATCAAATTTTAGTATCTACACCTTTTTAATTATTTTAAGGAATCTTTCATTACCTCTAGAAAAATTTTAGCTAGTTAAACCAAGGTGTGGGAGAATATGACCTTTGGTTATGGTTTGGGTCATATAATCCCAGCTTATTACATGTGTAAAACTAAGGTTCCCTATCTATAACACACCATATCATGGTTAGGATTCCTTATTTGTCTTCAAGTGACTAAATCATGCTAAAATATCCATAAAGAAATAAATGGTCCATAAGATGGTGCCTCATTAGCCACCACCAAAGAGTTGTCCTCTCAATGAAAACACTAAAAGTGTAAAGGTTGACAAGATTAAGGATTTCCCCATTAAAATTAAAGATTTTCCAAAGAACATTCTTAGATGGGTCCACACCCCACTCTATCACAAATGATGCATAAATCAGTGAAATCATTTTAATGGCACTACCACATCCTACATCATGTATGAAAATATGACAAATATCACTTGGACAAATGATTTTATATTCCATTTATAGATTTAAACTGATAATCTTCACCTCATATAGATAAAGGATATGTATATCTTAAAATATATAACAAATGTAATAAACTAATTACTTATAGATCAGGTCAATTAAACCAAAAACATTCCAAGAGAAAACATTCATTGGAAAGTATCAATATTCATGGTTTCTCCCTGTTGGCATTCTAATATTTTAAAGTGATTACTCAATAACTTTATTTATTTTATCTTAGCTAGAAAGTTTGTAAGCACAATAAGTTGGTAGTTAGTGTGTAAAAAATCGTCCTCATCACTATTAAGAGGACTCCATGATATTTGAGCCACTTGGTGGTTTGGAGGAGGAGTATCTTATGCTTGGGGAATCAAGATAAGATATTTATGTGATCATGTGTCTTATGTTTGAAATATATAGAATCCAGGAGCTAAAGATTCTTGAGGTTTAATAATTTCATTAACAAAGTGAAGATAACTTGGCATATCTTAATTAGGGTTTGTCTAAGGACCTAAGGTGGGGTCAGTGGTGGTGGAGTGACTACACTAGTAGAGGTGGGAGGCTTAGGGTTAACAATAGGTGATTTAAGGATATGATTATTTAAATTATTTATTTGACCCACCACCTACCAACTATCATTAGCTCCTTCCATGGGGTGGGTGGTCTTATCATAAATTTAAGTATAAGATTCAAGGCATCCATGGGTGGGTATTCTTTAATCATATGGTCTAAATCCTGACATCTAAAATAGGTATTAGGGTGATTAATATAAATCACCCTCTACGTAAACTATTGCTCACCAATTTAGCTATCAATACTTTCATGGAGGTCTTATATGAGGTCAACCTTGATATAGATGTGACATTGAGTGTGGGTGAAAAATAAAATCTTGATTTTCAAATAGATGAAATGACCTAATGGTTTTATGAATTGTTTCAAAAATGAAAAATTGCATAGGTGAACCAAGAAACTCAACCTGAACATAGACCATAATTTTGGATTTGTCTAAAATAACAAAGTCATGTGTTAAGGGGGAAAAGACAAGAAAATATATTCTTACATAACATATACCATGATTATGAATAGTAAACACTTCTCAACATTATCAAACCTAAAATAAAAATACCTTAGTTAAACTTTGAATCCCTATAATATTAATGCCATAAGGGTACCAATTGGTTTGCACCTATCTAAAAATCATGGATTTAGTAGGGATACAGAACAGAAAATATCTAATAAGTGTATGAGTTTTAATCCAATCACAAACATTATAAAAAGTGGGTAAATCAATTAAAACATCATCAGGATATTCTCAAGCAAAAGTTACATTACCTTATGAAAAACTTTTGAAACAAATTTGTGAGCCCACATAGATACCATGGTTTCTTCTTCCAAGTTAAGCCACATCCAATGATGTGGGATCTTAATAAGGACACTTTAAATAAAAAATTTGACCAAAGCATGGAAACTAAATCTAAAATCAATAAATTCAAGTAAAGTTAGAAAGATAGTCTTGTAAATCCAAATAAAATGATGTTGGTATGATCATAAACTAATTTTCATAATTGAATTTATAAAAAAAGTGGAATCCATCTTCTTCAATCAAATTTCATTTATATCAGTCATCATTATGTCATAAACATCCTCAAACTCATTTATGTGTTCTTGAATAATTTATAAAAGGATTCTTTCATATTTACCAAGTTACTCTAGTTTTAGCATCATGTGCAACAATTATTATACTACAAGTTTCAATTTTTCCATGAGGTTATTTCCAAATTACATCAACCTAAACACACACTTGTGAATAATCCATTTAAACCATATTATCAAAATTCTAAAATTCATCCATATAATACATTAGATCCTTTTATATTTACTCATTCCCTCACATAGATCTTATATGTTCTAATCTCCTATCAAATTACTCTTGATCACCTATAGGGATATATTTTAAAATTAAAATATTCCCACTTCTATTGGCATTTATCTAGGATTGACCACCATAGTTTTTCCATAATAATTTTTATCGATTTTTTTCTATTCTCCCTTTACCCTTACAAATAGTTTTTTGGGGAGTTCAAATTCTAATGACTCTATGTGGGTATCCAAAATGCTTTTGATCTTATAAAAAGCTCACATTAACACATTATCATGTCAAATCATTCCCATGTCACATGTGATTATATAATATCTATCTCAGAACTTAATTTCTATGTGAAATTCTCTTTATCAATCACCATCACATCATCTGACTCTTTCAATTATTCCTACACAACATTATCCTCATTTTAATTTCATTATGCACATCATTTATCACCACCAAATTTGGTCATTCTCTTTTGAAATATTTCCTCAACATTTGTATGACCATGTTTTGTAACCCCATTGACATGTTTTTATTTTGTTGATCTTTCATCCTCTTGAATTAGCTTAGTTCTCACTCTACCACTTTGTTGTGCATCTTCTTCCTTATGTGGTGTGTCCTTTTGTGGATATATTTTGGTCCTTTTTATATTATATCTCCCACTTTTGATTTTTTTTTCATTTTTCACATTTTTTGTATAGTTGAATATGCAACATTCACCTCCTAAGGGTCTTAAATATTCCTTGGAAAACTTGTTTGTAATGAGCTCATCCAACCAAGATATCCAAACAAGGAGCATGTTTAATTCCACTAGTTGGGTCTTGTCATAGATTATTGGCTAATCTTACATTAACTTTTGTTTTTTTACATTAATGATAGGTTATCTAAACTTTTTATAATCTTGGGCCTTCATCCTTATTTCTCGATTGATTGGAGTTTACATACTAGTTCATTTTATGGAGCAATTTCCCCTACAAGATAAAATGGGGTTCTCTATAAATTAAATTTTGAATTTAGGTATTCCTTCATTAATTTAATGTCCTCCATGTGTATCTCTTTTGTTGATTCCATTATTTTATCTTCCATTTGTGTTGAGACATTTCATTTTACATATTTTTTTCATAATTGGCTACACAACATTCACCTTCTATAACTCTTAACAAGTTGTTGGAAAAATTATGCATGGTGAGATCAACAAACCAACATATCCAAACTAGAAACATGTGTACATCCATTAATTTAGTATTTTTATAACTAAATAACACTTATTTCACTACCTTGTGTTTTATGTAAAATAATAATAGGTTCTCTAACCTTTTTCTAAATTGAGGCTTTTGTCCTTATGTATTGATGGATTGTAATATGCATATTAGGTTGTTGGCATGTTGCCCTTTAAGTATTAATTTTTTCTGTAGGATAAAATGAGGTTTTTCATTTATAAAATTTTTGACTCTTCCTTCATCATTTTACTTTTCCTCTACCTTGGACCACCTAATTTTGATAGAGTGTCTTCTTTCTTTCCTCCTCTAATATTCTCTCCATATCACATTCATCAATTACCATTTTCCCTTCTATTGGTCTCATTTGTACACGTTTATTCAATATTTTCTTGCACTTATTTTTGGGCCTCAACATGCATGTTATGTTATAATCATGATTTCCCACTTTCACAAATAATGGTGGATTAATTTGAAAACTTTCACTTTACCTAATATTTTGATCTTATTTTTGGCCTTTGTCTTTTATACTTCACTTCTAACATATATGTCAGTCCATCAAATATTGAAATCATGTTGTGAACTACTTTTGTCCTTGGTAAATATTTCACCCATATATTTTAACATCCAAATAGAGTACTCTAACTACATATGGAAATTTAAACCTTGGATGTTTAATCCTTCTCTTTCTTTAACTACTCATTTTAAATGTGGTCAACATATAGTATGCCATTACCTAAAATTGATTACATATCTTAGAGTGTTTAGGAAATTTTCATGGTTTTTATAATCTACCTTGAATTATTCTTTTACATTATCATATCATCCTAAAATTATTATTCCTATATAGATCACTTATTTGATGTTTGAAATTATACTCTACATACTTTTATGCACAAGATCCTTCTCTAAGCATTGGAGTGAACCCAAATGTTCCTTTTGGCACTATAATCTCCTTAATAATCATCATAATCATGATTTTACCTCACAAAAACTATTTACATCAATGTTTTCATCATCATAGTCATCACCACTTATTTTAAAATATACTTGGAATACTTAAATTTTACCCCATAATATGAAATTTATTGTGCCAATTAAAGTACTTCCTTGTTAAAAATCAAGAACTATCCTAGAGTGACCATATTGGAATTTATTAAATGCATAGTAAACTTAATTTTTAATGTATAAAACTAATTTAATTTGATCATTGAGCTTGTCATTGGTACTCCCATAACCATTTATATATCCTTTATCTCATTTTTCATTTTAAACACCCTTCACACATCGACCACCTCATTTTTAAGATTCATTATCCTACTAATCTACTTAGATAATATTTTAGTTCAGTGCCCCATAATATTCATCCTTTTGTTATGGGTTCATGATAAAAAAAATTTACTGATTATTCTAATTTTATGAATAAATTTAATTTAAGAACTCTTGTCAATCCCAACCTTTTTCATTCATTTTTTAATTCCTTATTTTTTCCCATCTTGGTATGCAACTCACCTTATATTAATAACTAATATTCATTATTTATTTGGTTTAAATCCTTAATTATTTAGAATCTTAAATAAGTTATCAAGGTATCCTTTTCATGTATTACCTTTGGGAATTTCATTAGTGGTACAATGAATGGAAGCTTGTTCTCCATTTTTATCTTTTTTGTTGGTGGTAATATTTCTAGTATCCACATCCTTACTTTTGTCTCCTCTTCTTCATATTATTTATTTATATTAGTTAAGATCCACTCCTCACATGTGACACTACTAACCATTTATTTCTAACATTGTAGGTCATCATGACTTATTCCTTGTTAATAACCATACATATAATATCATGAATACATTAAATAATATACATAAAAATATATATTTTACAACAAAATATATGTGTGGACCAAATTCCCTAATATGATTTGTATTTATAAATACCATTAAGGTATGGGAACACCATACCACACATATAATAAAGTAAACCATCCATATAATATGTTCAATAGAATTAATATCAACACATAAAATATATTAGTGTGACAAGGTGCCCTAATATGCAATATATCTAGAATTATAATGATAAACCTTAATGTAGGGCTACACTCTACATTACTCATTTAGGAAGGAATAACTCCATAATTATATTATGAATAGAAGAATCACAACTTACTTCATATCTTTTTCAATGGTATTAATCTCCTTATAAAGACCTATATCACTAATACTGGATGGGTAAAGTATAAATCCCTATACAAGTTAACTCATTTCCCAATATAATTAATTACAAAATTTACCCATATAACTAATTAAGGGGGATGTGTGCCACATGTTGGAATCTCCATCAGCCCATATAAATTATAATAATAGATCTATATGTGCATGAAATTCCCCCCCCCCCACCCCACCCCTTAACATGTTTCACCATTGAAACATGAGAAGAATCCAAATAATAAAAAATTAAGTCAATACAAATATGATGCCATGTCCTAACATCCATCCACCCATATGTGATCTCGTTGGATGATTGTTCTTTGAACCTAGTTTTTGATTATAATACACTACTCTAATTCCATCTATAACCATATTTTTTCCTCCTTGGATCCCATTCATATCCATATTTATTTCACCTATGATTTCATATTCCATATGTGTTTCTTCTTTGAGTCCATGTATAGATATAATGATTATTCATTTGGTTCCCTATACACCCATAGTAATTACTATTGTGTCACTCCTTGACATTACTCATATAACTATTTCCTCTCATGATGATTTTAGTTTATATATTCCATAATTTGAGTATCCTTTATTGATACTTTGACATTTTCAAACCTTTCCTCTTCTAGTGCATGTTTAACCCTAAAATGAAATAATCAGGGTATGTATTTCACTCTAAGATTAGGGTTAAGAATATAGAAATGAAATGGCACAAGGGTGATAACCAAATATATATCAAGCCAATTAGATGTTAAACTTAGATATAAGCATACATTTTATCCATTATGTTGAAATAGTCTAAATATGGAAAGTATAACTAGGCTAGATATAGAAATGATAAGTAATAGATTGTTATATGTTAATGTAGTTTTAAATCTAGAACACGTTGTGATAAGGAAAGGAATACAATTTTGGGATAGATGCCATATTCTATATCTGGTGCTTCTAGCTATCTAGATAATTACATCAGCCATGGATGGTTGCATCGACACTATTATCTGATTCTGATGCTAGTTTCCTATATAGAATATCTAGTGAAATAAAATGTGACCACCTAGGTGCTTCTAGGTTTGTATTTACCTTCACTCTGATGAATTCATATATATATCATGGACTATCACTCCTTGTGAATTAGTGTTGAGCTAACCCCAATGACCTACATAAATAATACTCTAAAAAGGGCCTCAAATTGATGTAGTTCTACCCTATGTGTTGGCTTGTGCATGAATCATGGAATTCGTGTAAATTAAGTACAACACTAACCTAGATTATAACTTATCAAATAATAATCTTGGGATATTCCTTTAATACTTCATACCTATATATGTGGTATACTTATTATTGGTATGGAAATAGGGAAGCTTTGATCATTTGAATTCTTGATAGAGTGATTTTTGATAAGTGCCTTGGTTTATTTGGTATTTTCTAGGTGAGAAATGAATGAAGGTTGATATTTTATTTATATCAATCCCTTTGGAATGATAAATCACATTAAATCACTTAGGATGACCATTAGGATATATTTCATTTGAAAATTATATGAATTTATGGTATCGAACACTGACATCAAGGTAATAAAGTAACATCAATGTTACTATTTGTCCCATATGTTAGTGTCTAGGGAATAGTAAAATAGGTATAAGATCAAAACTTACAGAGGTATAAGATAAATACATTTTAAGTATTCTAGGCAACATAGATTGCTTATGTCATCAATATATTACTAGCCATACTAAGAGATAGGAAAATGGGCACAACATAGAGTAGATGTGAGGCTTGATGAAATAAATAAAGTGTAGAACTAAGAGAAACAATCAAGGTTTGAGTAATGAAATTATTAGTTTAAAGGAAAGGAATAAGTAATTGGGTGTGTATACACACCTTATCTTTACTTGAGTTAAATTTTAATACTTTGTTAGTGACTAACCTAGAACCAAGAACATGTTATAGTGTAAAATGAGTGCATATAATTTGGGTTAAAATTACTTAAAATTGAAAGAGCAAGGTTTAGGAGTACACATGTGTGTCAATATAATTGCCTTGTTTATTGACAAATTATTTTTCAAAAGACGTATCATTATAAGACTCTAAAATTAAGATTAGGATAAATATAGATAAATATTTAAAGCACATATATCCAAGGAGATAGAGAGATAAAGAGATATTGGAAGTCACAAGCCCCTAACTTATGACCAAAAATGAGTTGCCACCTAACCGTTGAGATTAGATCAATCATGCAACCCAATGATACTTATAAATAAGTGAGGTTGGATGGTCAATTATAACCTAAAAATTTGGAAATGTTGAGTGATTTCATCAACTCAACCATATCAAAAGTTGAACCAACTACTACAATATATTGGATCAATTTGGTCTATAAAAATCCACAAAGTATCAATACATGTAATGATTTTAGAATATAAAACTCATTTGGATTTTATAATGTTAGGCACAAGTTGCATAAAATATGCACCTTAAATATGTCTCATGATTAAATTGTGTATAACATGGTACCGATATATATAATTCTACCATAGTTATGAATCTAAATCATATAAAATATGTGTTTTGGCTAATTCAGATAACAATGTAAGGTGGATTACATGATTTCAAATCATGCCCCCACTATATATGGAGAAATGTGAAAATTGATATAATTACCAATGTGGAGGACATGTTTTCAAAACATACAACCACTATAAACTAACGATGTTGAATACTGAATAGGTGTTGAGATTGTGCTTCCAAAGCATGCCCCCACTAAATTTGTGAACTGATATAAATATTGTATACCAAATAAATGTGGATAACATGCTTCCCAAGCATTCTCCCACTAAATATGAAAATTGTGAATGTGAGGACTCCATGTCCATATGACATGCCCCCATTAAATCTACAGACTGATATAAGTACCAAATATTGAATGAGTATGGGGAACATGCTTTCAAAGCATACCCCAATTTAATCTAATAACTATTCCAAGTGTGGAGAACATGCTTCCCAAGCATTACAACACTAATATTCCCAAATTTTAGATGATTTAAAGATAGGAACTAAGAGTTATCTCACCTCAAAATGGTAAAACAACAATAAAATCTGTAAATTTAACCATGTAGCATATAGAAAGAACATGTCTACGTAACTATATTATGTTAGTTTGTGGAGCTAAAAGCTTCAACTATGCAGACATGGAGGAGTTTGTTGAGTTCCAGGGATACCGGTGTCGACAGTGTAACTGACGTCGGTCATCTACAGTGTAAAAGGGCAACTGGCATCGGCAGGAGGTCGGCCAACGTCGGTCATCTCCAGGTAGATAGGGACTGATGTCGGTCACCTGTGGTAGTTCCAAAACTATTCGTTGCATGAACAGTTAGTTTGTTGAACTGAGTGTTTGCATGTAAAGGCTATTTTTGGTCTTGAGTTGCGTGTCTAATTATTGTAAATTAGAAGTCTAAGTTATTGTTTAGTGTGGGATCTATTTATAGACCCATTGGTATGTATTGTAATCATGAGCAAATAGAGGAAGGCAAGGAAGATCCTTCCAATTGTAAGAACAGGGTGATCTGCAAGTTATTGCAAGATCAAGGAGAAGTTCTACATGTGTAAGTAAGATAATTTGAGTTGCAGGTTGTTGCAAGCTTATGGGAGATCTACTTGAAGTACTTTGAGTACTTATGTACTGGCAGGGTTATTACTGACTGGTTGGAGGTGAACACCAACTCTATGTTTGAGTTGTGTGTTGGGACCATTTTTGGTAGGAAAGTGAACTCTTGAGAAGAATTACTATACACTTGGTGTGGGTAGCCTGAAAGGTGTGGAAGAGTGTGGCGTCTCTTCATTGTATTCTTTTCTGAATGAGTATTAATACAATTTGTGTTGTCTCTCATATTTTGTGTCATTTGTGAATTCTAGTTACTTATTGCTTATGGTTAATTCCACATGTTTAGTTGCTAATACAAGGTAATCATATTGTGCTCTTATTGAGGA
The DNA here is from genome assembly GCA_037957365.1 of Torreya grandis. NCBI lineage: Eukaryota > Viridiplantae > Streptophyta > Pinopsida > Cupressales > Taxaceae > Torreya > Torreya grandis. Next base: position 2,165,187 of record JARHVA010001923.1, read on the forward strand.
GCAAGATCCTAACAAGTGGGATCAGAGCTATTTGTTGTTCTTGATTCCCCATCATATTATTGAAGTGCATAGAACCAATGTGATAACATGTAAGCCTAAGATGCACGATACATATCATGGAAATATATATATAGTAATAGTATAATCATAACAAGAAAAAAAATCTTGCACATAAGAGCACCCAAAAGTAAGTCAAGAGACAATCGTCTAAGGGGACTAGAAACAAGGGGTGTGTTCAAATACTACACAATCAAAGGGACATGACTTAGTCAAATGTCCATGAAATTAAGGATGACATATTCAAATTTCCATACAATAATAAATATCATATGTAAATGTCAATGCATGCATACATAGGAATGAGGGCCAAAAACAAAGGAACATATTCAAATTCTTGAACAAGCAAGAAAAGACACTCAAGGAAGTGCATAAATTGAAGCATAAGAAATTAACATAAACATATCATAGTGGCCCATGGATCCAACATGCTATAAAAATATGTCAAATGTATAACATGTGAACTACCATGTGTAAGATATACTCATGGATAATAGGCATGTGTAATTACATATATAGGCTCAAACATGATAGTGTAGAGTGATCATTGAATCTTATAACTTATGTGTATCTATATCAAAGAAGCAAATGCCCCTAATGTCAATATGGAATGAGTATATGGAAAGCACAAAATATAAAATATGAGTGTATCATGTATATGTGAATTCATGTATGAAACCTAATGTAGGAGTGTGACACATGTGTATGTAGGAGTAACTGAGTGTGTGGCTCACTAATATGGAAGTAACACATGGATGCCAAAGAGCTAATATAACATGTAGGTGTCGAAATTGTTTTTGTATTTTTAAATGTTTATTTTTTAATTTTTTGGTATGTTTGGAATTTTTTTTATAGTAAAGATCATCATATGATTCCATCTAATGGATGGTCATAGATATCTTCCCCCACTATGAACCTTACAACCTTAAGTTGGATATTTTACATTATTTGCATCATGATTAGATAATTTAAAAAGTTACATAGCATATTCCTCCTCATGTTTTTCATGTGTAGTATAAGATATAGTGATATAATTTGGAGTATTCATGAGAAAATGAAATACCTTGTTGAGTTCAGTCAATTGTTTATTCTATTTAGTATAGCCAAATAGTTTTAAGTGTAAATACATATAGAGATGTGGTAGGCATAAACCAAACCCATGTTTAAATTTATTTAGGACCACATGTTGGAAGTATATCTAATAATGTGGGGTGAATCAGTTGCATAAAAATATTCCTCCAATTTAACTTAATATTCATGAAGCATTCATTCACTTTCATACACCAATTAATGCACACTTAAGCATTTATGAAAGCAAACATTATAAGGATCTGAGATATATATGGGAAACCCTATAGGGGGAGAAAACACCATGATTAAAAACTTTTAATACTATCATATAAGCAATTAATAAACCTTTTATTGAGGCACCAACCCCATAAGGAGTACCAACCCCTCACTTAGTCAAGTATCAACTCAACTAGTGCATTTAGCAAGCTTCAACCTGTAAGGAGGCTCCAACCCCCTAAGAAACCAAGTACCAACTCAAATAAATTGAATATATGGTCACCATTTGACACTTTTTTATTACTCAAATAAATATTATCTCCTCTATTTTCTCTTCTCACACTTCTTTCTCTCTCAAACAGCCTATTAGGCATTTTCACTCAATTAGCCCTCTCCTTGGCAAAATCAGGTCAAATAACCTTGATCAACACCTATATAAACATAGTTATATACTCATGGAATATTAATTTCATATATATAATTATATTTAATCCATTAAAATATTCTCAAAAAACTCTATATCCTTTTCTCAATTGCTCAATACTCTAACTAGTCAAAATAGGCTTATTAGGCCTTGACTTTATACTTGATTCTTTCTCATACCCATCTTGGTTATAAAAGGAGATAAATATACTTGTATTATGATTTAAATATACTTATACACATGTTTCAAAATTTAAAAAAACATTTCATAGGTCGGTCATTACCCTTAAGGGTTAAAACCACCATTAGGCCTAATAAAGACCTAATGCAATTAGGCCTTCCCTAAGAACATGTTTCACTTAGACCTAATTTGAGCACTTTGATCCTTAAAAAATAGATTAAAAACTTAATATTTAACTTTAATATACCTTTCATAATCTAGTATTATTTTCCCAACACCATTTGACTCTTTTCACTCCTTAAACCATCCAATTAAATCTATTCACCATTAGGCCTGCTTACTGCCAGAAAGTCTAGTTTACAAATATGAACCATATACAGAAATTTGAAACATAAACCACACATAAAATCATATTTATATTATTTAATACATAAAATACATATCCATATGATTTTTTTTCACCACATAGGCCAAAAGGCCTTAGGAACACTCCTGCAAATGGCTCACTTAGAACCACCAAACACTGACAACAAACAGTCAAAAACATTTGACTCTCCATACTTGAACAGGACTTCCAATGAGAAAAAATACATTAAAATTATCCTATGATATATTTATAACACCTTAAATATAATTTTATCCTCAAAATTAGTGTAAAATGACTCAAAAACATCATTTTCACACACACACACAAAGTTGCCTATAGCATCAAAAACATAGTCAATAAAATCAACTCTTATAACACATATAGTAAAACTTATGTGATATAAAAATGGGTTTTTATGAACATTTATCATCCTTATATAATATATAAAAATATATATTTCATGATCACATATTAATATTGGTCTTACAGACCAATCTCACTACTTCACTCTAGACATACTTCATTATGTTAGATAGACCACTTTGATGACAACTTTTTGCTTGAGTATAGGAATCATCAAAACTTACACACAAAGAGGATAATATGGATAATATTTAATAATTACCCCATGCATTAGGATCCATCCATTTTCTTCTGCAACCAATCCCTAATCTCATTCTCATTCTCACCTAGTTTTCTCACTATTTTGCTCATTAGGCATGTTTAGTGATAAGCCAACTTATATTATTAGTTTAGAAAATTTTTGGTCTAAAACCTACTCAAAAAATTTAATGGGAATAAATTTTAATTTTTAAACATCATTATCCATCCATTTTCATGATTTTGTCTGGTAAACCCTGCCTACTACATCAAAATTCTAGAAAATAAGGGTTTTCCTCTAGATTTTACTCACTAACAACACAAAATAAAACCACTTGAGGAAACCTTGAAGATTAATTTACATTTTACAAACATTAATCTATTTTTAATAGGACCATTTTTATCCATAACTGATTATATATTTCTTATTGGGTCATTCTAAGGGTTTTGATTGGTTTCACTTCTTAACAATCATTCATAAAGGATTGCCCCTCATCTCCAAAACCAAAGACAAAAAAACAATATATGGAAATTTCCCAACTTACATGAAGTTCTCAGGCTATCATAAAAATTCTTCATATGCCAAAAATTAAAATAAATATAATCTCAAGTCTGTAACACCCCATTCTGTACACATAGGGAATCTTATCATAGGTTTTCATGCTTTTTCCTTTAGGTATTGACTTCAAAATTTGTCCACACACTTAACATGACCTCTCACACATATTTTAATGATTTCAATATGTTTTTCACCTTTATAAATGATCTTTACCCTTTATTAGGCCACTATAGGTCAGTTTGTACATTAGGCCTTGCTCTACCAATCATACTTAAACTATGATCATGCTTTGAAACCTCATGAACTATATTCAAAGGCACATACACATGTCATATGACCTCATAAAATTTTCATACAATACCAACCTTGCTCACACAAGTCTCAAATGTCTCAACTCACATGCTACTAGGCCTATGTCATTTCACTAGGTCTTTCAAGTAAAGACTAAGCCTCAAAACTAGACCTTACAACTCATCTGTAAGATTCTTTGTCTCTTGCTCATTGTTAACATATATTAGAAAATTTTCTCATTCCTATACTAATCCAATTACAAATATTTACCATGATTCATGTATACATCTTCTTCATAGAGCTAAGCTAGGCTACTCAAGATACATAATACTCAGAGTTTAGACACAAACAAACTAAATCTCAATGATGTCATTATTCAAACATGATTCTATAAAGACAAAGCTACTCTCAATAAAATTATTCTATTTATCATGTCACAACCTTATACCATACCTCATATATAAAACAAGAATTTTCTAACCCATGTGCTTACCTTGTATGCTCCTCAGTAGTAGAATTCAATCAAGAAGCTTCCCTTATTTTTTGAGCATGATCTTGACATGTCATTAATCCTCTGATAAAGTACCTAGTTTCCTTAAAATTTTCTCTCAATAAAGAGACCAAGATTCTTTGTCACACCTCACTTCACCAAGCATGACATCAATTTTGACTTTGGACATAAAGGATATTCAATTCAACTTTGACATCAATAACAACAACAATGCCTTAATACCAATACTCAGAACATACCTCAACAACACAAGTAATTGGTATCATTATGTTTCATAAGGAGTATTTAAAACCTCATTTGTTTCATAATTTTGTTAGATTGAAGCCCATCTATTTAGTGCCTTATATTGCAAATAGTTTTTTGCTTGTGTAGTATTGTTGGTGTGTAGGGTTTTTCTATACTTCTAACTAACTTTTTTAGGTGTTTTATTTGGTCATTTTGGAATTTAGTCCCACATTCCGAAGTATGTTGATTTATGCCTATATTTCACCTATTTTTAGAAATTTATTCCATCATGCATGAGGATGTGATGTCTTATTTATCTTTCTCTTACATATGTACTTCTCCTAGTGTAAACTATTCATATAGAATATTTTGGAGTCTTGTCGATTGTGGTGAGCTACTTAGTTGTGATTTGTGTAAAAATTGAGATTTTTGAGATTTGAGACTTTTTTATGCAATCCATTTCCATTTTTGAATACATCTATTGTAGTTTCTACTCATTTCTTGATTTTTATCTTCAATAGATTTGTGTGTCCAATATTATTGTCATCAGTTTTAGATGTCCATTTTTGGGTGAATCTTACAATAATATCTCTCAAAAAAATATTTTTTTATAAAAAAAATCAAAACACATTAATATAAAAGAAATATTTTTTTTGGCATACCTTGTATTTTCACCTAATGAAGATGAAGGGTGAGGCCTAGTTTAGAAAGAGGCCAAACCCTCACCCACAAGCAAGACAATTTTTCTTTTTCTCCTTCCTGACTCATTTTTTGCACTTATTCTCTCCTTTTAGATGAATTATCACCAAATCCTAATGTCCCTCTTGTATTTTTTTTATCACATGTGTTTCCCAATTTGACATCACAAGCACTAATTACTCATAGATGCATTCTCATATGAGTCCAATGTCCAAAATTGAGTGTGATATGTACTTGAAAACTTTGGGGGTCATTATTGATTATATTAGGGGGGATTGTTATGAGCCTTATATTCTCTCCTGTGTACACATAATTTTATCAAATTATGTGTCCCATTTTGGTTATCACTACACTAATTTATCTTATATTCTTGGATGCATTATTAGCTAAGTCTAATGTCCATTCTCTAAGTATGCATTATCACTAGTACAATGTTTTTCTCATTGCACTTCTTCAGTGTCTTCTCTCAGTCATGTTGACTCCACTTGAGAGATACTAATGGATGAGGAGATTTTATTCTACACTAGTGGTTCTTCTTGGAAATAATAGTTATGATTCATGATGGATGTACATAGAATGCTTGCTCATGAAATAGGAACTTATTTCATGTTTATATGGATAAATTACTATTCCCATTTACCCTTATCAATACAATGATTGGGAAAACTCTTTTGATTATGTCTATGGTCATTTATTGATGCATATTTCATGGTATCTACACCACCATGTGGAGTATATAGAGTGTCCCTCCACTATTTAGAGCACTCTTCAGTCTCTTTTCAGAGATCCTCTTGAGATTTATATCAATCCTCTTCCTATTGTCTCTTTAGAGACTATAACACTCTCCCATCCTACATCAGAGGACTCTATCATTTCTAGAGAGAGTACACTTAATGATATCATTGAAGACTCATATCTTCATGTATATATTTATTATGTGGATTTGTGTACATCATCTATAATCTCTTATTTAGTTTTGAGAGTTGTTGAGCCATTCTCTCCACTTCACATGGACATTATTTCAATGAATGTTCCATGTCCTTATTTTTATAGGTCTAATTTAGTGGCATTACATTTATTTCTTATGAATGATCTTGTCAAACTTATACAACAGATCAGATTTGGACCATATTTAGAGAACTTTATATTTCTACCCTTATCTTCCATTGTGGAATGGGTAGACTTTTAGTACACATATTATGTTATTCCTTTGGAAAAGGGAAGAAAAATTATTCAATGTACATGGAGCTTATAAATTATTTAGGTATAGGATATCATTATTGGCATTGATCATCTTATGAGTTATACTTAGAGTGTAGAATCTTCAACATCATCTTTGGGGGGGGCTTCTATCCTTCTCTTTTTTTTTTTCAGCGGGGGGGAATTTTTCATATGGGTTTTATAATTTTATTTAATTTATGAGAATTTATTTTTACTTGGGTACCTTATTAGGCCTTTTTTTTGGGACCCATTTCTTCTACCCACCTAAGCTATACTTAAGGGAGGCTATTGGTGTGTAGGGTTTTCCTACACTTTTGGTTACCTTGATTAGGTGTTTTACTTTTTCATTAGGGAAGTTAGTCCCACATGCCTTAGGATGTTTTTTAATGCCTATCCTCCACATATTTTGGATAAGTTAGTCCCACATGCATGAGGATGTGGTGTCTTATCTACCTTTCTGCTATATATATACCTATCCTAATGTAAGCTACTCATATGGAATATTTTTAAGTCTTGTGGATTGTGGTGAGATACTTAGTTGTGAGTTGTGAAAGCTTTGAGAGTAGTGAGATTTGTGAGCTTTTAGACTTTTTTATTCAATCCATATCCATTTATTAATACATCTATTATAGTTTCTACTCATTTATTAATTTCTAGCTTCCATAGATTTATGTGTTTGATCTTCATGTCATCGGTCTTGGAAGTCCATTATTGGGTGAATCTTACAAGGATAAATATGGTTATTTCAAAAATAAGCATCAAACATGTATAAGGTAATTGTTAAATCTTTTTGGCTTGAATGTTTTTTATGTTGTTCAATTTGAAATTCTTGCATGAGATGTGGACCTTGGATTGGCCCCATATTGAGTAACATCTATGAAATAGTCATATAAATATTAGGAATACCATATTTTTTCTCATAATTTTCCTTAGGTAAGTTATCTCCATCCTTTACATGATGGATAAAGCATTTATATTTGGAAGGAGATATGTTAATTTTTATTGTAATGAGTAATTATGAAGGAAACATATCTATGCACATCATTATATAAATGGGTAAATGATTCTTATTGTTCATGCAATGTCATTTCCTTTAATGGGAAAAGAAGGCCTCTAATAAATATAATTTTAAATTACAAATCTAAGGGCCTAATTATATCTCATATGATGTACTTTTGAATTGAATAGTATAATCTTGAAGGGACTCATCATCACAATGTTTAAAATTGTGAAAATATTCTAATGTAAGTTTTGGCACCTTATGGATATTGAAAGACATGAATAATTCATCTTATAATTGTAATAAATTCTTAATGAACCATTTGGTAGATTATATAACCAATTTTTAGCCTCATCATAAATACTCATATGGAAAAAATCTAGCAATAGTTTCTCATCATGTGCCCATTAACCAAAAGAATGTACATAGCTAATCATATGGTCAAATGGATTTATGTTTGTCAAAATGAGAGGTAAATTGGGTAATAAAAAATATTTAGGGTAAGGATATTCAAGTCTACATTATGAAAGTGGTTGGTTATTTAATGGGGTAACATGTGCATAATCATTATGGAAAGCCATTTGTATTTGGAGTATGGAAACTTGATTTTAAAGGTCCCTAATAGTGGTAATTATAGACATAAGATATTTTATGGGAATATAAGTGTTTTTCATAGGTGTTATCATTGGTTTCAACTCACCACCTCATTCAAATCTAGGTATATGAGTATCATCATCCTTATGTATAACAAGTGCAAGTTCAAACATCACTAAATTTAGGATATTTTAGAAATGGTATAGGATTTTTTAATTTTGGTTCATTTGGTATATCATTTGAATAGCTTGTACCATTTGAATAATTTTTTTTGTTTTCCTTTAGTAAGGGTATAATAATTATAAATTTGGAAAATGTTGGTAAGAACACCTTTTTTGATATAGAATTTGTTTTAAATTAAGGTGGGAAGAAATCATCACCCTTGAATAAAGGGGAATTATTTGTCAATGTAGGAATGTTGAGGGATTTAATGAATTTGATTGAAGGCATGTCACCCCTATTAGTTATTTGTATATCATCCATAATTTTTTTTGTAGTTGTCAAAACTTTTGCCTATCAAATGCAGGATCCTCTTGGTCATATGTACCCACTTCTTTGGTAAAATGTATATGCTTGATTTATTGGTGAGTCATGGATTTATTTGAAAAACCAAACCATTATTTATTTGTATTATTATTTTTGAGAAATATCGGGTGGGTTATACCTTGGTCATATTTGAACAATCCTTATCCTTAATATCCATACTTTTGTAAGTATCAAGTTCGAAACTCATATAATGGTTATATACAAACTATGGGTAAAGGCTTGTTATATTCATTAAGATGTATGATCTCATCTCTTGAAGTGGTTAGAGCATGGACCTGATCAGATGGATAATGGATACCAAAATTCAAGGTTTTTATATTATGTTCTTTAGAACTTGGGTGAAGGTAAGAGTAGTCAATTTTGATTCCTTATTTAAGGGAGAATTGGATTGTTTCTTAATCATAGTTATCGAATAAATGAATATCATCCATGATAAGAGATATGAAGTATATAAATATTAGCATAAAGCAGGTAATAAGCATCTCAAAAGGTATGCTTAGGGTTTTGATGTTTAAATATCACATTCACGAAATGTTTAAACCTAAAATGAAATAATGGGGGCATGTATTTCACTTTAATATTAGGGTTAATAATACAAAAATGAAATGGCACAAGGGTGATAATCAGATCTATAGTAGGCCAATTAGATTCTAAACTTAAATATAAGCATACACTAGACTTATTATGTTGAGATATATGGAAAGTAAAACTAGGATAGATATATAAATGAAAAATAAGAGATTACTTAGCTTGTTATAATGATAATGTAGTTTTGGATCTAGAATAGGATAAAATTTGGTGGGAAGACAATTTTGTAATAGTTGTTAGATTCTAGATCTAGTGTCTCTAGCTATCTAGGCAATTATGTTAACCATCAATGGGTACATCAATGATACTATCAAATTCTGACACTAGTGTATTATACATAATATATGGTGAAATAGGATGTGACCACATATATGTTTTTGATTTTTTATTCACCTTCACTCTAGTTCATTAAAATCTAGGTCATGGATTATCACTCCTTATGAAATGGAAAAACCCTATCTTTCCATATTCAATGTGGCCTTGGGTAAAAATGAGTTAGTGGTCACATGGTGTCGAGCTATCCCCAATGACCCCACTATAAAATGATGTTGCCTACATATCCAATACTTTGAAAAGGGACTTAGACTGATGTAGTTCTCCCTTGCATGTTTGTTTGTGTGTAAATCATGTAATGTGTGTAAATTAAGTACAATAATTACTTGGCCTATAACTTGGAAAACCATATTTTTGGGCTACTCTTTTAGGACTTCAGACCTATAGATGTGATTTACCTATGATTGGTATGGAAATATGGAATCTTTGATCAATTAAATGCTTGATAGAATGCTTTTTTATGAGAGCCTTAGTCTCTTTGGTCTTTTCTAGGTGAGGAATGAATGAGGGTTAATCTTGTATTTATATTAATCATTGAGATTAATAACTAACATTAAATCACTTAGGTTGACCATTAGGATATATTTCATTTACAAATTATATCACTTTAGGGTACTAGACACTTACATCAAGGCAAGATAGTAACAATGACACTATTGTATGTCCTGGACATTAGTCTCCAGGGAATAGCAAAATAAGTATAGGATAAGAACTTATGGAGGTGTAATATAAGTACATTTTAAGAATTCTAGACAAGATATAACATTTGTGTCATCAATATAAAACTAGTTAGACTAATATATATGCCAAGGGACATAAGATAGAGTAGATGTGAGGCTTGTAGAACCAAGGAGTGTGTAATTAAGAGGAATATCCAAGGTTTGAGTTTGCCATGTGTACAAGACTAAGGTAACATAATCACAAAATATCATCTATAGTGCCTTTGTCCAATGAATGCATAATTTTTTATTTCCTAATTGTACATTTTAATCTTATTTTTATTTATATTAATCTTCATTATGCTCTTCTTGACCATATTTAGATTCATCCTCGTGCTCTACCCTAACCTTTATTTGGTACTTGTTATGTGCAGTAAATTATAAAGTGACCTTCATTCTCTTATACCAAAGCTTCAAGAACTTATTTTTATTATTAATATTGATTGTCTACAAAGTATATAGTAAAGGATATTTGATAAAAAATATCCAAAGCATACAAATATGAATTCAATACATATTTTACATATTAAGCTTTTAATATTCAAAAATTTCAGCATGCTTACCCTATATTTTTTCAGAGTGGGCCATAATTGAGGATCATACTAGATATAGTCGAATGCATGAAGCTAAATCTATATAGAATAGTGTAATCTAAAGAATAAATCAAAAAGGAAGAAGCTTGTCTTCACAATAAAAAATTGCATTAACATTAATTAACCAAAAATTACATAAGATGGTATATTATATAGTGATGAACTAGGTCACCCAAAAAGGTAACTAACTAAACTCACAATTAAAAAATGAATTAAAGTACATTTCCCCAAATAACTTATTATTAACCTAAGTAAGTTAATTAGACCGTGAAGGTAAAAAAACATATTGGAAAAAAGCCTACACTAACATATTTGAGTGTCCTTGATTTTATTTGATTGAATCTATAATTTCTTGATATCTCAAGGTCCTCTTTCTACAAACCAAAAAAATCTCAATTGGATGAATATGTGATGAGGTCTACCTTATACAAGATAGACACTTTTTTATTTTTTATGTATGTATGCATGTATGTATGTATGTATGTATGTATGTGTGTGTGTGTGTGTGTGTATGTGTTGGGACAAACATACCCCATTTTTTTGAATGGGACCCTTGAGAAACCCTTATAATAAAATGTGGAAGTTTCATTATGTCAAGATATTTTCTAGAATTTGAAGATCATCCACTTTGTTAAAATGCAAGCTTATGTGGTTTTGTCTTACTTTAATTTGGACTAATAGCACTAATGATATTCATTTGGAATTTAGTTTTAGGTTCCATAGAATGTGTTCTTAAGAACTCTATATGCCAAAACCCTAGCAAACCCACAAATCAAAACTGAATAAAAGAAGGAACCATTTTAAAATTCATTTACAGACTTAGTATAGAATGCATATTTTAGGTTTAGTCATGTTTTTTAACACAAACTAACTAAAAATATTGGCCCCCTTTGTTATTTTCCACTTTTTTATAAATTTATATATGGCCTAACTAATGTTCATCTTGCAGGGTCCTTTTAATATCTCTTGACTTAGTCTAAGGTTTCGATACTAAGGCCTCAATGTATTCATTAATACCATCATGACCTTAGTCTTAGCACTTTGAACCTAAGTATTTTATATCTCCATGGTCATAAATTAACTTCTTTGCATCTTGTAGCATCTAATGGTCCATGTTTATCACAACATTTGATCCATTGGAGTGAGGATAACCCAAACTTTAACTTAAATAACATACATCTTTGGTGATTTGACAGTCTGTGCTTACTCATTAGGACCCAATCGAATGGGTTGAAGCATAATTAAAAAGTTAAAGGGATATAGAAGGCCAAAAATATTTACATGCATCACCTCCACATTCAAAAGCTAAAATAAAAGGGGTCTTTCTTGATAAAGTGACCAACCATAAGCAAGCTCCTGGGTCATGATCGATGATTGACGCTTCATTACCAATTTTAATCTGACAGAGTGAATGTAATCCAAAATCCTAAGAGAACCCATGAACATGCTAAGTGGAATATTCACATTTGGTCTTGAAGATTTTAATTAACTTAAAATTGATGTTCATTAGATCATCATTTAGCATCTGAAATGAAGAATTTGATGCCCATGTGATCATCAACTTTAAGCCCATTAAAATTAAATTTTCACTCACTTAAACTTGATGCCCGTGTAATTGTCAATTGATGCTTAAAAGGGTTTATTTTATGTATATGAGACCATCAATTTCAATCCAATGAAATATCTTACTCAGGCTCAAAATACACTCCCAAATCTTGCTAGAAGGCTCAGAATAGGCTTTATAAGCTAAGGAAAATGCTCAAAAAATGGGAGTCTTCGACCTGTAAATATCAAAATGGTCTTATGATCTAAATACTTAGTCTATATTTATATAGAAGGGTCCCCATGGAATTTTACAAAAAAAATCATGAACTTTAAACTATGAGCTTAGGCTAAGTCTTACTTTTAAAAAGGATGGTCCTTGTCACACAAAGCATAAGCTAACTAGAGGTTTTCATATATGGTGGCCTAGATTATTTAGACCCTTGCCCCTTAGTTTTAAATTAGGAAACTTAGGCATAAATTCCTTAGCCTAAGGTTTATATCATGCTTAATACACATGAAAGAAACCTTAGCTTAAGGAACTTAAGCCTAAGTCTTGGCTTTAATGAAGTACCAACTTAATGTTTAGGTATTTTTGTAGATCAACAGTTTGTGCCCTATCATTGGATTTGATCCAATGGTGTAGGGCCCCTAAATAATTTTCAACAAAGATTTGAGATCCAAAAATTTCAACACATGGCATGAAATTATTTAAGGCATAACTAACAAGATAATCAATGGGTCACACTTTGTGGTTGAGAGTTGATCTGATAACATGAAGGTACTCATGACTTTTTAAAGGCCCACGAGCTCACTGTGTGGCTAATGCCCATTTGAAAAGGGATTGATAAAATATTTCAAGCATAGAAAAGATACTTAAACATGATAAATGTTATGACCATAGGGTTTATAATAAAAAGACCTAATCATAACCAAGGGCCTAGATTATAATCAATCGCTCATGCTAATCTAGGATTTTGATCCTACGGTGTGAAATAAATAAGATTATTTTAAATAGAAATGGCTAGTGTTCAAGTGGCATTTATGAAAAATGTCATGAAATGTCTAAACCAATGCCACATAGGTGCCATGCAAGTAGAAAAAAACAAAATTTGAGATTTTATGGGCTAAAACACACAAAGGTATAAAGGCATAGGTCTAAATCAAATCCAAGGCATGTATAAGCTAAATCCTAGATATATTTTGCCATTAAAGCTCCAAACACTAAACCCAACATAAAATCAACCGGAATGGACTCAATTTATCACAATTTGATCAAAGGATAACTTAATTGTGTTTCTGAGCATAAGATAGATTTTGTAAAGATCATCTACAACCTAATGTGAATAGTAAAGAAAGACCAAGGCCATGGTAGCTAATAAGTATCAATAGAAGGAAGACATTTAACTTTATTTGATAATAGACAATGAGGGTTGGATCTTTAAGGATACTAAATTAGACCTCATGGCATTGAACATCTAGGGCATTAGGAATGAGTCTGAGCTCTTCTTCATGATAGAAGAACTATAACCCATTTCATAAGAGAAATAAAGGAATGCCACCATGATCAGGTGACACTATGACTTGATTGTAGTCTAGATGGTAGGTCTTCATCACAATGCGACAAAACCATAGGTATTACATTATATCAACATCCTTGCCCCCATATTTGTTGATTGTAGAATAGATAATGAATGGATCATTAGGGAGGGAACACAAAAATGGTAGCCTACATTTCCATTATTGCTTTTGATAATTATTACAAGATCCCTCTCCCTCATGTAGACCTTTTCAAAATCAAAAAATGGACCAATAATCATGACCTAGACTATGTCCTCAAACCCTAATTGCACCAAAGACCTCATATCTTAAAAACGTTGAGGGCAAGATCTATATCATTTAATTTAGAGAAGACATTAGGGTAATATTGACCTTATTAAAGTAAGCCTTCAGTGACCTTTCATCTACTTGTGTGAATAAAATCTGGGTCCCATATGTGCACTATATGTTATAAGAGAACTTTACCCCTCTAATTAGAGACTTAATCAATGTTTTCTTAGCCAAATAATTCAACACCATGAAGAGAAAGACCCCAAAGCAATTATTTATGATGTCTTACCTACTTGACACCATTTTTACCTCAATCACCTTCCCTAGGATTATAAATTGGTGCCCAGAGGGCAGGATAACCATTCAACATTATTATGCCAAACTACACATCTTCAAATATAGGAATCACATGCAGTTTATTTGTGACTATGTTTATTCAACTATAGTGTAAGCCATCATAGGTGTTCCCATGCCTAGAGTCCACCCCCTCATCAAGATGTTTGTTGAAATGATAGGGGACATATGGTATTACCCTAACTACACAATTATCAGTATATAAGGAATCATGTCCCAACCTTACAAGCTACTAGTTTATGTTTCAAATAAGCTTGCTGAGTAGGAAATTGCCTCCTAGCTCATCCATGGCATTGATAAGAATTTAAAATAAAAGAGTAAAGGTCTACTCTACCCCTTCCCTATGAATATTTGTAAAACCATAATAAAATATTGGAAATAGGTGGAATTGTGACCACATATAGGGATTTATTTGGCTTCCAACTAGATGAACTCTAGATGTGCGATCCAAAAAATGTGGTTGGTGAGCATATAAAAGATAAGAAGCTTTGAAATCCATAATATTTATATCAACTTAGTGTCTATGACACCATATATATTAAGACTAAGAACCATGAGGAAGTATTATCTAGGATCCAAGGCTACAACATTAAGCTTGAACATAAGCTAATCAAGGATAACAAGCCATCTAGGGAAACATGGCAAATGCATCCCTTGAAATATCACTTACTACCTGGGCCATCTGAAAAATCCCATGAGAAACCTCAAGTAGAGAAACCATAACCCCAACTATAGGTTAGTAGGTTCAAGGTGAACAAACCAAGGGAAAGGAAAAAGTTGGAGAAGCAAGATTGGAAGAAAGTCCTGGAGAGGGATCCCCATATTTAGCACTACCATAAAGACTACCTTCTCCAATACAGTTTATGGACATGATTACCTTGGAAATAGAAGAGACACTTTAGGGTGCCCTCAAGGAACTTTTAGAGGCCTATGACTCTAATAGTGAGGGGGATCCCAAAGAGGATACAGGAACAAAGCTTATCTCAGTAGCATCCCATCAGAAGAGGAAGGTAGAGCTAGTATTGGTCCTTTAGCATTGAAGAAGGGACCAAGATTGAACATCGCTCATCTCACTAGTGAAGTCAATCTATTTAGTGATGAGTTACTAATTCATAGACCAATCATTCCTAACTAGTTCATCTATAAAAAGTTACAAAAGATCCCTTCCCTTTCTCATTCTTGAGCCATGACAAGGGTTATTGATGTTGGGATGCAAGATGATATGAAGCCTTGGATAAAGGCTATAGTAAAGGATCAAGAAGAAAGGAGAATTGTGGTCATTGAAGAACTAGGAAGAAAGAAGATAGATACTCTAAGAGCATCTATTAGCTCAAGTGTGGAAGTCCTAGAACCTCCCAAGTTTAAGGAGCTAGTTACTACCATCCATTTCAACCTTGAAATAGATGAGTTGGAAATAATAATAACAAGGATAACTATGGTTATAATAGAAGAATTTACCTTTCAAAAGTTGGAACCCCTTATGGGATTAACCCCAATGGGAGGCCAGCATCTTAGTGAAGCTACAATTCATGAAGATGATGTGAAAAGTTTGATTGAGGCCTAGTCTACACAAGCTAGATCTGGAGTCCAAGGTTTGAAGTAAAGGATCCATAATTTTCAAAAGGAGAAGGAAAACTTGCAAACACAAGCAATTCTATCAGTGCCAGATGCAATGACCAAAATGCTTAATGAGTTATTTTATGACATGTTTGAGGCACTTAAGTTAATGAAGCTAAGTCAAAGTGCCTTAGAATGGAAATGTGTGCTATCCAAGATTTTAGTCACCCAATGGTAGACCTTACAAGACAAAATATCCCAACTCCTCAACATTCAAGCAAAGAAATAGATCCCAAACTTCAAGACCATTAGTTTGGTACATTTGAGTACAATTTTGGGGATTGTAAATGACAAAGTTTAAAATTTAAGTGCATGGCACAATGGTGTGGAAAGGATCCTGAGAAAGGATAAGGAACTAATTATAAGAATTGAATAGCTTCTTGGGACCATGCTCAAGGATCTTACACAACCCACCATCCTAGGAATCATAAGTGATGAAGAATTTAAGCATAGGACTACTATGGTAATCTAATAAATCAAATAAAAAATTCAAGGAAAATATGGGGCTAACAAAAAAAAATCTTGGACATGATATTTAATGCAGGGGAAAGGATAAGCGAAGGCAAGAGCATTAAAGAGGCCATGGAAAGGAATGATAGAGAATTTGATGACTTGGTGGATCAAGAGGAGGAGCAAATCATGAAGCCCGTTATGGATATGGACCTAGTTGATGAGCAACATGAGACAACCATGAGTATCCTCCAAAAATGACAATAATAATCCCCACCAACCAATTAGACAAAATTTTAGTTGGTAAATTTTTGAATATTTTACAATAGGATATTCCATTGTAAAGGCATATGCTAGTTTGTTAGCATATTTGCCTCTAGGTAGGTATGATTGTAAAAAGCAAGTGTATTTTAGACTTGATAAAGACAATTGTCCTTATATTGGTACACCTATATCTTGTTATTGAATGATGTACTACCTAATCTTCCTATAAAGACATGTATTACCATTTGTAAGGGGAGAGGTTTTTGAGCAAATTTGTACAATTTACAGCAATTAATAGAATCAAAGGGATTCTACAAAGATTGTCCATGTTTGATGTGTTAATTGTCTTTTTTATCTTTTCTCTCAATTACTATTTAAGGTCTTTAATGTGAATGGTGTCTTAGAATTTTGAGTTTTATCTTAATAGTCACAGGGTTTTTAATTTGTGCAACCTACTAGATTAGCTGAAAGATTTTTGTTCTCCATTTTTATCTTACTTTGTTCCTAGATGTGCATGTGTTATCTAATAATAGTAGTAAATATTTAAATAATAACTAGTTCTTACTTGTGATTCTTCACACTTTATTTTGAAATTGGCTTGGTATATAGTGGAATTTGAGCTTAGGTTGTTTTACATTATATATTGGTTTGAATACATACTCAGTTGAAATGGATGCTTTGTCATAATGTTTAAGACTAGAATTGGTAATCACTCTTTTATTTCTACCTTACCCTTCTCTTTGCCCTTTTTTCACCAATATCATGTTAGTTTTAGCTTCATTATAAAATCCACTTAGATTAATTTATAGCTTAAATCTGGGGTGTAATTCACTAAGTATTGACATAGGCTCTTAATAATTCATGAAGAATGGACCAAGGTGGCTTCCAACCACCAAATTATAGAAATATTTTGGAACACTTTATCTTGATCTATTATTATTTCACCATAGGCAACTAGATTTCCAAAACCTATAACTCATGCCTTGAATTTTCCAAATTCTAAAATTAGAAGTGTTCTTTAAACACTGAGAGCACTTGTGGTTCACTTAGAAGCATCAACAAGCTTTTGCTAGTGCTAGAAGGAGGGTCGATTGAGTTCTTAAAATATTTTTTAATCTTGGTCTGCTTTGTCTAAAGATTAGTATATCATTGTGTTTTTTAATTGAATTCTTTGCTTAGAAAATATATAGACCATTGATCTTTATTATTTTGAATGCATCTTTGTGCTTCCTTTGAAATTATTTGAGCATTGATGCTTGTTTATGGTAAATTTAGATTTAACTTTGAAAATCCATAGTATATGAGGTTAGGATGGCTCATTTTGATCAAATTTAGGCATAACTTTCATATATCTAAGTTCCTTTGGGCTTAGAATCATAAGATAGACCATATTTATGTAGTGAAATGCATCTTTGAGCTAATCCATTCAGAGATCAATGTCCTTTATAGTTTTTCATACCACCTTTACAAAATAAGCTCAATGTACAGGTCTAATTCTTGTTCTTTATAAAATTTGACTTGATATATTATATTTCAAGTAAGGATATTCAAATTTTAGGCTAGAATTACCTAGGATTAGAAAAAGATCACACTCAAAAACTAGAGATCTTTAATTGAACTTGAGGTTCACAAAAAATCCAGACACAACAAAGGAAGATGCAAAAGATCTAAGTCCCTTCCAACTTCACCCTTTCAAAGGACATGTGCTTTAAATCTTCATCCAATTATGGCCTGGATAGGAGATTCTTCCATCAATGTACCAAGTGTAGTACATTACTTCCCATGCAACCCTAAGAAGTATTTACCTATATTTAGTTCAACAGGTATCATAAATGTTGAAGAATATATAAAGTCTTTTAAGGCTACCTTAAAATTACTTAATGTTTTGCATGAGGATCTAGCTTACATGTTATTCCCCTTTATGATTAAATATATTTCTTATGAATGGTTCTTAAACTTGCCTAATAATTACATCACAATCTAGGATGATTTCAATAATGCATTCATTAATCAATTTGGTAAGATTGTGAGTCCTTATGTTATTTACTATCAGTTCACAACCATTAAAATATATGCAAGTGATCTTATAATTTCCTTCAATGTTAGATTCCAAAAAATGTTTAGCAGGACCATAGACCCTTCTAAGCCTAACAATGTCTTAGCTTTGGAAATTTGCAAAGATGCAGTAGATCCCATGACCTCTATGTTTTTAAAGAGATCCATGCTATATATAGCATCATTGGCTAGAGCCTATGTTGAATCTATAACCATCAATGATCAAATACATCCCCAAGGTAAAATGGTGTATTCTATGCCAAACATTAAACCCTAAATGCCTGTGATGAACTTGTTCCCAAAAATAACCAAAATATTCTAGCATTAAACTTGTTTCCAAACATAACTTAGTTGTCATTAAGTCATGTAGATCCCAATCAGAATTTAGGATTATTAAATCATCCTACCAATGGCTTCAACCTAAATGATCAAAGGGTTGTGGTTTCATCTCATAACAATAACTAGGTACATAATTTTGAAACTCCTAAAAATGAGAATGAATCTATCTTAAAAATAGTCCAAAAGTTGAGCACTAATTTTCTTCAGTTGAAAAAACAAGTTGGGAATACTGCTAAAAGTTTAGGTAGGAAATTTTCATTTCAAAGGTATAATAGTCCAATTAATAGATTTTAGAATGATAGTTTTCATAATAATAGTCATAATGAGCCATCTTCTAAAAATAAGATTATGGACATTAACCTCACTGATATTGCATTGTTTGACTATTGTAGGCTATAGTGCACAGCCAAGCATGGGGAAATTGATTATATAGAATTTTTCAAAGCTTTTGAGTATTTCCATGAGGATTTGGATGCATTTTAAGTGGTCCCTAATAAATAAAATGGTGTATTTTCCTCTAGAACTAAGTCATCTGACCAAGCCTTCATGGTAGACACCTTTGATTTCCCCTTTTAAGAGGAAAATGAACCTAATGAGATCCCTAAAGAGATCTAAGCCTTCCAACAGTTCTTAAAGAAGACCTATTCCTTAAGGAATAGGGAGTAGAGGTATCCTTTGACTACCTCAACACCTCAAAATAATTTTATAACTCCTTTATACCCTTATTCAAATAACAATCCTGAGCCACCTAAAGGGAGTACTTCTAAACCTAGCATTGAAATTCCTATCTATTTTAAGACTAGTTACAACATAGTTGAAGACATGAAAAGGATAAAGGCTAATATCACTTTTCATGAACTTAGGTAAATTACAGAGCAAAGGGACCTTCGATTGGAATCATTGAATTCCAATAATCCACCACAGACTGATCATGCCAATTGGATTGTGCACAAGGCTAAAGTTAAGTCTCTCCCTTTCTTACTCACTATTAGGATGTTTGGTAAAAACTTACATAATTTCTTATTATATTTAAGATAATCTACTAATATCATACCTATATGTATCTACAAATAACTTGACCGAACTCCCATTAAGTCTGATAGGGTTATCACTCAGTTGGTCAAATCTAGAGTTAGGGTAATTGGGAAACTTTTAAATGTTAACATGCAACTAGCTTATGAGCCTAGGGTATATTAGTTAATTTATATTCAAGTTATTAATATACATGATGTCTATGGAATCTTGTTAAGCAAGGAATGGACCAAGACTTTGAATGGCTACATGTCCACAAATTACTCACATATGTGGCTACCACGGAAGGGAATCCCCAATCAAATTAGAGTTGAGAGAGAACCAATAATAAAACATATGATAACTAAGTACAATGTTTTGAATGAAAGGGTCAACATAATTGACTTATAATTGGGATTTTTCACCCTAGATATTGATAAGGTATGTGATCCCAAGGGTGCTCATGTTGTTCTTAGACTATGAAAGTTACATTTTGATGGTGTTAGGTGTAATGTTAGATCAAGTTTTGTTATTGTTTTAATTTACCTCACTAATATAAAGCACCATACTTCTTATAGACTTCAATTCCCTTGTATAAATAATCTTGTTGAATACTAAGCCCTTATCCTAGGCTTACAATTTCCTATAAATATTAAATTCAAATAACTACTAGTTTATGGGGATTCATAACTAGTGGTCAACCACATAAGAAGCAAATCCTAACGTAAGCTCTCATACCTAAAAAGGTATAAGTTTAGATTTCGGCATTTGATTGAATCCTTTGATGCATTTGGCATCATTTCCATCCCAAGGAGATAAAATCAAGCTACTGACGAGTTGGCATCTTCTGTAGCCAACCTCATGCCCAACCAAGATTTCCCTAATTTCAGCATTGAGCTAATCCCTTGTCCTTCAATACCTTACAATGTTAACCATTTCTAAGTCTTCAATGATGATCAATAGATATTGGATTTCATGACCAATTATAGAGTATTTTACGCTCATATCATTGATGAGACTATTTAAATTACACCTAAGGAAGACAAGTTTAATGGTAAATTCATTCAGCTAAATGATAATAATATCCCTAAAGGGATGGTTGCTTTAGAAAGACTATTTGATCAGGAAAAATTGACTGAGGGTCCCAAGGTAAGTGGGAAGGACTATAATGTTTTTTAATCTTGGCCTCCATGATCAACCTTGGCTAGTAAATGTTGGAAAGGCTTACACAAACATTGAAAAGAAGAAAGCTAAAGAGCTCCTTGCCTAATATAGGGATGTCATAGCATGGTACTATGATAACTTAAAAATATTTGACCCAAAGGTCATCACATATATTATACCTTTTAAAGAGAGTAGCAATCCATTTAAGAAAAAATAAAAACCTATAAACCCTATCTTGAAACCCATGATCTTCAAAGAAGTCAAAATATTATTAGATGCTAGGATAGTCTTCCCTATCAAACACTCTTCCTGGGTGGTAAATTTGGTGTCAGTGAGGAAGAAGAATGGTGATATTAGACTTTGTATTGACTTTATAAACTTGAATAAAGCATCAAAAAAGGATAAATATCCCCTTCCTTACCTAGAACAAGTGATTCAAGTTGTTTCAAGTTCATCTATGATGTCTTTTCTTGATGTATTTTCAGGTTACAACCAAGTGTTGGTTCATAAAGAGGATAGGATGAAGATAACTTTCACCACAAAGTGGGGAACCTTTGCTTACAATATGATTCCCTTTGGACTCATTAATGTAAGAGCCACCTTCCAAATAGCTATGTACCATGCCTTCTAAGGCCTAATAGGTAAATGCATCATTATTTATATGGTGATCTAACATTTTTTTCTAAAAATAGGGATGATCACTTCATGCATATACAGCAAGTTTTTGAAAGATGCATAAGGTATGGTATTTACTTAAACCCTAAGAATATTATATTTTATGTGACTAAAGGACAATTATTGGGTCATGTTATAACCAAATATGGGATCTCTATAGATCCTAAAATAGTGGAGGCCATATCTAGAATAGAAACTCCAAATAGTAAAAAAGAGCTAAAGTCATTCTTTGGTAGAATAAATTTTTTAAGAAAGTTTATTTATGGTTTTGCAAAAATTGTCGAACCACTAAATGACATGTTGAAGAAGGATGACAAAGTTATGTGTAATGAGGATTCTAGAAAGGCATTCAATGATATTAAGAAGGCCATCAGTCAGGCTCTAGTATTTATAAGTCTTAACTTCTCAAGTGACTTCTACCTCTATTATTTATCATCTGGCCACATTATGGCTGCAGTGTTAACTCGAAAAATTGAAGTGTGTGACCACCCAATTGCTTTTATGAGCACTAATATTAAAATGTTGAGTTAAATTATTCATTGATTGATAAATAGACATATGCATTAGTTAAGGCAATTAATAAATTTGGGCATTGCATCCTTATAAATAAGGTACATGTTATTTTACCTGACCCTATCACCAAACTCATGTTAAGTTAGAATGAATTAGAAGAACATAGAGGTAAATGGATGTTAGATTTGTAGGAATATGACTTGGAGATGAAAATGGCAAAAGTGGTAAGATGCCAAGGTTTGATCTAGATGATTGATAATACTAACCCTAGGCTAAGTATTATATAATTGAATCAACAAAACTTTCAAGCTAGTAAGCGGTATGACTCGATCATACATTTGATAATTAATGGTACTTGTCCTACAAGTCTATCCAAGGAACAAAAGAGGGCCCTAATATTGAATTCAAACCACTATTTGATCAAGAATGGGATCTTGTATAAGAGGAAATTTCAAGGATTTTACTTAAGGTGTGTTTCATAAGAATAATCCACCCAAATCATGAGTACCTTCCATGAAAATTTGGGCAATGGACATCCATCTGGGAGAACCATAGCCTTAAAATTTCTTAGAACTAGCTATTATTTTCCAACCATTTTTAAATATGCTCACAAACATGTGACGGAATGCCATGCATGTTAGATTTTTAACACTAAGGAGCCAAAGGCAGTAATGCCTCTGTAGCCAATCATGATTGACAAACCCTTTACTCAATGGGGGTTAGACTTTGTTGGTGTAAATAACCCCAACTCATTTTAAGGTCACAATTATGTCCTTACTACCATGGACTATTGTACAATGTAGACTAAAGATACATCCACCAATCAATGTAGGATTGAAGAAGTGATCAACTTTTTAGAAAAAAACATTTATACTAGGTTTAGAACTCCAATCTCTCTAGTGTGTGACAATGGATCTGGCTTCATATCCATAAAGATGACTAAATGGGCTTATGATAATGGTATCACACTTAAGTTTGTATCCAACCATTATCCCCAAGGAAATGGAGTCTTTGAATCTATAAAAATAACCTAATGAAATCAATCAATAAGTTTTTTAGATAAACCAAAGACTTGGCACAAGCTCCTTAAATTTGCACTTTGGGTTGATAGGATAAGACTCAATCAAGATCTAAAATTGTCACCATTTCTATTTGTGTATGGATAAGAACCAATCTTTCTTATCACTTTCAAACTACCCACATACAAATTTATGCAAGAATACATGGAGGAGAGCCAAGAACAAGCCAACTCAATATTGCAAGATATAATTCAAATGGAATGTACAAGGGAGAAATCCTTTATTGATTTTAGCAGGTATCAAACCATGGTAAAGAGATGGTTTGATAAAAGGTCCAAAATTAAGGTGTTCAAATAGGGAGACCTAGTTCCTCTTTGGGACAAGGCATCTAAGCCTAAAGGCATACCAAATTGTAGAAACATTAGGCAAAAATACCTTCAAGCTCAAAGATCTACAAGGATTAGAGTTTACATTGCCTACTAATGGGTAGTATCTCAAACACTACTTCTCTATTGCTCCTCCTGAGGTCTTCATGGAGTAAACTGGAAGATGATTAGATTAATGTAGGTAGGATAGTTAGTTTATTTTCATGTTCCTTCCTTCTCTTCCCTTGTTTATACATAGGCATGTACATATTTATTTATTTTACTTTGCTTTTCATTTTATGTTTCTTTCCTATTACTTTGTTTCTTGATTCCAATAAGTCCTTAGGGATAATCTTGAGCTCAGAAGTTATGAAGTTTACTTGAAAACATCCCCCCCAATTTGTAAATGAAAATATGAACCCCATGCATAGGATGACCATGGTTCTAAAATGTAAAGCATAATGTTATGTCATAGAGAAAAAGGTTAAGACCAATTAAAAGGCCAATCATTTCATGAGACCCTAACCATTGCCTTCACCTCAAATTAGTTTTAAGAAGACTTACACTTGTGGGATGAAAACTCAAATTATTAAGTTATACCCCAAATTAGCACTTAACCAACATATTTTCTTGGGATAAGAGTTCTAACCATAGGTGATTTTCCAAAGATCAAATACATGACAAATTCCTAAAACCTGTCTATCCTAGTTCCCAACCTTATTGAAGGCATAAAACAAAAAAAAGAGAAAGATATAATGCAAAATCTTAAGCTTTTAGGTAAAGATGATTCTAGTAATCTCTATCAGGGTTATGGATTCCTAGTTGGAAGTGGAGCAAGGCCATGAGTGGTACCAAAGGCATCTCTATCATGGTTATGGATGTCTAGCTGGTAGTAGAGAAATGCCCAAGCCTTAAAATAAAATCATGGTTCCTAATGAACATCCTAGCATGCTATAAGTCAATATAAGTGACTAAGGACATGAAACCTAGAACTTATTTCTTGAACCCCATGGAAAATAGTAAGTGGAATCAAAAAAAATGCATAGTTTGGATATGTCTCAGTATTTAACCTTAAAACCACAAGTGCAAGGTTTGTTTTAACTAATATCAAGTCTATATAATGACATTGATCAAATGAAGTGGATGACCTAATTTTTATCTAACTAGAGTCCCTAGGTTCTAACATATTTCCATGTTTCCCCCATGAGTCACCATTTTTTGGGACCAACATTCCCCCATTTTTTTGAATTGGGACCCTCAATAAACCCTCAAAATAAAATTTTAAAGTTTTATTATGTCAATATCTTTTATATAATTTGAATATCATCCACTTTGTAAGAATACAAGCTTATGTGGTTTTGTCTTGCTTTAATCTAGACTAACACTATTGATGAGATTCATTTGGCTTTTAGTTGCAAGTTTCATGGCATGTGCTCTTGATAACTTTGTATTCCAAACACTAACAAACCCACAATTCAAATTTTAATAAATGCAAGAACCAAATTGGTGGGAACAATTTTTAAATTCATTTATGAACTTGAGTATGGAATGCATATTCTAGGCTTAATCATGTTTTTTAACACAACTTAACTATAAATCTTGGCCCCCTTTTTTACTTTCCCCCTTTTTCTAAAGTTCCTTATGGCCTAACTAATATTAATCTTACAAGGTCTTTTTAATATTTCTTGACTTAGTCTAAGGTTTTTATACTAAGGCACCAATGTATTTGTTAATACCATCACGACCTTAGTCTTAACACTTTAAGCCTAAGTCTTTTATATCTTCTTGGTCCTAACTTAACTTCCTTGCATCTTGTAGGATCCAATGGCCCACACTTTATTGAAGTATTTGATCTAATGGAGCAAAGATAACCCAAACTTTGACTTAAATAACATACATCTTTGGCGATCCAACAGTCTATGCTTACTCGTTAGGATTGATCAGATGAGGTGAAGTATAATTAATAATTCAAATGGACATAAAAAGCTTAAAACATCAACATGCATCACCTCCACATTCAAAAGCTAATATCAAATGGGTCCCACTTGATGAAGTGACCAACCACAATCAAGCTCTCAGATTATGATCGATGACTAATGCTTCATCACTAATTTTGATTTGACAGAGCAAACATAGTCTAAAATACTAAGAGAAATCATAAACATTCCAAGTGTCATCCTTGCATTTAGTCCTAAAGATTCTAAAGAACCTAAAATTGATGTTCATATGATCGTCATTCAACATCCAAAATGACAAATTTGATGCTCGTTTAACCATCAAATTTAAGCCCATTAAAATGAAAGTTTCATTGGCTTAAACTTGATGCCCACATAACCGTCAATTGATGCCCACAAGGGTGTATTTGATGTCTATGAGAATTTTAATTTCAATCTAATGAAATATCTTGCTTAGGATCAAAATTCACTCCCAAATATTTCTAGAAGGCTCAAAAATGGATTTATAAGATAAGGAAAATGCTCAAAAGATGATAAAAAAATGGGATTCACTTGCAAATATGGAAATGGTCTTATGATCTAAATACTTAGTCTAAATTTATACAGAAGGGTCCCCATGTCATTTTGTTTAAAAAATCATGAACCTTAAACTACGAACTTAGGCTAAGTCTTATTTTTTAAAAACATGGTCCTTGTCACACAAAGTATAAGCTAACCAAAGGTTTTCATATATGGTGGCCTATATTATTTAGAACCTCACCCCTTAGTTTTAAATTAGGAAACTTAGGCATATATTCCTTAGCCTAAGTTTTATTTTGTGCTTAATAAACATGAAACAAACCTTATCCTAAGGAACATAAGCCTAAGTCATGGCTTTAATGAAGTACTAACTTAATGTTTGGGCATTTTTAAAAATCAACAGTTCATGCCCTATCATTGGATTTGATCCAATAATGTGGGCCCCTAAATACTTTTCAAAAAATCTATGAGAGCCCACAAGTTTGATGTGTGACATGAAATCATTCAAGGCATAGTTGAAAACATGATCAATGGCTCATGCTTTATGGTTGAGAGTTGATCTAATGGTATAAAGGCACTCATGATTATTCAAAGGCCCATGAGCTCACCACATGGCTAATACTCATTATGTAAGGGAGTGACAAAATATTTTTAACATAAAGAAGATATGTAAACACACCAATTATCATGACCATATGGTTTGTAATAGAAATACCCAATCATGGCCAAGGGCCTAATTATAACCAATGGCTCATGCTAATGTAGGATTGTGATCATATAATTCAAAATAAAGAAGGTATTTTTAAATATCAATGGTTAGTGTTCAAATGTCATTTATGAAAAATGTTGTGAAAGGTCCAGACCAATGCCACATAGGTGCCACACAAGTAGAAAAGGACAAAATGTGAGATTTTATGGGCTTAAAAATAGAAAGCTATAAAGGCACATGTCCAAATCAAATCCAAGGTATGTATAAGCTGAAGCCTAGATATATTTTGCCATTAAAGATTCAAACCCTAAACCCTACATAAAAGTGACTTGAATGGACTTAATTTTTTTATAATTTGATTAAAGGAGAATTTAATTGTGTTTCTAAGCATTAGAGAGATTTCACAAAGATCATCTAAAACCTGATGTGAATAGTTAACAATGACCAAGGCCATGGTAGCTAGGAGGTAGCAATTAAAAGAAGACACTAAGCTTTATTTGATAATAGACAATGAGGGTTAGATCTTCAAAGATATAGAATTGGACCTCATAACATTAAACATCCAAGGAATTAAGAATTGATCTGAGTTCTTCTTCATTCTAAAAATAATTACAACCCATTTCATAAGAAAAACAAAGGAATGCCACCACAAGCAGGTGATAATATGACCTAGTTGTAGTCCAAATGGTAGGCCTTCATCATGCCACAAAAAAACTAGAGGTATTACATTATATCGATGTCCTTGCCCTGATATTTGTTAATTGTAGAATATATAATAAATAGATCATTAGGGATTGGAACTTAAAAAGAGTAGCCTAATTTTCCTTTGTTACTTTTGATAAGTATTATAATCTCCCTCTCCCTCATGTGGACCTTTCCAAAATCAAATAGTGGACCAATAATCATGACCTAGACTCTATCATCAAACCCTAGATGTACCAAGACATAATATCTTTAGAAACCTTGAGGATAATATCCCTATCATCTAATTTAGAGAAGGCATTAGGGTAATAATGACCCTATTAAACTGATCCTTCAGTGCCCCTTCAACTACTTATGTGAATAAGATCTGGGTCTCATATGTACATTACACTGTAGAGGAAAAGCGTACCCCTCTAATTGGAGACTTAATCAGTGTTTTCCTAGCCAAACAATTCAACACCATCAAAAGAAAGACCTCAAATCAATTCTTTATGATGTCCTACTAACATGACACCTTTCTTGCCTCAATCACCTTCCCCGAGATTAGGAATTGGTCCCTAGAGAGAAAGATAACCATTTCACATTATTATTCCAAACTACACATATTTAAATATAGGAATCACATGTAGTTTATTTTTTACTATGTTTATATGGCCATAGTCAAAGCCATCACAGGTGTTCTCATGCCTAGAGTCCACCCCCTCATCAAGAAGTATGTTGAAATGATATGGGACATATGGTATTACCCTGACTATACAATTATTAAGATAGAAGGAATCATGTCCCAACCTTACAGGCTACCAATTTATGTTCCAAATAAGCTTATAGAGTAGGAAATTACCTCCCATCTCATCTATGGCATTGATAGGACTTGCAAATAAAAGAGGAAAGGTATACTCCACCCCTTGCCCTTGAATATTGGGAAAACCATAATAAAAAACTTTAAATAGGTGGAAGTCATGACCACACATGGGGATTCATTCAGCTTCTAGATAGATGAACTCTAGATGTGGGATCCAAAAAATGTGGTTGGTGAGCATTTAAAGGACAAGAAGCTTCCAAATCTAGAATATTTACATCAACTCAATGTCCATGACACCATATATATTAGTGATAATAACTATGAGAAAGTATTGTCCAGGGTCCAAGGCTAAAACATTAAGATTGAGCATGGGCTAATCAAGTATAATAAGCCATTTGGGGAAACATGGCAAATGCATCCCTTGAAATATCACTTACTACCTGGCCCATTTGAAACAACCCATGAGCAACCTCAAGTAGAGAAACCATAGCCCTAATAACAAGTTGAACATGTTTAAGGTGAACAAACCAAGGGAAAGGAGAAAGTTAGAGAAGCAAGACTAGAAGAAAGGTCTAGAGAGGGATCCCCATACTCAACACTACCACAAAGACCACCTTCTCTAGTACAATTCCTAGACATGATTTCCTTGGAACTAGAAGACACACTTGATGGTGCCCTCAAGGAACTTGCAAAGACTTATGACTCTAATAGGGAAGGGGAGCCCAAAGAGGATATAATAAAATAGCTTATCTCAGTAACATCCCACGAGAATAAGAAGGTAAAGCTAGCATTGGTCCCTGTAGGATTGAAGAAGAGACCAAGATTGACCTTCACTCATCCCACTAGTGAATTCAATCTATTTAGTGATGAGTTCCCAATTCATGGACCAGTCATTCCTAACTAGTTCATCTATGAAAAGTTACAAAAGATCCCTTTCCTTTCTCATTCTTGGCTGATGACAAGGGTTAATGATGTTGGGATGCAAGATGATATGAAGCCTTGGATAAAGGCTATAGTAAAGGAGTAGGAAGAAAGGATAATTGTGGTCATTGAAGGACTAGGAAGAAAGAAGATAGATGCTCTAAGAGCATCTAGTAACTTAGGTGTGGATGTCCTAGAACCTCCCAAGTTCAAGGAGCTAGTTAATACCATCTATTTCAACCCTAAAACAACTGTGTTGGAAATAATAAGGACAATTATGGTTAGAATAGAAGAATTCACCTTTAAAAAGGTGTAACCCATTATAGGATTAACCCTAATGGGAGGCCAGCAGCTTGGTGAAGCTATAATTCATGAAGAGAATGTGGAAATTATGATTAAGGCCCAATCTACATAAGCTAGAGTGGAGTCCAGGGCTTGAAGTAGAGGATCCAAAATTTGCAAAAGGAGAAGGAAAACTTGCAAACACAAGCAATTTTATTAGTGCCAGATGTAATGACCAAAATTATTGATGAGTCCTTTTATGACATTTTTGAGGCACATACATCAATGAAGCTGAAGTAAAGTGAATTAGAAGGGCAATGTGTGCTAGCCAAGAGTTTACTCACCTAGTGGCAGACCTTAAATGACAAAATAGCCCAACTCCTCAACATTCAAGCAAAGAAATAAATCTAAAAAATTTGAGACCGTCAATTTGGGACATTTGAGTACAATTTTAGGGATTTTAATTGACAAACTTCAAAATTTAAGTGCATGGCACAATGATTTGGAAAGGGTCCTAAGAGAGGATAAGGAACTAATTATAAGAATAGAATAACTTTTTGGGACCATGCTCAAGGATCCTGCATAACCCACCATCCTTGGAATCATAAGTGATGAATAATTCAAGCATAGGGATACTCTAGTAGCCTAATAAATTAGAGAAAAATATCTGGGACTAACAACAAAAAAATCTTGGACTTGATATTCAATTCAAGGGAAAGGATAAATGAAGGCAGAAGCATTAAAGAGGCCATGGAAAATAATGACAAAGAATTTGATAACTTGGTAGATAAAGAGGAGGATAAAATCATGAAGCTTGATTTGGATCTAGACCTAATTGATGAGCAACATGAGAAGGCCATGAGCACCCTCTATCAATGACAATCAGAAGCCCCACCAGCCAATTAGATAAATTTTTATTTTGTAAACTTTTGAATATTTTAAAATAAAATATTCCATTGTAAAGGCATATTCTAGTTTGTTAGCATATTTGCCTCTAGGTTAGTATGATTGTAAAAATCAAGTGTATTTTAGACGTTATAAAGATATTTTTCCTTATCTTTGTACACATGTATATTTTTATTAATCGGTATACTACCTAATCTTCCTATAAATGCATGTATTACCATTTGTAAAGGGAGAGATTTCTGAGCAATTGTGTACAATTTGAAGTAATTAATAGAATAAAAGGAATTATGTAGAGATTTTCCATGTTTGATTTGTTAATTATCTTTTTTAAATTTTATCTCAATTACTAGTTAAGGTCTTGAATTTGAATGGTGTCTTAGAATTATGATTTGAATCCTAATAGTCACAGGGTTTCTAATTTGTACAACCTGCTAGATTAGCTGAAAGATCTTTTGTTCTCCTTCATTTTTATCTTACTTTGTTCCTAAATGTGTGTGTTATCTAATAATAATAGTAAACCTTTAAAGAAGTATTAGTTCTTACTTTTGATTCTTCACACTATCCTTTGAAATTGGTCTGGTATATAGTGGAATTTGTGCTTAGGTTATTTTACATTATATGTTGGTTTGAATACATACTCAATTGAAATGGATGCTTTGTCATAATTTTTAAGGCTAAAATTGGTAATCACTCTTTTCTTTCTGCCTTACCCTTCTCTTTGCACTTTTTTTACCAAGATCATGTTAGTTTTAGCTTTATTATAAATATCCACTTAGATTAGTTTATATCTTAAACATAATTCAATAAGTATTGACATAGGTTCTTAATATTTCATAAATAATGGACCAACGCGGCTCCCAAGCACCAAATTATATAAATATTTTGGAACACTTTATCTTGCTCTATTATTATTTCACCACAGGCAACTAGATTGCCAAAACTTGCAACTCATGCCTTGAATTTTCCAAATTCTAAAATGAGAAGTGTTCTTTAAACATTGAGAGCACTTATGGTTCATTTAGAAGAATAAAAAGTATGTATGTATGTATGTATGTATGTATGTATGTATGTATGTATGTATGTATATTCTATAATATCTAAAAAAAATCACCACTTTCCCTAGAAGGAGATACGATACCAAACATCATAGACCAAATAAATATTAACAAAATTAGACTAAATAATATGTATAAAATATGGGCTGCAAAACACTAAGTGTGGGACAAATAATTTAATTATAATTATATTAAAAATGCACTCAAGTTAGGGTAACATCATACAATATTACTTATAGGGAAGTATTCACTCCATTATCACTAACCTCTTCAAGGGAACAAGCTCCTTTTAGAGCATACACTATAATTATAATATTTTTCATTTATTTTCTTACACGATGATATGCCCTTCCTCATATGTACACTCTTAAAAAAGTATATGGGTATATCAATAATCCCTAAATAATTTGACTTAGTGCCTAATATAATAAGTACCAAAAGTTACCATATAGATGGGTATATCACTTATCCAATGTTAGGACAATAATAATGGAATGACAATAAACAACAATTTGGTTAAGCCCAAAATTGTATTCACATTACATTAAATAAAGAAATATTATATATATATATATATATATATATATATATATATATATATATATATATATATATATATATATATATATATAATATGGCTATTCATTTCACCTTATATAAAGACTTCATATTCCTATGTATTTTATTCATATACCACTACGAGACAAAATTTCTCATACATATTAAAATTGGGATTAATAGTACTATATATAATAATATTACATCTCAATGTATTCTGACTTAATACCCAATATAATAAATATTGCAAGTTACTTAAATGACACTATAAAATAGACCCATTAATAGGATTATCCCTATATGTCAGCATCTCCACCCACTAATATACATCATAATATCATCTCACTAGGTACATTATGTTTCTTAACTTTGTGCATAATTCCATATTCTCTCAAATAAAACCTAAACCAAAAAACCCTTTATTTTTGTCAACATATAGCCTCAACCCCCTCCTCATGGCTCTCTCTGGTAGCATAGCCTATAACCCATAGTATCTCCATCAATAATATAGTTTATGTGTTATAAAAATATTTATGCCCTTCGCATATCCACTTTGATTATTATTCTCATTTGGATCTCTATTCTTATGTTTTGGATTTTATTCTCTTCAAATTTCAAATTACCATTTAAAAATGTACCATTGTTCCTTTATACCTCATGTGCTTTCAATTTTACACCTAACCCCTCATCTTATTTGAGTATGATCCCATTCCTTCTTTAGATATCATCCACCTTTTTTATTTTTCCTCTTCATGCATTCTTGGGCCATGCACATCATCCTTCCTAATTCATGCCTCATACCCTATGTGTACATCATGATTTATGTATATAAAATATTATTATGCATCTTACCTTTTGCTTCATCCATCTTATGAAACTAATTTTTTAAACCTAATTCATTATTCTTCACATGCAACTATTACACATGATTAAGCCTTCTTGAGTCATTATCATTATGCATGCTTTTTATATTACCATTATTTTCCACTAAATTTTCCATCTAAATTGAAATTTTACAAACTCATATCATGCAATGTATTATTTCCATGTAAACTACCTTACACAACATCATACCATAACCATCTTGTTAATATTTCATCAATTCATTAGACAACTTTCTATTTTAACTCCATCATTTTCTCTATTTCAACGGCATAATACCATAACCACACTCTATAATGGGATTTTATATCCCTTATTACACACATTACTAAAAATCTCTTCTAAATATACTTAGAATTTTGGCATAACTTACTCAAAATATTATTCACTTGACTCACCCGATTAGATTTACATGATCATCTACACTCATTAAAATAAATAAAATAACTTATTAACAAAATCTAACTAAAAATCATGAGATATTTTTATGGTATTTTTTGTCATAGCATCATATTTACCTTGTTTATGTCTCTTCACCATGAATCACTTTTAAAATATTTATATCATATTCTTGATGGTTTTTTTATGATAGATCTCTAGGGTGTCATACTTATGTCATTCTCTCTTATGCACTGATAAAGTTGACTTTTTGGTGTGGTTTTTCAACCTTAATCATATGTTTACCCTTTTACCACTTTATAACTTATATAATCAAATTTATTTATTAATCCCATTTTTATACCATACATCCTTAACTTGCATTGTGTTCCTTTTATTCATTTTCACTAGTGCCTTCTATGTTTTTGCTTCACCATTTATATGTAAATCCTATATTTTGTATTTTAATTTACTGTATACTCTTATCTCTAAATTTTTTGTACATGATATTACCTTAGACATATGCACATAAATCCTAACTCATTCCTTTTTGTGTTCAAATTTGACCTCCGCTACCTTATAAACTTAGTGGTTGTTTGATTTCTTTTTTTCTTAGTGAGGTTTTTCTATTGGCTATTTTGGTGTTGACATGACCCATTTTAAAACTATTTTTTGAAAATTTTGTTTCTCATCCTTGATCTTGTGGTTTCTTATCATTATACTATTCATGTAATATGAAGTATCACCATTCAAATTTATTCATTTTCTTCATGTTACTTTGAAATTACATTGCACCCAAATTGTGTATGAATGGTTGGGGGTATCTGACACCTCTTCCTCATTGGTTTATCTCAAGGCCTTATTTTTGTAAGTTCCCTATATTATTTTTTTTTTAAATCATTGAATATATCTATCTCTTCCTCATATAAATCAATGTCATCCACATATGCTACTCCATTGTCATTATCGAGGAGAATAACAACCCTATGTGATCAGATCCACACTTATAATACTTCAAATATGAAGAATTTAATGTATATCACCACAACACAAGAGATATTATAGGTAAAATATTACCAAATATGTAATTTATTTAAAAATCTAATAATACCCTTAAGGTATGGAAACACCATACAATCCTATTTAAGGAATA